>JBBPFJ010000107.1:125608-158247 GCA_037975025.1 Excoecaria agallocha | reverse complement strand
TTTTAATTTTATTATTACAAGTGATTAATTATGGATTATTGAATATCATATGTTAGAAATATAAAAATACAATCATATCATCAAAATAATTTTATGTTTAGATGAAGTACTAATAAAGTAAACACAAAAAAATATTAACCTTGCATATATGAGTATAATTATATTTAATTACAATAAATTCAAATAGATAATAAGTATATTAAATTATTAAGTGATATTTTTAGAATTTAAAATACTAATTTTTTAAATAAATAAATAATAAAAATTTAATATATATATATGTATATTTTAAATTTTTATTATTTATTTATTTGGAAAAAATTAATATTTTAAATTTTAAAGATATTACTTAATAATTTAATACACTATTACAATGATCCAAATAGATAATAAATATATTAAATTATTAAATGACATATATTTAGAATTTAAAATACTAATTTTTTTAAATTATATATATATATTTGATTATAATAAATCAAAAATATAATAAGTATATTAAATTATTAAGTTATATACTTAAAATTTAAAATATTAATTTTTTCAAATATATATATATGTGTGTGTGGGTGGATGAAAAAATTCAAAAAAAATTAATTTTTTATATTTTTTAGCAAAAAACCTGATTTTTGATTATATTCGGTTTTTTTAGTTCAATTTAATTTTTTATCAATTCAATTTTTAATAATTAAATCAATCAATTAACTTATAAATTTGATATTAAATTAATTCAATCCATCTATTCGATTTTAATAATTATGGCCACAACGTGTACTAGTGACTAGAAAAGAAACAGTCAATGATAGACTTTGTCTGACGTGGTATTATTACCCAATAATATTAATAATAAACGTGGCATGAAATCCTCGTTGCCAGCTCTAAAAAATTTTAGAAAACCATTGCGTGTGAATTATGCAGTAGCCCATTACAAGCTGCACTTTCATTTTCTTTTCTTTTTTCTTTTAAAGTTTCTCTGTCTTGCCATTGCATTTAAATTATTCCAATTACACCCCCATCCTAAAAGGGAAGAAAAAAATTCCCTCAACTTCAATACTCTGTTTCCAATTCCCCAGAAATATTTGTTGTAAACTATGATTGGAAGAAGTGTAGGCTTTCCCTGTCTGGTTCAATGTTTGCGGGTTTGTTCTTTTCAACCAAAGGTCAGTCTTTCACATTGGTAAACATAATTTTTAATTACGAATTCAAGTAGTTTCTCCCCTCAACCATGAAAACGATGCTTGCTGATTTTTCTTTTCAGTTGAAGTTGCTCCTTTTCTAATAAACTATGTAACCATCTATGAAATAAGACAATTCACCTTCATTAAAAACAAAATTGCATTCGCTTGTGTCATGCTTTCGCTCTCAAACTGGACTACAACGGTTCTTTTAGCTTGGTCAATGGAAAAATATCGTCTTTTTTCCAGTTAAATAATTAATATAGCTGAATTTTGTTTTTGGCTAGCCAAAAATTTTATTAGGGAAAGCTGACGATAGCAGGGGAATGTTCATTCTGTTAGCCCAGGATACAAAGTCATCCTGATTTCTGAAAGATTCAAAATTCCCAAAATCTGCATGTAACCTTAATTTTGTGGACCAAATTCAGAGACTGAAGTGTAAAAATTTCTGTTTCCAGCTAGGAGCGTATTCCAAGTATGCATCTTTTCATCAGCAAGCCTGTGAACCATCCACTTACAGGTCAATAAATATCTACTTATTTGCAGCTAAACTAATATATTTCATAAGAAATGTTTCTGATATATGATGATTATGTGGGTTTAGTGACGACGAGCACTTTGATATGGACTGGGATAATCTTGGATTTGCTCTGATGCCAACTGATTACATGTACATCACAAAATGTACTCAAGATGGGAATTTCGAAGAAGGGCAGCTAAGTCGCTACAGGGACATTAAGATAAGCCCTTCTTCAGGAGTATTAAATTATGGCCAGGCAATATTCTTTTGTTAAACTAATCATCCTAAAACAATATGATTATTTCATTGGACTAAATAAATTATATTTTTGGATGCGTGTAGGGTCTTTTTGAAGGCACCAAAGCTTATAGAAAAGAAGATGGAGGCTTTCTTCTATTCCGTCCTGATCAAAATGCTATCCGCATGAAAATTGGCTATTTAAACCAGAAATATTTTTCATGATATGATTATATTTTTATATTTTTAACATATGACATTTAAAAATTTATAATTAAGCACTTGTAGTAATAAAATTGAAATTATATTTTGTAACTTATTATTAAGATATTTGTTACATATATTTAATGTTTGATGAATATATATATATTGTAAATTTCCATTATTTATTTATTTATTTTAAAAATTAATATTTTAAATTTTAAAGATGTCACATAATAATTTAATATACTTATTATTTATTTAAATTCATTGTAATTAAATATAATTATACTCATATATGCAAGGTCAATATTTTTTGTATTTGCTTATTAGTATTCTATCTAAATAAAAAAATTTTTCATGATATTATTATATTTTTTTATTTTTAACATATGATATTTAACAATTTATAATTAAATACTTATAATAATAAAATTGAAATTATATTTTGTAACTTATTATTGAGATATTTGTGATATATATTTAATATTTGATGAATATTTTTTTAATTTTTATATAATAGTATTTATAAAATTATATTAAATAATAATATTTTAAAAATAAAAAAAATTAACGTATTGAATCACGAATTTTTAATTTTATCGGTTCTTTATTTGATCCAATTTTAATAACATTGATATACATGCACGGTTAACCTCATAAATAGAAACAAGTTGGTCAAACCCAGCGCTTAACGATCTCTATCGCTTTCTTTTTCAGTTTTCTATAAAAAAAAAAAAAGGCCATTCAAACAATACTTCCACTTAACCAGAAAATGCAAAGTTCTACTTAAAACTTCAATATTTATCTCATCCACAAATATATATTTATAAATTGTCGTATTTGTAGATGATAATCGGCGAATTACAAATTCTTTTGCTTGCCAAAAATTAAAGTTAAATAAATTTAAAAAAAAATATGCAGTGCAAAGTTGAAGAATAACTGCGAAAGTAGCCTAGCAAAGATTATTGTGAATGCCATTTTTTTAAAAAAAATTATTAGCAAAGTACAAGTTATGAGAATGGACAGTGCAATAAATGGCCCAAGATCCATACCTACCTTTGGTAGCATACCAGAATAAGTTTTACCATTATCATCTTTTGTCAAAAATTTAAAAAAGTACATATCCATTATCTCATATGGCCAACGCTGATCCGCAGCAGGATAATATTAAATATCTCGAATGTTCCCATCTCACCTAGGTTAATGCACTCACATCTCCCAAAATGTTTCTAATATTAGTAATACATTCATTTTTTTTATCAATTACTTTTATTACTTTTACTAAAATTAAAAAATAATAAATATATTTAAAATTAATATTAAATAAATAATTAAAATTAAATATTAAATTTGATTAATTCTAATTTTATTAAAAAAGAAAAATAAATTAAAAAAATAAATTAAATTACATTAAAAGTTTAAAAGTGACAGATAAATAAAATTTAAATTTTATTTAAAAATAACTGATAAAAAAAACGAAGGAAGTATTTTATAATACTGATGATGTGTCCATAATTCAGAATTCTTAATCTCAATCTAAATCAAGCTTATATAATTATTTTTTGTCCTATGAAAAGAAAATCTTGCGTGACTATTAATTAGCAGTCAACCATTTCAATGGTAACAGTTTTATTTTATTTTTTTAGTGCCTATCAATGGAAACTCCCATTATTGTAAATGATAATAATCCGTGCAAATGGGATCCAACTTGGCGATTAGTTCCTCGCAAATGATAAAAACAGTTGCGTGTTGAACATATTTTTGGCAACTTTATTTTCATTTTTTTCGTCCAAAAACATCCCTCTCCTTTGTTTCCATTATCCATTCCTAGGTTTCTGCAACTCTCCCCCAATCTTTTCTGCATAATTCACATTTTTTTGATTTTAAAACTAGCTTTCTTTGTTTCAAATTCAATCACATTTTAAAAACCAGAAACCATGATTCGAAGAGGTTCGTATTTCGTCCAATCGTTGCGAGTTACACCCCTATCTCGGGTTAGTTTTCTGAATTATTATGTTAGATTGTATTCGTGTTAACATTTTCAAAAATAAAATAAAATAAAAGCATAATTGGGCTTAAGATATGACAAGTCTCTGTTAAAATTTTCGGAATTTTCAATTTCTTCTGGGAAATTGGCTATAATCACAAATATTTTGGCTATAAAATTGCAGCTTGGATCTTATATTTGCTACACATCTCAAGCTGCATCTTCTGCGGAACAAGTGACCAAACCATTGACTTCCGAGTAAGTGTTAACAACTGCCAATCACAAGCTGAATCTGTGAATCTCCCCTGTTTTTGTTTCATACGTTGTTGGGTTTGTTAGGTATGGTAATGGCGACGGTGAGTATGCTGACGTGGATTGGGACAATCTAGGATTTGGTATCATGCCAACTGATTATATGTACACAACAAAATGTTCTAAAGATGGAAACTTTGAACGAGGGCAACTTACTCCTTATACAAATCTTGAACTCAGCCCTTCTGCTGGAGTCCTTAATTATGGCCAGGCAAGATTCAAATTTTATTCATTTTTTGTTTTAAATTCATCACCTTCATTGTGATTCTTGTTCAATCAAAAATTTATTCAGGGATTATACGAAGGCACCAAAGCATATAAAAAAGAAGATGGCCGCTTACTTCTCTTTAGACCAGACCAAAATGCCATCCGCATGAAGATGGGTGCTGATAGGATGTGCATGCCTTGCCCTTCCGTTCACCAATTCGTCGATGCATTAAAACAAATTGCTTTCGCCAACAAGCGTTGGGTAACGGTTTTTTTTATCTACACTCGGTTCATGAATCATTTTGATCACAAACTATCATTTATGTAGAATAATAACCAGTATTAATTGGGAAAACATTATTTCCTTCATGTTTATTGACTGTTGGATGCAAAATCATATCATAGGTTCCTCCTCCAGAGAAAGGAAGTCTCTATATCAGACCTTTGCTGATGGGGAGTGGTCCTATATTGGGGTTGGCACCAGCACCTGAATATACATTCCTTGTCTATGCTTCTCCTGTTGGGAACTATTTCAAGGTGAAGTTCTTCCATTGCCAATGAAACTTGATTCCTTTTCGATTTTAGACAATGTTTTTTATACTGGTTACAGGAGGGTTTGGCACCATTAAATCTGTATATTGAGGAGGAATTTCACCGTGCCTCGCGTGGAGGAGCTGGCGGTGTTAAGTCCATCACAAATTATGCACCTGTAAGTTAATATATTATTGATTGATGCCATACATTTTAGCATATGATGGGTGTGCTTTTATTCGTAGGTTCTTAAAGCAATAAACAGAGCAAAAAGCAGGGGATTTTCTGATGTTCTATATCTCGACTCGGTGCAAAAGAAATATCTGGAAGAAGTCTCTTCATGCAACATTTTCCTTGTTAAGGTGTTTTCATTGATTAAGATGGGGAAAAATCCCCATTTCATTTATGTAGCAGGAATACTTATTAGTATTGCACATGTGACAAATCAATCAATGCTTTCCAGGGAAATGAAATATCTACTCCAGCTGCTAATGGGACTATTCTGCAAGGTGTCACTCGTAGAAGCATCATTGAAATCGCTCGTGATCAGGATTACCGGGTGAATAATAATTACTTTGGTACATGTCCGTTTATTATTTGATTTGTTAGTAGTTTCTGAATAAATAATGAAATGGTTTAAGGTGGAGGAACGTGCTATTCCAGTAGACGAATTGATGGGTGCAGATGAAGTGTTCTGTACGGGAACTGCAGTTGGTGTAGCTCCTGTTGGCAGTATAACTTATCAGAACACAAGGTAAAACTAGTAAATACTACTTATCATACCTTTCAATTTTATATAGCTAAATTAATATAAAATTTGTGACCATGCAGAGTTGAATACAAAATGAAGCCTGAGTCAGTATCTCAGCAACTTTACTCCATTCTTGAAGGAATTAAAAGGGGTCTCATTGAAGATAAGAATGGCTGGATCATTGAGATTTAGCACTCTCAGACAAAAATTGAAATGTTCATGGAAAAACAGTTCATTTATTTTAAGCATAGAAGAAATTTAGAGATAAAACTATGTGAGAAAATATATCGGTAAAAAAAAAAAGTGAAATGAAATGAAGGCAAAAGGTAAATAAAAAGAATGTATTTCCCTTATATTTTCCAAATCATATTAACTTTACAATTTAGCTGACAGTTATTGCTTCATAATATTTCTTTTTTTTTTTTCTCTCTGTTTTACTCAATTTTTCACTTTTATTAATTGGTATTTCAAATTTTGGTAAAAGTTTTCGCTAACAAAAATGAAAATTTCCTAATTAATGGACTAGTCCATTTTAATTAGCTGTTTTCACAAGATATATGCGGTTTTCTCTGAAAATTCATTGTTTTAAAATACTCGTATTGACAATTAAATTGAAAACTATGGGATTGGTCCAAATTACAAGATCAACATCAATGAAAGCAATAGATCTATGCTGCTGTAAAATTTGACCTGTTTATGTCAAAATATAAAATTGATCATTGAAATTTTCTGCTGGTTTATTTGTCAAATATTATCTTATTATCAGACTATATCCTACAATCCCAAGTATTAGTACCAATTGCACGTCAAGATTTTAAATTCCAAACTCATCCGTGGCCCAAACTGCTCGTTCAAATTACAAAACCAGATATGATTATCAGGCTTCCAATTATCTAGCTAATTAGCATTGTAAATTGTCCGTGGGAATAATAATTCTGTCTAAACATAGTGAAAATGATTGACCTTTAAGGTAAATATTATGAAACAGTTTAGTCATTTATTTCTAGTAAATACCAAATATGATGAAACTCTACATTCTCAATCATATTGCTAGAGAATCTAATTTCTTATCAGAATTACACTGAAAATTGAAAATTTGAAGAAACTATCAGTAGAAAAACATTTAGGCTTCTTGGGCAGACTGCTTGTTCTTCTCCTCCTCGTCAGCACCATTGCTCTTATTAGCCAGAACCAAGTACCAAGTGTAACCTTCCAATAGCAATGCAGCAAATCCCAGTGCTGCCATTATACCAATATAGACAAATTTCCAAACACTTGCTTCTTGTAAAATGGAAAAGCCCTTGAAGATATTGCATATGCCCATGATGATCGTAGAATATCCCACTAAGTAATGAAACCAGTTGAAGAATGGTCTGTACTTGCTGTCTTTGTGAGGTCTAATTGCCCCAACAAATACTTGTGCCGTTGCCATACAAAACAGTGCAATCCCAATATTTCTATGGAGAGTGTACTGAATTCCAGTGGATCTATGGCCAAGAATTAGACCAGTCGCGAACCCACTAATACCTCCAAGAGCAAATGCTACAACTTGACACCCCACATGAAGATAAAACCACAAAGGATCTGCAGATTTGAACACTTTCATGTACCTTGCTATGATTGCCCCAGTTGGCATTAGAATGCCCCAGCTAAGCGTATTCACTGCTCCATGAACATATTTGAGTGTCGTCGTAGAACTTGGTCCTCCTTTTGCCACTGTAATCTTACCCGAAAGAAAATCAAGACTCCCAAAAGATTTTAGATTAGAGCCATCAAGATTGTGAGCCATAGGAATGTCTCCAGAGAGAGGGCCTTCTTGCCAGACATGGTTCACTGATGTAGAGTTAGTCAAAAGGTGTAGAGTAGCAAATATGATCATCTCGCCATTGTTAAACGTAGCAGATATATCGGAAACAGGGAAAGTGAGATTGCCAGGTTGCAATTGGGTGCCATAGCTTGAAACTGGAGATGTATAGGCAGCCAGAGTTCCATCTGATCTTGGAAAAGCAATGATGGATTGGGAACCGATCATGCCTGTTGAAGTAGGATTGATTGCCCAAGCAATCCATCTTGGAACATTTGCCGTACCCATATGCCTGATGGCCAAATCAACTTGGTTAGATGTTTGATAGAAGTTCCAGTGAAGGGAAAAATTCAGAGAGGGCAAATCGTTGCAAGAAAAGAAGCGGGTGCGTTGGTCGGAGAACTTGTAAGAGGAGCATGATGATTGTTGGGCGGCGGTGCATGAAGCCAATATCATGAGCGGGACAAAAAGAACGAAATTCGAAAGCTTTGCCATTGTTGTTGGGTGAGAGAGCTAACGAGAAAAAAGGAAACTGATGATTATGAAAGGAATCAAATTCCTTATATAGATTTTGGAAATCCTATTCCTTGTAACAAAAGGATTGTTGTAATTTTCCTAAATCTACATGGTTTAGGAAACAAAACTTTTAATAATAGAAAAAGTAGTCCTTTAGGATTACGTTACGTTTAGCTGGTGAAAACAACTCTGGAATTGGTGTTCACATTGAATGATATAACAGGGCGGGGGCTCCTGAAACTTCGTTGATTTTCGAAAACTAGATACAGTTATACGCTCGGGTCAGGTATATTTCAAATTTGAGCCCATCTCGACCCATTACAGAATGGATTCTCGATCCATAAAGATGGACGCCCAATACTATGGCTGATGATGGAGAACACAACTGCGCTTCCCAACGAAAAGTCGAATTGGCGAAGGTTATATTTGACAATTTACAGGCTATGTTTAGGTCCCGTCTCCCTAATAAATATGATATCAATGTAGATATGGACTGGCCTGTCTTAGCGGGCCGTACATGGGCCACTCTTTAATGGGTTCGCTTTATTCGTTAACTAGCTAATGTTTTAGATCAGCAAATACAAAATCGATGTGATTACCCAAAAAAAAAAAAAAAGAAGTAGATTAATTAGTCAAGCTATTTCAGACTAATTTAATGGAAATTTCAAATTTGACCATCATCTGAAAAATTCAAAAGATTGATCGGCCAGCGAGAAAGTTAATAATTAAGGGGCGTATTGATTAATGGTTAACCAAGAAAATATTTGAATTTAAGTCTCAAATACAATCATTTGTTTGTGAAACTATATTGAGACTATTTTGAAGCCATTGACTAAAGAAGCTGAAGAAGTAGAACTGAGCAGATCCCATAAAGAAATATTAGCAAAGAGAGTGTTGTCTGGTAAGTCCATGGCAGTATGTAGTGAGTTAGAGAGCAAGCCACTAATTTCAATTATCATTCTCAAAATTGTCATATTCATTTGGACATTCCTACGACTTCATTGCAATTAAATTATTGCTACAATCCTTTTTCAAAAAATAATTTAGTCAAAGTTTTATGATGGAAACATATTAATTAGTGAGCTGAATCTCGATAGCTAATAAAAATTGATTGAAAAATCTAAATAATTAATAAAAAAAATATCATTGTTTATTTAGCTATTTATTTATTGCAAGGACTTAATTTATAATTATTTTGATTAAGTAGGGAATTAATTGTGAGCAACCATGTCAATTAGTCACGAGAGATCAAATTGCAAATTTTTCTCTATCAAACAACCATATGGAAAAGATGATGGTTCTCAAATCTGCACCATGCCAGCTGTACTTTTCACTTTACTGTATTTTGGTCCTGGAAAAATAAAATCCCAAAATAGGAGAATTACATTTGCATCATGTTATTTTTATAAAAACTGAAATATGTAAAAAGAAATTGAGATTTATCAAAGTTAATAAATGCTGTAGTCATAAAAAAAAAATGTACCAGTAAATCAGCAAAGTTTTTTTTTTTTTCTGTAATATGGCAAAAGATAAATTTGGCCGGACCACGCTTACGTGAAATTTCATAATTGAATGAACGGCATTGAAAATTATACAATGCATCAAATTTATTTTTTTGCTATTAACAAAAATTTTATTAGTTTTACAGTTACGGAGATTTTTTGCTACCATAATGTTATCAGGTTACAAGTCCTATAATTTTATAACCACTGAAATTATCATGCAGACTTCAGTTTGCTTGATATATAGACTGGATCTACATATTATTCATTAGTTGAATAAAGGATATGTCTGATAACAATAAATAGAAAGGGCAAAAAATGGCGTACTTCATGTCTGTAGCTGGAAATATAATCGGATTACAATTCATGCTGTATCATAAGCTTACAAATTAAATGTACCGATCGAGTTGGGGGAAAGAAATGAACACGAAATCAGGCATGCAGATATGCAGAATATTATCGACCCTAATTGGCTGCAACTTTGGAGAAAAGCTAATTCAATTATTAGCTACCAAAACTTTAAATTCTTGTTCATTGCACGTACGTATTATTTGTTGTTGTTGTTGATTGATGGGTGCCATAGGTCTTTGGTCTTTTCTACATTTCCTATCAACAGCTATACATTTGTCTTTATTAAGTTCAATTAGCATATTTTCCTACTTCCTACTGTATTTAGCGTCCACCAGAGGGAAATAAAATATTTATATTTAGAAGAGTCAGAATTAAATATTACGGGAATATATATTAATAAAAATATAAACATATAAATTTAAGAGGTTCAAATCAAATATATAACTACTTTTGCATGAAATTTTTTTGAAGAACCATATGCCCCCTTATGGGGATCTGTTTGATGTGGAAGCCAAACTGACCTGTTAGTGCCATGGTTGCCAACGGTTGAAGCCAAACAATCATTTTAGTCCACCAACTTCCACCAAAATTGATACTTGCTCACTCTTTTCTTTTCTTTTATTTTCTTTTCTTTTCTTTTTAATTATAACACAAATGGTTTGATTTGGCCAAGGCAACTATTCACGTTTTATTATGAATATATTTTGATTTAACAATTTATATAATAACTAAATTATCATTAAAATAATACTTCAATTGATTATATATATATATGTACACACTTGAAATTAACTTTTAGAAAAAATATTAATTAATTATTCATCAACCCATTCAAAAATGATAATTTATTCTTTAGTGCTTCTTCTGTTCCACTCATTACAATAATTTTTTAGAGATTTTTTATTCCAATCAAAGTGATAAATTTTCAAGTTTCAATATATATATATATGTGCACAAAAAAAAATAATTAATAAAGGTGAAAATAATTAGTAAAAAAATATTTTAATAAACTATACTTCCTCCATTTTTTTTATTTGTCACTTTTGAATAAAATTTAAATTTTATTTATTTATTATTTTTAAAATTTTAATGTAATTTAATTTATTTTTTCAGTTTTTTTTAATAAAATTAGAACCAATTAGATTTAATAATTTACTTTTCATCACATAATTTAATACTAAATTTAAATATATTTATTATTTTTTTTAATTTTAGTGAAAATAATAAAAGTGACAGATAAAAAAATAGAGTAATAAATATTTTATAAAATTGATATTAATTGATAATTTTTTATCACGTAATTTAATATTAAATTTAAATTTATTTATTATTTTTTTAATTTTAGTAAAAATAATAAAAATGATAGATAAAAAATAATAGAGTAATAATTTTTTTATAAATTTGATATTAATTGATAATTTTTTTATCCGTGTAAAGATATAAAAGTCATCACGTTGAATAAAATGGAGAGAGTAACATATTAACAAATTCTAGATATTAACTGCATGAAAATATTTTTTTCCCATCTTAGGTGAAAATCAAATAGAAAGAGTGAATTTGAATCCCCCAAAACTTTAGGTTGATATTTTAAGGAAAAAAGAAAAAACATGGCTGAAAATATTGATTAAAATAATCATTGAAATGGTAATTTCTTTTATCTTAATTTTAGAAAAAGTGAAGTAAAATCTTAGGTATAAGTTTCACTGATGCATTTCTTCAATCATTAGATATAAGGCCCACAAATTGATTGTTCAATTAAATTAATCAACTTCTCTAACAATGTTTAGGTAATGCACGCTTTTAATGGATTTGTTTTTACTGGCCATATGGAGAGTTTAGAATCTGACTATAAGCTACTGTACAGTCCTCTAATATATATATATAACACTTTTTTTTTTCATGCATTTTATACATGAGAATCCATTTAATAGAACATTTAGTTTTTTTTTTATCATTTCTTTCCTAACACTACAATTTTTTTATATGTACAAAAATTAATTGTATTTTTTTCGTTAAAATGTTTCATTAAAGACTAAACCACACATTTTAACTCATGGGTTTCTCTATAATAATATAGTTTCAAATATTTTCTAATGAAATCATTGAATAGGTTGAAAAAAAAAAATCAATGAATAGTAAAATTTTCACTTTGAATTTGCTTTAAGAAGAACGTTATGGACGAATTTTCTTGACTATATATATAGTTTATGTCACATCAAAACAAAAAGGATTTAGGATGTAAAATAGAGCCTGGAGGAAAGCTGGTTTCAGCTATAGCTAGCTGTCCAGATAATCCACATTAATCGTCAAAAGAATCCATTTTTTTCAAACATGTAGGTCCATCCAACCTTGGAAATAAACCTTCATCACATTTCATGTTAATATAACTCTAATTAAATAGTAATTATCATCCTAATTCTTACATTTTAAATTAATATCCAAGCCACGTTAATTTTCTGCCATTGAATATAGGATACTTATATTTTCAAGTTTCTAAAGCCTTGGTGCAAGCCTGTCTCTTTTGCCTTAATTTCTTTCTTAAGTTGGTCTCCAGTCAGACCCGTCTTATCAGCTCGAATGTCAAGGTTTTTATTATTACCATCGTTGCTATTATTATAGTCATATTAATACTTTTTTAAGAAAAACCGTCCTAAATTTTTCAAATTTTTACTAATAATTTTTTTTATTTTTTTCAATATTAAATTTCTGAAATTTTTATTATTTTTAATATTGAATTCTTTACTGACGTAACATATGCGTATTATTTGTACAATTTTTATACTAGCTCAACATGGGAGTATATAATGAATAAATATTAATATTGCAAAATAAAAATTTAAAAATTTAATAACAAAAAGCTAAAGAGTTAAGAAGCGGACAGGTGGCATGGAATCTATTTTCTTAACAATTTGTTGGGTTTTACTATCCATTGTAAAGTAGTGCTGAACACTGATCATATTTGATATTTGTACAATCAGGAATTGAATTCTAATTAAATATGGTTCAAGTCCAACCTTTTCTTCTAGTTATTTCATCCACACCCTAAAAACGACAATTTAAACATGTTTGAAAATGAAGGTAGCTTTTCTATTGAAAAAACAAAAATCTTCGCAAAAACAGTACTTGCCACTCATATAAAGTCAAGCCTGTTCAAACCTTCATACTTAATCAGGGTTCACTCGAAATATCTTTGCAAATACGATGTGAAGATTATTTTATGGCATGTATAAACAATATCAAACTAAATAAAAATTTGCACCATCTCAATCCCACAAATACAAAGACTTACTTAATTTTATTTCTACGCAAATAAAAAAAAAAACAAATTTAATCAATATAGTTAGATTAATTTATTTTTCTCAGTACACATTTTCCGTGACAAATAAAAGAGAGAAAAAAAAAACGTCTAATTTTTTGGAACCAACATAATCGGTCTCATTAAAAATTAATAAATGTTCAACAAAGAAATCAATTTCACTAAAAAAAAAAAACTTAACTTTTGTTTTGTTTTTTTCTCTCTTCTATATAAAAAAAGAAAAAAAAATTCAAAACAAAAAGAAAATTATTATCTAATTTCGTCCCATAAATGTTTTATTTAATTAAATCAATACTAAATTGTTACATGCCATTTATTTATTCCTTTTTCAACGTAATATGACATTAATACCACCATTAGGTTAATCCATAAATATTTTCATGGATGAATTTAGGTAAAATTTCTTCAAGACGGAGGAAGTAAATCAATGCTAAGGGTTGAAATTAATTGGATATGAATTAGTGTGGCCTGTGGATGCTGCCTTTCATTGGGTGGAACATAGAACGCGACCATGGATTATATGATACACTAAGCCACTAAAGGGAAGAAGGCAGCGAGCTCTCGATGGGACACTTTGGTTCAAATACGATGCACCTTTGATCAATTCTACGAGTCTCCATGACAATTCAACCCACACATTAATTACCTTTTGCTTCCAAATTTTTCAAACTAGAACAAGGAAATTCCATCATCACCACTTTTAAATTGTAATTCTTTTTTTTTTCTCGTCATTTAAATTTTGTCTATTTTTTTTTCTTTTTCTACATCCTACTTTTTAGCCAATAATAATAATAATAATTAAAGATTAATATTTCTTTTTTTTAATATTAATTTACAACTGCTTTTAAAAGATGAGATAAAATGACATAAAATATATATTTTATTTAATTAAAAATTTTAGATTTAAATTACATATAAAACATTTTAAATATTTTAAAAAAATTATTCAGTCTGATCTTAAATTAATCGAGAAGTGAATTTTGAATTTCAAATAATTAAAAAATTATTGATGTACAATCAAATTAATGTTATAGGTTCTAGATATAACTCCTCTCGCTAGCAGAGGTCCATCTCCCTACGGTTCACTGTAACCCTAGGGTTGTCTCCTTGGCTAGGCCAAGGTTGTGGTTGCCGGTGGTAATAGCCTGTAATGACCCTCAGTATACCCTAGTAGTAATATCACTAATTAATTATGAGTGAGTATATTTAATTAAATATAAATATATAAAGAAGGACCCAATTGCATAGCTAAAGGGTAAGTTTTGGGGTAAAAGTAAAAATAAGAGAAATTAAGGGATTTAAGGGTAAGATCTTCTTTCAAGTGACAAGTGGACCTATTAGAGAGAAAATAGAAGGAGATATTTGGTGGAGGTTGACCGGCCAAACAAGGGTCTTCATCTCCATCTTTATTTTCTCTATACCTCTAAACTCTCTCTCATCCTCTCTCACTCTAGATTTCTTTGAATTAGGGAAAGGAAAAGAAAGATTTATCTTAGTTTAATATTAAGGTAATCTTGATTCTTCTTTAATATGTATTGTTCTTTGTTTAGTTTGAGTAATATTTATGGAAGTGTTTTATATTCTAGAAGGAGAATCAAGCAAAAGGAAAGGGAAAGAGGCTCTCTAAGGTTGAAGAAGACTTGGAGTTTAGTAAGGTATGAGAACTTAGGTTTATGTGTGTGTGTTTGATGTTTGGCCATGAGAGAGGGAGACCTTGAATGTCTCTCTTATATAATTTATGGATGATTTCAAGGTTAGAAGGGTTTAGAGTTAAAAATATGCAAGTTTGGTTGAAAAAAATGAAAAATCGGTTTTAAGGTTCACTGAACTAGTCTGCACCTTTTTGCTCATATCTTGAGCTATAGTTGTTCAAATGATGAAATTCCAGTTGGTATAGAAACTAGACTTGTAAATCTTGATTTTGTTAGAAGAAACCGGAATCTGATTTTCACTGCATGATAGTGAAAATCGGAATTGAATTCTGACTGTGGTTGTGAATGTACACTTATGAACAGTCTGTGGTTTTTCTTAAATATCTAAAGATTTACAGGTCCTATTGAGGAGATTTTTAATGTTTTGGAAACTAGAAATATAGGTTTAAAACTTTGTAGAAGATATTGTTTTCAGAAAAATTCGTTTGGGATGTTGAAAATGAGATAAAATCTGAGTTTTTGAAATGAGTTTATTTGGATTTTGAGCAATAAGCTTGGAGGCGTTCGATTCGTCGCGAGCGCGATAGCAAGCAGCAGCTTTGTGTCGCGAGCGCGACTTCTGCCGCGAGCGCGACATCAAAGAATGCTCATTTAGGCCATTGTTCTCTGTCGCGAGCGCGATTATCGCCGCGGCCGCGACATTCGTCGCGAGCGCGACAATATGCCTTTATGTTCTATTTTAATATTTGTTTTTTTTATGACTTCAATTGGGATTTAAAATTTACCTAAACCCTTCTAAGCTTACAAATCATCCTGAATTACAAGTTTACAGTAAGGAATTCCTTTAACTACCAGATTCGCTAATAACAAAAGGTAAGTTCTATTACCTTAAATGAGAGTATGCATGAGTTATTTCCTTGTAATACAAATAAATGATTGTTTGACAATAAAGGCTAGCAATAAATGATAGTAAATTTTTCTTGCATTTATTAATGCTATAGTTGTATATGTTGATAAATGTCACACGATATGAAAAGTAATTGAATTAGGCCTGAACTTAAAGATTTGGTTGTGGATAGATAGGCATGCCTATAGAGTTATAGTTGCAGCTGCTATAGTCTGACTCTTATGAGTCTATGATTGTCTCTACACGAGACCATAGTTCTGGCCCAATGGGTCCACAGATTTGATGCCTTCGGGTATCCATAGTACTAATACCTTCGGGTATTTACAGATTTGATACCTTATGGTATCCATAGTACCCGTTATCCACACCCACAGGAAATTGAGGCAGGCACAATTTATAAGATAAATGATATGCATATACAGTTTATAATTTTTCATTCTATGATTTAATAAAACAAGTTATTCCTTTCAATAGTGCATTTGGTTATTCTATATTCATGATATATATATATATATGAACTTGATATATACTTTTATTGCATGCTTGGGGATAACCGCTGTGAGTGGTTATCAACATATTAGTTTGTTCCCCACTAAACTTTATAGCTTAGCACGGGTGTTTATCCGTGTAGGTTCGCAGGGTAGAACTCTTGTTCAGGGACAAAGCCAACAATCTTCCAAGTCAACATCGAAATAGAAGTAGCATTTTGATGTATGAAAATTAACTTTTACATTCCTTTTGGTTACATCCAATATACTTGTATTTAAAGGCATGTAATTATTAAGTTATGTAAAGAATAGTAAACAACATGAGAAGTATCACCCTCCACCAAACATGACTAGTATAATATGAAAGTACGTATGCTTATATATGCATCGATAACAGATAAATTATATGATTAACAGGATTAAATGAATATAATTAGTGACAGTAATCCAGATTATCTAGTATAGTCATTACATAGCCAATCAAGAGAGTATTGACTCGATGCTTTCAGCGTTGCATCTGACCGAAGGAGAAAATCAAATGGTGAAAGTTAATCTGGATGAACGTACAAACATAAAACAACGTTTGCAAATATCTCTATGTCTGGTTTGGAAGGTTTTAAATGGTAAAAATATTAATGTGAATGTTTTTCGCACAACAATGTTGAATAGTTGAAGACTACAATGTGATTTTAGCATGCATGATTTAGGCAATAATGAATTCATCTTTCAGTTCTTTTTGGCGACTGACAAGAAATGAGTCCTTGAATGAGGGCCATGGTGCTTTGATGATCAGTTATTATTGCTTGGAGATATGAAAGAAACAGACATTGCCAATTTTTCTATGTTGGATGAGATAACAATCTGGATCAGGGCCTGAAAAGTTCCATTCCTCTAGCATTCTAGAGAGACTGCAGTAACAATGGCCAACGTGATTGGTATATTCGTTGATTTTGATGAAAGCGAGAATTGGGGATGGACCCCATTTATTAGATTCAGAGTAGAAATCTCGGTATCAAAAAAATTGAGAAGGGGAGTTCTGTTGGAGTTAGGTGATAAAGTGGTGTAGGTGGAGTTGAAGTATAAAAGGCTGCCTGTGTTTTGCTTTAATTGTGGTTGTATGGGGGCAAAAGGTTCAGGAGTGTGAGAATGAGGTGGGTAATTTGGATTATGGAGACTGGTTGAGGGCTTCCCCACGTAAATGTTTCAAGTTACGAAATCAGGTTGAGAAAGATAAAGTGGATAAATTTTTGGCTCAGTTTATTGCGGGTAGCCCAACAAATAATAGCTCTAGATGTAGTATAACACCGAGTGGCAAGCCTACGTGCGCCAAATCATTAAAAGTTATACGGGTGCAACTGAACTCTAAGGCTGGTGGAAGGTCAGTGGAGTCAGAAATAAATGGGGGACAGTCCAGGCTAACGGGATCTATTACTCGGGACTTTTTTAAAAGTAGGGTGTTTTAAAAACTTATTTGGGCAAATGGTGTGTATGTGAAAATATTTAGGAAAATGAGATGGAAAAACCTATTCCCACAACCTGTCATTGCGGGAATAGGACGAGGCACGGTGGACGAAAATTACAGGGAATGAGGTGTGGGGTCCACTTTCTATTCCCGTAACGACAGGGCCCCTCTCTCTCTCTCTCTCTCTCTCTCTCTCTCGTCCAACCACTCTCACTCACACACACACACACCCTCTCACCCACTCTCTCACTCTCCCTCTCACATTTTCTCTCTTAATATTTTCCAAAATATCATACTTAATTTTATAATTAATTATCTACACAATCCTACAAATAAATAAAAAATATTTTTAAAAATAATGTGAGGCAAAAATAAAAAATTTCAAGTGAAAATTATTTCAAAAATAAAATTTAAAATAACTCATGGTGAAAAATGATGGTAAAAAATATTTATTAATGACACTATTAATTTCACATACGGTATATAAAAAAGATTTATTAAATAAAATAATTTTTATCATATTTTAACTTATTGTTAGATTTGAATTTTTGATAAAAAATACCAACTACTATACTCTTTTTTTTTCTTACTATACTATCATTTTTTAATTATGAATTTATTTTAAATTTTATTTTTTAAGCAATTTTCATTTGGAGTATTTTTATTCTTACCTCACATTATTTTTAAAAATATTTTTTATTTATTTGTAGGATTATATAGATAATTAATTATAAAATTAAATATAATAATAATTTTAGAAAATATGAAGAGAGAGAAAAACATCCAATTTTTCCAAATAATTTTGAAATCTAACAATAAGTTAAAATATCATAAAAATGACTTTATTTAATAAATCTTTTTTATATAGCGCATGTGAAACTAATACTGTCATTAATAAATATTTTTTACCGTCTTTTTTTTACCATGAGTTATTTTAAATTTTATTTTTGAAATAATTTTCACTTGAAATTTTTTATTTTTACCTCACATTATTTTTAAAAATATTTTTTATTTATTTGTAGGATTGTATGGATAATTAATTATAGAATTAAGTATGATATTTTGAAAAATATTAAGAGAGAGAATGTGAGAGGGAGAGTGAGAGAGTGGGTGAGAGAGTGTATGTGTGTGAGTGAGAGTGGTTGGACGAGAGAGAGAGAGAGAGAGAGAGAGAGAGAGAGAGGGGCCCATGTCTATTCCCGCAACGACAGGTTGCGGGAATAGAAAGTGGACCCCACACCTCATTCTCTGTAATTTTCGTTCACCGTACCTCGTCCTATTCCTGCAATGACAGGCTGCGGGAATAGAAAGTGGATCCCACACCTCATTCTCTGTAATTTTCGTTCACCGTACCTCGTCCTATTCCCGCAATGACAGGCTGCGGGAATAAGTCTGTTCACCCCATTTTTCTAAATATTTTTACACACACACTATTTACCAAAATAAATTTTTAAAACACCCTACTTTTAAAAAAGTCCCCTATTACTCATGGTACAGATAGGGTTATTCACATGTCACCAATTTTAAGTCTTTAGGTACAATTTTAAGTTAGAATTGATAAAAATATCAGTTTTTAAGTTAAAGGTGATTAATTGGGTTTAATTGATGAGTTTTTCAATTTGACTGAAATGTGTTTAACTGATATACATATCTGTCTAGCGAGGATAGTTGACCATAGCAAAACTTTTAATTTTTGTTTACTTCCTATTTCAAGTAATTATTTAAACTATTTAGTTTTTTGATTTATTATTTTTATAGTTTAGTTTAATTAAGCCAAAAATTAGTACAACTTTGATTTTTCAAATAACAATAGCAATTTTAAGATAATTGTCGATTAATTGTTTATTCTCTATGAAACGATGCTGGATATTCATGTAGCTACTTTACTATTTAATTGATATGCAGCTCACTAAAATATCTACGATTGTCGATTTTTGTAATTAATAAACGCAAATTCATACTATTTTTAAGATTTAGATAATAAATCTCCAACGGATTCGAGTAGAATTCAATTTTAAATCTTTAGGTATAATTGTAAGTTTGTCATTGATTATCTTTTGAAGAAATTTATCAATAGAACTGATTTTGGGGGACTCATCGAGGATTGCCAGCATCTGAGCAAGGATTTCTTCTCTTATCTTTGGCTTTTTACTCCTCGGGATGACAATAAGGTGGCGCATTGCTTGGCGAAGAATTGTTCTTCAGTTTCTATGCTTGTTTTGGTGGAAGATTTTCCACCTTTTACCTGTCATTTGCCCACGGATGATGTAAAAGCCTTTTCTAATAAAGTAGATTTTTCTATCAAAAAAAAAAAAATTTTAGGTTCTAGAAACTTGGTGGTGATTAGTGGCCAGCAATGTTATTAAAATTGGATCGAATAAAGAACTGACGAGATTGAAAATTTTTGATTTGACCGGTTCAACCGAATTTAATTAATTTTTTTTATTTTTAAAATATTATAATTTTATAAATACTATTATATAAAAATTAAAAAAATATTCATAAAAAATTAATATATATCATAAATATCCTAATAATAAATTATAAAATATAATTTTAATTTTATTATTACAAGTAATTAATTATATATTTTTGAATATTATATATTAAAAATATAAAAATACAATCATATCATGAAATTTTTTTTAGATGAAATACTAATGAAGCAAATACAGAAAATATTAATCCTGTATATATGAGTATAATTATATTCAATTATAATAAATTTAAATAAATAATAAGTATATTAAATTATTAAGTGATATCTTTAGAATTTAAAATAATACATTTTTCAAAGAAATAAATCATGAAAATTTCATATATATATATATGATTATAATGAACCAAATATATAATAAATATATTAAATTATTAAGTGATATCTTTAGGCTTTAAAATATTAATTTTTTCAAATAAATAAATAATAAAAATTTAATATATATACACACACGTATATTTGATTACAATGAACTAAATATATAATAAGTATATTAAATTATTAAGTGATATATTTAAAATTTAAAATATTAATTTTTTTAAATAAATAAATAATGGAATATATATATATATAGGGGTGAAAAAATACAAAAAATTATAATTTTTTTGTAATTTTTAATCAAAAATTCAGTTTTATTCGGTTCTTTAGTTTTTCGGTTCAACTTAATTTTTCGGTTTAATTCGATTTTATATAGTTGAATCAATTAATTAACCTGACGATTTGTAGTTAAACCAGTTCAACCGATCAATTCGGTTCGATTTTAATAACTATGGTGGTTAGAATAATTTCTGACTGAAGATAATATTATAGCTCAGAAAATATAGAGCTAGCTAGGTCTGCCATTCTGAAGTGAAAATACAATTATAAAGATCAATTTGGAATATATATATATATATAACTCCAACGATTATTATAACCGTGTCCAATTGAAAAATATATGTCCCACTGAATATTAATTGTGAGCAGCTTAAATAGACTTACAGTCCCAAGAAAATGAAAGGCCTTGAATTTGATAAACAAAATTTTTGATTCTAGATTAAGAAAGACAAAAAGAAAAACCCTATTCTCCTGTTCTGGCATTCCAATTTCTATAATTTAATTTATATTTTAATTATGTAACAAATTATTCTCCATACCATACCATACCATACCCTCCTGTAAAAGTCTTATGCCATGTTTTAGCAACCATGTTTATCCGCTTCTCTCTTTCTCTTTCTCTCTCTTATAATTGGTGCCTTTTTAGATAGAAAGAGAAGCTGCCATCAGATTTCAAACCAAGAAAAGGGCTATGGGGAGGGCTCCTTGCTGCGACAAAGCCAACGTGAAGAAAGGCCCTTGGTCACCTGAAGAAGATGCTAAGCTTAAATCTTATATAGAGAAGCATGGCACTGGTGGTAACTGGATTGCTTTGCCTCAAAAAATTGGTATCTTTTTATTCCTTTCTTTAATTCATCCTAATTACTTCCCAAAACTCTAGTTTGATTGTTCTTTTTCCCTAATTTCAGGTCTTAAAAGATGCGGAAAAAGTTGCCGTCTTCGATGGCTGAACTATCTTCGACCCAATATCAAGCATGGAGGCTTCTCTGAAGAAGAAGATAACATAATTTGCAGCCTTTATATTAGTATTGGGAGCAGGTATATATATTTCTTTTCTTCAATTAAAATTTAAAAAGCTGGACCTATTTCCATAAAAAGACTAATTTTTAATTACTTAACCCTTTTATATTATGAAACAGATGGTCTATAATTGCTGCACAATTGCCAGGAAGAACTGATAATGACATAAAGAATTACTGGAACACAAGGTTGAAGAAGAAGCTTCTTGGTAACAAGCAAAGAAAAGAGCAACATTCTCGAAGAGGTAAGCAGGATCATATGAAGAGAGGATTAAATGCCAATCAAATGATTTCACCTGATCATAATTACAGTAATTGCAATCAAAATCATCATTGGCCTGACCTTCCGTCGCTAGCTCCAATTCCATTATTATCCAATCAAGAACCACGCTTCAATGACCATGCTTCCATAAGGAAACTTCTTGTCAAGCTTGGAGGAAGATTTTCTGATGAGGATCAAATTTCACGCAATCCTCAAGTTCCTTACAGTCACCAAATTTATGATCAGCCCATTAATGTCTCCTCTTCTAGCACTTTAGTTGAGACTTTAGATAATGGCAATCCTCAATTCCCACAACCTCAATACAACATGGACTGGTTGCAAATGTTACAAGGACAAAGCAATTTCACTGAGGAGGAGATACAGTACAACAACAACCCTCAAAGATTGGATGGTCCTGAATTTCTACTGGCTGATCATCAGGATATGTTAAATGATAGAATTGGATCAACTAGTTCTGACCAAGCCATGACTGGGTCGCTGGGTGAGATTAGTTCCATCATTTATCCTCCTTTGCCTTCAAGTTGTGCTTTTGACAGGCTGAGGTACCCTGGATCCGTATAATGTTGTGTACATTAATTCTTATATATATAGTATAGATTTATAGCAATTAATGTTAGGGGAAGTTGGTGTTTAATTCTCCGAGGAAACCCTAATAATTGAACTCATTTGTGATTTGTTCTCCTGTTGATGGAAATTAAGTATAATATGCGTCTTAAGTAGTTCAATTGGGGGTTTATGATGAACTCGGGTTTAGTGTATTTCAGAGAATTTATGCTAGCAGAAATTTGTTTAATCATTTTTGTTCGGAAGTGTTTTTTTTTTTGGAACTAGATAAACATTCATCTATTTATATAATGTGTCTCTTGCAAGTACCATATAGTTATTGATTCCTTGAAAATCCCAACAGAAGATTAAAAATAAAAAAAACCCAGTTGGATCAGTGTTATGATGTTTGCTAATTCAGCTTTGATATTTATACATCTATTTATGACATTTTGAGTTATTTCCCCAGTAGCCAATTTGCTAAATCCAACTACAATTGTAACCTAAATGAACCCTAATTAATAAAAATTAAGCTTGAAGTTTTAGGTTATTGTATTTATGTATGCTAATGTTTTTGTATTACTTGTATGAATGTTTTAAATTTGAATAAGGGTAATTAACTTGCGGATCAAATGTTCATGATGAACTATACATGCATGATTTTCAAGAAAATAAACGCCAAAACCGGAGCATCAACACTGTTGAAACATAAACAATGCGATCCTACAATCAATAAGTTTAAATTTAATGTGTGTGTGTATTGGGTGCAGATCTCAAATTCAAATTTCAAGCAAATTCATTCTAAGGAAAGGACAAAAAAGTTATATGTTTATTATTATTTTTTTCGTTAAAAAAAAGTTAAATGTTTATTGTTGTAATTTGTGTTCAACTACCTGAAAATGTGATATCTTTCTGACACTATTGACTAGTACTTGAGACATAAAGCATGCCTTAAGAGTACATTATAACTATATTCAAGTATATAAAGTCAATACTCAAAAAAATATATATGGTGGCTAACTATTTTGACCTAGGAAAGAAATTAACCTAATTATCCACCTACTTCTTAATATGCTCATTATACAGTTTCCTGACCAACAATTCAAAGCTCCTACATAATATAAAGATTCTTTCTTCTTCTTCTTCTTCTTCTTCTTCTAATTTATATTTTAAAGCTTATCGTAGTTCCTTAGTATTGACTTCAATGATCAAAATTCATAAAGTAGCCATGACTACGCCAAAAACTGTAGTCAAAATTCATATTTAAATTCTGGAATATCAGTATTTTCAAACTCTAGTTACCCATTTTGAACAAGACAATGGAGATCGTAATTATTTATAGTTAAATTTGGCAATGAGATAAGGATTATTGCAAGTAATGCTGAACAGCATTATACATATTTGCTACTTTATTAAAGGATATATGTTGGAAAATTGGATATAGAAAATGAAGGAAAAAAAAAAGGGTTAATCACTACCTACCTGAAAATAATATGTGATTATATTGTTCAAATTCTGTATCCTATATAATGTACAGTCAGATTTAAAAAAAAAAAAAATCAAAAAACAACCTTTGCCAGAAATCTTTCTGTAAGAAGTATATAATGAACTTAAATTGCCACTAACAAATTAACCTGATGCCAGTTGTTACCTAGCTAATGCAAGCTATAATAAAACTTGGTGTGCATAAGCTTTGGTAATCGAGACTAGATAAATCTTAATCATATTTGGTTTCTAACTCCACGGTGCAAGGCTATAATATGAATTACAAACCTAAGAGTACGTAGTATACATTATATCATAGAGACATAAAAGATATCACTAATGATTCAAGCTAACAATTATTGTATTGTTTTAACAATAATATTGTAATGTAAATTTAAATATAAAAGATTGAAATCCATTTTGAAGTAAGAAGTGAGTAGCTATATTATTGTTTTAGTAATTCTTAAATTGGGAAGGTCAAAGGAGTAGCATTTAGTTGTTTACAGTTGTGAGATTTTACTTTTCGGATGAAAACAATGCATTAACGTACACATATTTATATTTATCTTGAAAAACCATAATTTGTTTGGTAAGCCTTATTGGTAATGATTCGTTAGAATTAGTTGACAAACGTTGAAACTGGGCTGTTGTTAATTTTTGTCAAAACTGTTGGCCCCATCATTCTACTCCCCCTTGCCACCACCACAGCAGATTAATTCCTCACTTATTCTTACAATATCCGATTCACCTTACGCCCCCGATATATTGCAAATTTAATTATATAAAATCATTCACCCCATTTACATACCAGGTTTTTATTTTTTATTATTATTTTTTTTTAATTTTTAGTTTGACTTACATCGAATTTGGATAAATTTTATCAACCAAACCAATGGTTGATGACCACCTATATAGTTACTAAAAGGTACTAGGATTGAGTATCTCAATTAAATAAGACATGATCTAATAGATTTTGAATTTATTATATACAGTGTATGCATATTGCACATATTTTTAAGTAATTAAATACTCCATTAGCTCTACAAATATAGATTTACTTTTCCATTTTAGTTTGTGGCATTATATAATTTTGTTAAAATTATAATTAATATATAAATTGGCTCATATGCCCTTATTTAATTATCTTATAATCAACAATAAATTTATTAAATTTAAATTTATTAAAATTTTTTATATTTCTTATTTTTATTGGGTTTTTTTATGTCCGTTAGTTTTTTTTTTTTTTTTGTGAGCTTTGCTCACTCTTTCTTACCCAAACAAAATATATCTTAAATCTATGTGAATTATTCTCACAACTTTTCAAATAAAAGAAACAATTATTTTGATTTATATAATAGACATTAATGAAAAATTAGATATTAATTAAGGATATATTAGAAAAATATTGTTAAAATTTTATTTTTAAATGACCCTGATTAAATTTCTTAATCTATGTGTAAAAATAAATAAATCTATATTTGTGGGATAGAGCGAGTAGATCATTTTTAAGTTAATTAATTCTAGCATACCCTAATATTATCCCACTTGTTATGTTTAATGGCAGACAATTTTTTTACATCTAAATATAATATTCTGGCGTATGAAAAAATGTCCAAAATTTTGATGTTGGTTTAGGAGCATAAACCCTAATGATAAACTATTTTAATTGTTGTAATTAAAATTTTCTCCCTGTAAAGTTAAAAGGAATATCCCTTATGGAGAAGAACATAACAGAAAAAGACTTAAACAAACGAACAATATTTTTCAAATTTGATGCACTAAAGGCACATTCTATCAAAATTTAATGACGATCAGTAACACTAAAAGTATCTGTGATTAAGGCTTAATCCGAGAAGCAACCATAACAATGACAACAGTCAAACGACGACTTTGTGTCATTACCTGTTTTAGTTTTATTGTATGTGCCAATATCATATTAAGCACCGTTACAGTTAAATTCAATATTCTAATAATGATAGTGACACTCACTAACATGATAAATTCTGGTTGGATTTGTCTTATTGTTAGACCTCACCAGCTTGTTGCTATTATAAAATTCATTACTTTAATAGTTTAATGGTTTTTTTCTTTGGGTTTATTATTTAATAATGAAACTTTAATTTGTATATATCATGAACGAAGGACTTCAATTTTGTATTTTTTTTCTGATATATTATAGTTAAAATGAAGATTTCCTATCCAAGATGTTTTAATCAAGGGTGCGGGAAAAAATATCTGTAATATATACTTGTATGATTAATCATTGGATTTAAAGAAACTCGTTCTTTTGAATTTCCAAAGAAATATATTTTATATGGCTTATAATTTAATAGATAGGCTTTGGTTTACATTTTATAAATACCATTATGAACGTCGTTTATTGTACGTGAATTAGTTTTTTTATAACACATAATTTATAACTTTTTTATATTTAGAAAATTATTACGATTAAATATAATAAAGAAACACTTGTACAACAATAAAATAATCTAAGTAAAAGATTTTATCCGAATTTTATGATGATAACTTTTAGTATTTATGTCATTTAAAAAAATAGATTAAAATATCAGGGTATTTAGTCTAAAAAAATTTTCACCCACTTAGTACTTTATATATAGTATAATATAAATAGGCACTATTTAATTCATATTATCTCCTATATATACGTAATTTTACAAGAAAATAAAATTGCTTCAGTAATGATGGAGCTTCAATTTAGTTAGTAGCACCGAAATTGTGCCACTTGGTGTGAGATTATGGGTTTGAAATTTAATAAATTATATTTGACATAGTCTATGTTTTTTTTATTAAAAATTTATATATTCTCTAAAACCACTAGATTATTTTTATCAGAAGAAAAATATTCTTGCTATGAATATAGTGGGCTGTCAGATCCAGAGCAGAAGAAGTCCATTTGGGCGTTTAAGCAAATATGGAGCCCATTATTGTTTTGTTTAGTCAGCCCACAAACAAATTCCTAGTGTTGTTGGACGACTAATATACCTCGCGCCTGCTGAACCCTAGAGGGAGAGCGAGAGAGAATGGAGCAAAGGATAGTGAAAGGGAAGCCGATGTGGACAAAAATCGAGTAAGAGAAAGCTAACGGTCGTTTCAATGGCGCTTCCAGCGTCTTCGATATTTTCTTCCACTCCAAATTTTCAGGTGAGCTTTGCAATCTCATTTCTGGTTATGGATTCTGTCTTAATTATCCTCTGATTCACTGTAATTTCAGTTGCGGCGATTGGTATGGTTAACTGCAAAACCTAGAATCCATATTTTATTTATTCACTTCCTTGTTAGCTCATATAATCTCACAAATACTAGTCATTTCTTTCTACTTGGCTACTGAACGGGACAGTTGAAATGGTAATTTCAATTGAAAGCTGGATTGTGGAGCTCTATGTTCCAGATTATTCTTTAAATTTACAATTTACGATATTATTAGCTCCTTGGCAAATGTTCTGTGAACCAGCTTGCATGGTTATACGGCTATGACATGACGCCCTTCATGTGTTTTCTTAGTTTCTTGTTTTCTCAACTTTCCGTTGAAAATCTGTGATCGTAGTTTTCAAGTCTTTGATGTGCTAAAGATTGAGTCTTTTGTTTTACTTTGTTCTCAGTTTATGATCTCTTCAGGAATTCCACCTAAACAACTTTGTCAAGTCTTATTTTCCAATTAGAAGTGCTTATTATTGAAAGAAGAAGAAGATAGTTGAATACTGACATTATGTTTTGTCCTTGCGCAGATTAGAGTTTTGAATAACAAACCCTGCCAACTCCATAGATGGCCATTGCTGTGCACAAGTCTGCGGCTTTCTCCTACATGTCGGATGAGAATAAATAATTCCCAGTTTGGAGAACCAAGTAAAATTAAGTTGAAAGCGATTACTGGTGCAAAAAGGTTGTGGGAGGCTGCCCCCGAACAAGTGAAGGAGTTTCCATGGAGAAAGGCAGGGGCTGTGCTTGTAGAGCGATTATCATTTATTGGACAGACAACATTGAAATGGTCTCTTGTAACCCTTTTCATTTTAAATTCTCTATCAGATGTCATATTTTCCATCTCTAGAAACCAGGAGTTGATGATTCCAGTTGGCCTCCTTATCGGTTGCTTGATGACCGACTTCTTAAACGAGACATTGTGGGAAATGTTCAAAACCTCAGAGGTAACTGCTGTTTATTTGCGCTTGTTATATGTTTGTTAGTTTGTATGTGAGAATATACGAAATTTTTTGGTTGCTGCTTTATACAATCTAATTTGTTTCGCAGTTTGGACAGGACAAGGGATTGAACATGCCCTTTGTGGTGATTAGTTGTTTCTTTGTTCTTGTCAAGGTCATTTCGACCTATTTTGCAGCACGCACACAGGTACTCCTTTTGCATGTTGCAAATGGTGGGCTGCTGCAAGTTTTGTGGCTATGGAGAAATCTTTCGACGGAAGACGATGAGCACAAGAACAAGCATGAATTCTTCACCGGCCAAGATTCCTCATTAGCTGCAGATGCCGAGGAATAAGTAATAACTCAACCCAATTGTTTATTCTTGTACATCGAATGTGTATTATTAGTAATGGTGAACAAGATATTCTTGTACTGAGATGTTTAGGGGCCAAAATTCTTCAAGGAAATCCATACATACGATACCTGTTTGTTAAAAGATTACCTTGGTCTGAGCTTTCTTTCTAACCGTTATCTGCAAATTGTACATGGCAGGAGCCCGTTTTGAAACAGTAGCATTTAACTAAACACGAAGTAGACTAGAAGAAATAACGATTGAATCACCCTGTTGAATTCTTCATCATCTGCGGATATGAAATTCTGGTTTGTTGCTGATAATGTATATAGTGATGAACATCATTAAAAATTAAATCAAAGAAAACCCGATAAAATTTTATCTCTTTGAATTAAATTACATCAAATGTTATTAACTCTTCAGTCTTCAAGACTAGTGGATAAAACTGTTTTTATAAGTTTTGTATAAAACTGTTTCTATAAGTTTTGTATAAAACGAAAAGGAATGTTTGGTAGAAATTATATATAAAACACAATTCCTTCGTCGATTCTAGTGCATACAACTATTTTCACCCCTACCCCAAAAAAAAAAAAAGAACAAAAAGTTGAAAGTGTCTATACTCTATACTATACCTATTTATGTCGCACCAAATTTTCCTATAAAGTGTTGCTACACTATCAGAACTTTTAGAGGGCCATCGTCTGAGCCACGGCCTGCGAATGAATAAACTGGATTTTGTAAGGTTTCTATACAGAAAGAAGTAAATTCTCACGGTAGGCTATTTTCCTCCAAAATTGACGACGGCCCACGATTCACTTACTTCACTGCATTCCTTCTCGTTTCCTTTGAGAAAAGAATAAAATGGAAATACAATATCAGTTGCTTGAATATTCTGGAAAGAGCAAGTCCTCCACAAATTAGCTAAAAATGCTTAAATGAAACCTGGCTTAGCACCCTCTGGATCCTTGATATCATCACAGTCAGACGCAGACTTGCAAAATTCATGAGCAATTGGGAACTGGCAATATGCAGAATGCAACTGTTGATATATTTCGTTCATTCTCCCTGACTGTTCATCACGTCTATCCATCTCCATAAGAACCTAACAAACCCCAACAAACTTGAGAAACAACATACTCATAGATTCACACACACACAACTCGGATTTTAATAAACACACGTATATAAAGAAATCTATTTCAATGACTACCTGTACAGCATCCTTCTTAAAGATCGGGTAAAATCGCTGCCTGCAGTACTCATTAAATAGAAGAGTAGAAATGAGCAGTGGAAAGGTGAAACCTGATGCAATTGGTGATTTCTTAATTCCAAATACACCAATAGCTATAATTTGCGTCAACGCCAATGAAAATATTATTGTGTTGTGAGCAATAGGCCAAAATTGCCCTCTGCCTTCGTATTTTGGTATGTATACGTTGAGAATCTGCAGCATTGAAATGAAAAATAATATAAATGATGGTCTTAAGTGGCAATCACAAATTAATATGTTAGGATATCCACACACACGGGCTGCAAATTAATGAATTTTCCCATTCGAGCACCTCCAAATTTTGGTACACATATACATGGAGAATTTTTTTTTTAAAAAGCCAACACTTATGCTCTGTTGTTTCATGGAAAAAATATTTTTTGGGAAAATATTTTCAAAATTTCCAGCATTTGGTGCTTATAGAAAAGTTGGTCATTGAAAACATTTTCCTAGTCAGGAGAAGAAATTAAGCCATTTTTAAGGAAAATAAGGTCCCTTGTTCTAGAAGAGAAGCTCAGTTTCTGCGTTACATGCAAAATATATATATACAAGTTAACTAGTATTTCGATTACCATCTGGTAACCTTTAAGCTACCACTAACTTGTCACTGGATACGTCTAAATTTATTTTTTATATAATTTCTCTTACAATCAGCTATAAATTAAAAATAAATAAAATTTAATAAAGTATTCGCATTTTAATAATCTTTTTCAGTAGAAAGATTATCTTTTTTAATCAGCTATATGCAGCAGAAAATTATGTTCAAATGATTTTCTATACTGTAAACAACAGAAAAGAAGTCATTTTCTTGGAAAATGTTAACCAGTCTGCTATTACACATCTCAAAACATAGATCATTAAATATACACTACAAAACAACAAAAGCTTCAACAAACAAGCTTCCTATAAAACCATTAGCTTTGCAGCCAAGTAACTTTCAAAATCTAGAAGCGACAAAGAAATTCAAGAGAAATATCTAATGTTTTCCATTCATGCTAGAAATAAATTCTATAAACTCAAGTAATATAAAAAAATTATATATCAGAAACGATACAATTAGCTCTCAAAGTAGACATTGCTAGCTTACTCAGAGGAACAGCATGAGAGTTTAACATTCAAATCAAGCTATCACAGTCAAATGAGAACAAAAAGAAGAGAGAGAATTGACTCACCTGGTTACGGTATACCAAGTAAGCCATCGCAAAGTAAACAAGCAAAAAGGGCAATATTAAGGGTGCCATGATCGAACAAGTCAAGCCAATATGACAAAACAGTAGTACTCTAGGAATTTCTGTATGATATGGAAAAGTCATCAAGTCTTCAGATGAGTCGCTTTTGATTCTAAGAATGAATTTTTTGAACATGTTGTATCCAAGAGGAAAGATTTGCATTAATTCACTGGCCAGACTTGCCCAACCTGATGTTAGAACGTAAGTCATGAAGAAGCTAGCCTGTAAATATAAAAAATGTAATTGTTATCGAATTTAATCATCAAGCTTCACTGTGAAATTTCAAAAGTTAAAATTTAAATAAATAATAGAAACATCACAAGTATGCACGTATATTTATATATAATACTGACAACCACAGGTACCACAGAGAAAGACAAAGTTGTGTTCAAATCTTATAAACTGCAAAATCTATCAGTTTCCCTTAACAAATGGCACAAATTAGAATGCAAATTTAATTTGTTATTCATATTGTCCGCAAAATAACAAGAGTTCTAGGTGTAAGCACAAGTTTGTTGATTTTTATGATCACTTGCAAATTGTAGCACCGTCTTCTCAAGTATACAGTTAAAGATAGAGTATGAGCTCTCTCTCGAATACTTCTGTCATCATTAAAAAACATTACTGGTTAATGGCGTAATTGAACAACCACCACTACATATCACATTAATTCACATTTATAGCAGGAGCCAATTCTGTTACCAACGGTAGAAATTGTCATAAGCAATATAAATTTATTAAAATATTATGACCGGTCAGAATTAGCCATAAGGACATCTGGTCAAAACTATTTTGGTATACTAAATGTTTTAACACAATAATACATCAATACAACCAATAAAACAGAACACTAAAAAAAAAAGGAGAGAGAGAGAAAGAAAGAACACGTAATCTAGTTATCTACAGAATTAAGTATGATAAGAAAACATAATCAGAACCACAATAATGTCACCTGAGTAGGTATTGCTTTGGCAAGCTGCATAGGTATGTCTCTTACACTAGAGAAGACCATCAATTGATTGATAACAGAACCAGAGAGCACATTAACAAAGAAAACATTCCAGATCGTGAAGTACAAGATTTTTAAGCCTGCACTTCTTTTTCTTCCACTACGGGAGACAGGCCCCTCCACAGACGAGAAAAACATCATCATTGGTGGAATAGTATACATAAATAACATTAAGATGACACTAGGCAAGTAACCTGTTACCACATGGTCTACAAAGTCCCTGCAAGGAGCATATTTTAATTTGTAAAGTAAATCAACTATTCCAAATCTTTCCAT
>JBBPFJ010000107.1:0-125408 GCA_037975025.1 Excoecaria agallocha | reverse complement strand
TTCGTTAACGAGCTAATGTTTTATATCAGCAAATACAAAATTGATGTGATTACCCAAAAAAAAAAGTAGATTAATTAGTCAAGCTATTTCAGACTAATTTAATGGAAATTTCAAATTTGACCATCATCTGAAAAATTCAAAAGATTGATCGGCCAGCGAGAAAGTTAATAATTAAGGGGCGTATTGATTAATGGTTAACCAAGAAAATATTTGAATTTAAGTCTATACAATCATTTGTTTGTGAAACTATATTGAGATTATTTTGAAGCCATTGACTAAAGAAGCTGAAGAAGTAGAACTGAGCAGATCCCATAAAGAAATATTAGCAAAGATAGTGTTGTCTGGTAAGTCCATGGCAGTATGTAGTGAGTTAGAGAGCAAGCCACTAATTTCAATTATCATTCTCAAAATTGTCATATTCATTTGGACATTCCTACGTCTTCATTTGCTATTAAATTATTGCTACAATCCTTTTTCAAAAAATAATTTAGTCAAAGTTTGATGATGGGAAACATATTATTAGTGGGCTGAATCTCGCTAGCTAATAAGAATTGATTGAAAAATCTAAATAATTAATAAAAAAATATCATTGTTTATTTAGCTATTTATTTATTGCAAGGACTTAATTTATAATTATGTTGATTAAGTAGGGAATTAATTGTGAGCAACCATGTCAATTAGTCACGAGAGATCAAATTGCAAATTTTTCTCTATCAAACAACCATATGGAAATTAAAAGATGATGGTTCTCAAATCTGCACCATGCCAGCTGTACTTTTCACTTTACTGTATTTTGGTCCTGGAAAAATAAAATCCCAAAATAGGAGAATTACATTTGCATCATGTTATTTTTATAAAAACTGAAATATGTAAAAAGAAATTGAGACTTATCAAAGTTAATAAATGCTGTAGTCATAAAAAAAAATGTACCAGTAAATCAGCAGAGTTTTTTTTCCCGTAGTATGGCAAAAGATAAATTTGATCGAAAAGATAAATTTGATCGTATCACGCTTACTTGAAATTTTATAATTGAACGAACGGCATTGAAAATTATACAGTGTATCAAATTTATATTTTGCTATTAACAAAAATTTTAATAATTTTACAGTTACGGAGATTTTTTTGCTAACATAATGTTATCAGGTTGCAAGTCCTATAATTTTATAACCACTGAAATTATCATTCAGACTTCAGTTTGCTTGATATATAGACTGGATCTACATATTATTCATTAGTTGAATAAAGGATATGTCTGATAGCAATAAATAGAAAGGGCAAAAATGGCGTACTTCATGACTGTAGCTGGAAATATAATCGGATTACAATTCATGCTGTATCATAAGCTTACAAATTAAATGTACCGATCGAGTTGGGGGAAAGAAATGAACGCGAAATCAGGCCTGCAGATATGCAGAATATTATCGACCCTAATTGGCTGCAACTTTGGAGAAAAGCTAATTCAATTATTAGCTACCAAAACTTTAAATTCTTGTTCATTGCACGTACGTATTATTTGTTGTTGTTGTTGATTGATGGGTGCCATAGGTCTTTGGTCTTTTCTACATTTCCTATCAACAGCTATACATTTGTCTTTATTAATTTCAATTAGCATATTTTCCTACTTCCTACTGTATTTAGCGTCCACCAGAGGGAAATAAAATATTTATATTTAGAAGGGTCAGAATTAAATATTACGGGAATATATATTAATAAAAATATAAACATATAAATTTAAGAGGTCCAAATTAAATATATAACTACTTTTGCATGAAATTTTTTTGAAGAACCATATGCCCCCTTATGGGATCTGTTTGATGTGGAAGCCAAACTGACCTGTTAGTGCCATGTTGCCAACGGTTGAAGCCAAACAATCATTTTAGTCCACCAACTTCCACCAAAATTGATACTTGCTCACTCTTTTTCTTTTCTTTTCTTTTTAATTATAACACAAATGGTTTGATTTGGCCAAGGCAACTATTCACGTTTTATTATGAATATATTTTGATTTAACAATTTATATAATAACAAAATTATCATTAAAATAATATTTCAATTGATTTTATATATATATATATGTACACACTTGAAATTAACTTTTAGAAAAATTATTAATTAATTATTCATCAACCTATTCAAAAATGATAATTTATTCCTTACTGCTTCTTCTGTTCCACTCATTACAATAATTTTTTGGAGATTTTTTATTCCAATCAAAGTGATAAATTTTCAAGCTTCAATATATATATATATATATATATGCACAAAAAAAGATAATTAATAAAGGTGAAAATAATTAGTAAAAAAATATTTTAATAAACTATACTTCCTCTGTTTTCTTTTATGTGTTATTTTTTAATAAATTTAAATTCTATTTATTTATTATTTTTAAAATTTTAATGTAATTTAATTTATTTTTTCAATAAAATTAGAATCAATTAGATTTAATAATTTAATTTCAATCACATAATTTAATATTAAATTTAAATATATTTATTATTTTTTAATTTTAGTGAAAATAATAAAAGTGACAGATAAAAAAAATAAATAGAGCAATAAATATTTTATAAAATTGATATTAATTGAAAATTTTTTATCACGTAATTTAATATTAAATTTAAATTTATTTATTATTTTTAATTCTAGTGAAAATAATAAAAATGATAGATAAAAAATAATAGAGTAATAAATTTTTATAAACTTGATATTAATTGATATTTATTTTTTATCCGTGTAAAGATATAAAAGTCATCACGTTGAATAAAATAGAGAGAGTAACATATTAACAAATTCTAGATATTAACTGCATGTAAATATTTTTTTCCCATCTTAGCTGAAAATAAAATAGAAAGAGTGAATTTGAATCCCCCAAAACTTTAGGTTGATATTTTAAGGAAAAAAGGAAAAACATGGCTGAAAATATTGATTAAAATAATAATTGAAATGGTAATTTCTTTTATCTTAATTTTAGAAAAAGTGAAGTAAAATCTTAGGTATAAGTTTCACTGATGCATTTCTTCAATCATTAGATATAAGGCCCACAAATTGATTGTTCAATTAAATTAATCAACTTCTCTAACAATGTTTAGGTAATGCACGCTTTTAATGGATTTGTTTTTACTGGCCATATGGAGAGTTTAGAATCTGAATATAAGCTACTGTACAGTCCTCTAATATATATATATATAACACTTTTTTTTTTCATGCATTTTATACATGAGAATCCATTTAATAGAACATTTAGTTTTTTTTTTATCATTTCTTTCCTAACACTACAATTTTTTTATATGTACAAAAATTAATTGTATTTTTTTCGTTAAAATGTTTCATTAAAGACTAAACCACACATTTTAACTCATGGGTTTCTCTATAATAATATAGTTTCAAATATTTTCTAATGAAATCATTGAATAGGTTGAAAAAAAAAAATCAATGAATAGTAAAATTTTCACTTTGAATTTGCTTTAAGAAGAACGTTATGGACGAATTTTCTTGACTATATATATAGTTTATGTCACATCAAAACAAAAAGGATTTAGGATGTAAAATAGAGCCTGGAGGAAAGCTGGTTTCAGCTATAGCTAGCTGTCCAGATAATCCACATTAATCGTCAAAAGAATCCATTTTTTTCAAACATGTAGGTCCATCCAACCTTGGAAATAAACCTTCATCACATTCATGTTAATATAACTCTAATTAAATAGTAATTATCATCCTAATTCTTACATTTTAAATTAATATCCAAGCCACGTTAATTTTCTGCCATTGAATATAGGATACTTATATTTTCAAGTTTCTAAAGCCTTGGTGCAAGCCTGTCTCTTTTGCCTTAATTTCTTTCTTAAGTTGGTCTCCAGTCAGACCCGTCTTATCAGCTCGAATGTCAAGGTTTTTATTATTACCATCGTTGCTATTATTATAGTCATATTAATACTTTTTTAAGAAAACCGTCCTAAATTTTTCAAATTTTTACTAATAATTTTTTTTATTTTTTTCAATATTAAATTTCTGAAATTTTTATTATTTTTAATATTGAATTCTTTACTGACGTAACATATGCGTATTATTTGTACAATTTTTATACTAGCTCAACATGGGAGTATATAATGAATAAATATTAATATTGCAAAATAAAAATTTAAAAATTTAATAACAAAAAGCTAAAGAGTTAAGAAGCGGACAGGTGGCATGGAATCTATTTTCTTAACAATTTGTTGGGTTTTACTATCCATTGTAAAGTAGTGCTGAACACTGATCATATTTGATATTTGTACAATCAGGAATTGAATTCTAATTAAATATGGTTCAAGTCCAACCTTTTCTTCTAGTTATTTCATCACACCCTAAAAACGACAATTTAAACATGTTTGAAAATGAAGGTAGCTTTTCTATTGAAAAAACAAAAATCTTCGCAAAACAGTACTTGCCACTCATATAAAGTCAAGCCTGTTCAAACCTTCATACTTAATCAGGGTTCACTCGAAATATCTTTGCAAATACGATGTGAAGATTATTTTATGGCATGTATAAACAATATCAAACTAAATAAAAATTTGCACCATCTCAATCCACAAATACAAAGACTTACTTAATTTATTTCTACGCAAATAAAAAAAAAAACAAATTTAATCAATATAGTTAGATTAATTTATTTTTCTCAGTACACATTTTCCGTGACAAATAAAAGAGAGAAAAAAAAAACGTCTAATTTTTTGGAACCAACATAATCGGTCTCATTAAAAATTAATAAATGTTCAACAAAGAAATCAATTTCACTTAAAAAAAAAAAACTTAACTTTTGTTTTGTTTTTTTCTCTCTTCTATATAAAAAAAGAAAAAAAAAACTGAAAACAAAAAGAAAATTATTATCTAATTTCGGCCGTAAATGTTTTATTTAATTAAATCAATAATAAATTGTTACATGTCATTTATTTATTCCTTTTTCAACGTAATATGACATTAATACCACCATTAGGTTAATCCATAAATTTTTTCATGAATGAATTTAGGTAAAATTTCTTTAAGACGGAGGAAGTAAATCAATGCTAAGGGTTGAAATTAATTGGATATGAATTAGTGTGGCCTGTGGGTGCTGCCTTTCATTGGGTGGAACATGGAACGCGACCATGGATTATATGATACACTAAGCCACTAAAGGGTAGGAGGCAGCGAGCTCTCGATGGGACACTTTGGTTCAAATACGATGCACCTTTGATCAATTCTACGAGTCTCCATGACAATTCAACCCACACATTAATTACCTTTTGCTTCCAAAATTTTCAAACTAGAACAAGGAAATTCCATCATCACCACTTTTAAATTGTAATTCTTTTTTTTTTCTCGTCATTTAAATTTTGTCTATTTTTTTTTTCTTTTTCTACATCCTACTTTTTAGCCAATAATAATAATAATAATAATAATAATAATAATAATTAAAGATTAATATTTCTTTTTTTTTAATATTGATTTACAACTGCTTTTAAAAGATGAGATAAAATGACATAAAATATATATTTCATTTAATTAAAAATTTTAGATTTAAATTACATATAAAACATTTTAAATATTTTAAAAAAATTATTCAATCTGATCTTAAATTAATCGAGAAGTGAATTTTGAATTTCAAATAATTAAAAAATTATTGATGTACAATCAAATTAATGTTATAGGTTCTAGATATAACTCCTCTCGCTAGTAGAGGTCCATCTCCCTACGGTTCACTGTAACCCTAGGGTTGTCTCCTTGGCTAGGCCAAGGTTGTGGTTGCCGGTGGTAATAGCCAATCAAAAGAGTATTGACTCGATGCTTTCAGCGTTGCATCTGATCGAAGGAGAAAATCAAATGGTGAAAGTTAATCTGGATGAACGTACAAACATAAAACAACGTTTGCAAATATCTCTATGTCTGGTTTGAAAGGTTTTAAATGGTAAAAATATTAATGTGAATGTTTTTCGCACAACAATGTTGAATAGCTGAAGACTACAATGTGATTTTAGCATGCATGATTTAGGCAATAATGAATTAATCTTTCAGTTCTTTTTGGCGACTGACAAGAAATGAGTCCTTGAATGAGGGCCATGGTGCTTTGATGATCAATTATTATTGCTTGGAGATATGAAAGAAACAGACATTGCCAATTTTCCTATGTTAGATGAGATAACAATCTGGATCAGGGCCTGAAAAGTTCCATTTCTCTAGCATTTTAGAGAGACTGCAGTAACAATGGCCAACGTGATTGGTATATTCGTTGATTTTGATGAAAGCGAGAATTGGGGATGGACCCCATTTATTAGATTCAGAGTAGAAATCTCGGTATCAAAAAAATTGAGAAGGGGAGTTCTGTTGGAGTTAGGTGATAAAGTGGTGTAGGTGGAGTTGAAGTATAAAAGGCTGCCTGTGTTTTGCTTTAATTGTGGTTGTATGGGGGCAAAAGGTTCAGGAGTGTGAGAATGAGGTGGGTAATCTGGATTATGGAGACTGGTTGAGGGCTTCCCCACGTAAATGTTTCAAGTTACGAAATCAGGTTGAGAAAGATAAAGTGGATAAATTTTTGGCTCAGTTTATTGCGGGTAGCCCAACAAATAATAGCTCTAGATGTAGTATAACACCGAGTGGCAAGCCTACGTGCGCCAAATCATTAAAAGTTATACGGGTGCAACTGAACTCTAAGGCTAGTGGAAGGTCAGTGGAGTCAGAAATAAATGGGGGACAGTCCAGGCTAACGAGATCTATTACTCGGGACTTTTTTAAAAGTACGGTGTTTTAAAAATTTATTTGGGCAAATGGTGTGTATGTAAAAATATTTAAGAAAATGAGATGGAAAAACCTATTCCCGCAGCCTGTCATTGCGGGAATAGGACGAGGCACGATGAACGAAAATTATAGGGAATGAGGTGTGGGGTTCACTTTCTATTCCCGCAACCTGTCGTTGCGGGAATAGACATGAGCCCCTCTCTCTCTCGTCCAACCACTCTCACTCACACACACACACCCTCTCACCCACTCTCTCACTCTCGCTCTCACATTCTCTCTCTTAATATTTTCCAAAATATCATACTTAATTTTATAATTAATTATCTATACAATCCTACAAATAAATAAAAAATATTTTTAAAAATAATGTGAGGCAAAAATAAAAAATTTCAAGTGAAAATTATTTCAAAAATAAAATTTAAAATAACTCATGGTGAAAAATAATGGTAAAAAATATTTATTAATGACACTATTAATTTCACATACGGTATATAAAAAAGATTTATTAAATAAAATAATTTTTATCATATTTTAACTTATTGTTAGATTTGAATTTTTGATAAAAAATACCAACTACTATACTCTTTTTTTTCTTACTATACTATCATTTTTTAACTATGAATTTATTTTAAATTTTATTTTTTAAGCAATTTTCATTTGAAGTATTTTTATTCTTACCTCACATTATTTTTAAAAATATGTTTTATTTATTTGTAGGATTATATAGATAATTAATTATAAAATTAAATATAATAATAATTTTAGAAAATATGAAGAGAGAGAAAAACATCCAATTTTTCCAAATAATTTTGAAATCTAACAATAAGTTAAAATATCATAAAAATGACTTTATTTAATAAATCTTTTTTATATAGCGCATGTGAAACTAATACTGTCATTAATAAATATTTTTTACCGTCTTTTTTTTACCATGAGTTATTTTTAATTTTATTTTTGAAATAATTTTCACTTGAAATTTTTTATTTTTACCTCACATTATTTTTAAAAATATTTTTTATTTATTTGTAGGATTGTATGAATAATTAATTACAGAATTAAGTATGATATTTTGAAAAATATTAAGAGAGAGAATGTGAGAGGGAGAGTGAGAGAGTGGGTGATAGAGTGTGTGTGTGTGAGTGAGAGTGGTTGGACGAGAGAGAGAGAGAGAGTGGGGCCCATGTCTATTCCCGCAAGACAGGTTACGGGAATAGAAAGTGGACCCCACAACTCATTTTCTGTAATTTTCGTTCACCGTACCTCGTTCTATTCCCGCAATGACAGGCTGCGAGAATATGTCTGTTCACCTCATTTTCCTAAATATTTTTACACACACACCATTTACCCAAATAAATTTTTAAAACACCCTACTTTTAAAAAAGTCCCCTATTACTCATGGTACAGATAGTGTTATTCACATGTCACCAATTTTAAGTCTTTAGGTACAATTTTAAGTTAGAATTGATAAAAATATCAGTTTTTAAGTTAAAGGTGATTAATTGGGTTTAATTGATGAGTTTTTCAATTTGACTGAAATGTGTTTAACTGATATACATATCTGTCTAGCGAGGATAGTTGACCATAGCAAAACTTTTAATTTTTGTTTACTTCCTATTTCAAGTAATTATTTAAACTATTTAGTTTTTTGATTTATTATTTTTATAGTTTAGTTTAATTAAGCCAAAAATTAGTACAACTTTGATTTTTCAAATAACAATAGCAATTTTAAGATAATTGTCGATTAATTGTTTATTCTCTATGAAACGATTCTGGATATTCATGTAGCTACTTTACTATTTAATTGATATGCAGCTCACTAAAATATCTACGATTGTCGATTTTTGTAATTAATAAACGCAAATTCATACTATTTTTAAGATTTAGATAATAAATCTCCAATGGATTCGAGTAGAATTCAATTTTAAATCTTTAGGTATAATTGTAAGTTTGTCATTGATTATCTTTTGAAGAAATTTATCAATAGAACTGATTTTGGGGGACTCATCGAGGATTGCCAGCATCTGAGCTAGGATTTCTTCTCTTATCTTTGGCTTTTTACTCCTCGGGATGACAATAAGGTGGCGCATTGCTTGGCGAAGAATTGTTCTTCAGTTTCTATGCTTGTTTTGGTGGAAGATTTTCCACCTTTTACCTGTCATTTGCCCACGGATGATGTAAAAGCCTTTTCTAATAAAGTAGATTTTTCTATCCAAAAAAAAAAAAAAAAATTTAGGTTCTAGAAACTTGATGGTGATTAGTGGCAAGCAATGTTATTAAAATTGGATCGAATAAAAAACTGACGAGATTAAAAATTTTTAGTTTGACCGGTTCAACCGAATTCAATTAATTTTTTTTATTTTTAAAATATTATAATTTTATAAATACTATTATATAAAAATTAAAAAAATATTCATAAAAAATTAATATATATCATAAATATCCTAATAATAAATTACAAAATATAATTTTAATTTTATTATTACAAATAATTAATTATATATTTTTAAATATTATATATTAAAAATATAAAAATACAATTATATCATGAAATTTTTTTTAGATGAAGTACTAATGAAGCAAATATAGAAAATATTAACCCTGCATATATGAGTATAATTATATTCAATTATAATAAATTTAAATAAATAATAAGTATATTAAATTATTAAGTGATATCTTTAGAATTTAAAATAATACATTTTTCAAAGAAATAAATCATGAAAATTTCATATATATATATATATATATATGATTATAATGAACCAAATATATAATAAGTATATTAAATTATTAAGTGATATCTTTAGGCTTTAAAATATTAATTTTTTTCAAATAAATAAATAATAAAAATTTAATATATATATACACACACATATATTTGATTACAATGAACTAAATATATAATAAGTATATTAAATTATTAAGTGATATATTTAAAATTTAAAATATTAATTTTTTCAAATAAATAAATAATGAAATATATATATATATATATATATATATATATATATATGGGGGTGAAAAAATACAAAAAATTATAATTTTTTTTGTAATTTTTAATCAAAAATTCAGTTTTATTCGGTTCTTCAGTTTTTCGGTTCAATTTGATTTTTCGGTTTAATTCGATTTTATACAGTTGAACCAATTAATTGACCTGATGATTTATAATTAAACCAGTTCAACCGATCAATTCGGTTCGATTTTAATAACTATGGTGGTTAGAATAATTTCTGATTGAAGATAATATTATAGCTCAGAAAATATAGAGCTAGCTAGGTCTGCCATTCTAAAGTGAAAATACAATTATAAAGATCAATTTGGAATATATATAAATATAACTCCAACGATTATTATAACCGTGTCCAATTGAAAAATATATGTCCCACTTAATATTAATTGTGAGCAGCTTAAATAGACTTACAGTCCCAAGAAAATGAAAGGCCTTGAATTTGATAAACAAAATTTTTGATTCTAGATTAAGAAAGACAAAAAGAAAAACCCTATTCTCCTGTTCTGGCATTCCAATTTCTTTATATTTTAATTATGTACCAAATTATTCTCCATACCATACCATACCATACCATACCATACCCTTCTTTAAAAGTCTTATGCCATGGTTTAGCAACCATGTTTATCCGCTTCTCTCTTTCTCTTTCTCTTTCTCTCTCTTATAATTGATGCCTTTTTAGATAGAAAGAGAAGCTGCCATCAGATTTCAAACCAAGAAAAGGGCTATGGGGAGGGCTCCTTGCTGCGACAAAGCCAACGTGAAGAAAGGCCCTTGGTCACCTGAAGAAGATGCTAAGCTTAAATCTTATATAGAGAAGCATGGCACTGGTGGTAACTGGATTGCTTTGCCTCAAAAAATTGGTATCTTTTTATTCCTTTCTTTAATTCATCCTAATTACTTCCCAAAACTCTAGTTTGATTGTTCTTTTTCCCTAATTTCAGGTCTGAAAAGATGCGGAAAAAGTTGCCGTCTTCGATGGCTGAACTATCTTCGACCCAATATCAAGCATGGAGGCTTCTCTGAAGAAGAAGATAACATAATTTGCAGCCTTTATATTAGTATTGGGAGCAGGTATATATATTTCTTTTCTTCAATTAAAATTTAATAAGTTGGACTTATTTCCATAAACAGACTAATTTTTAATTACTTAACCCTTTTATATTATGAAACAGATGGTCTATAATTGCTGCACAATTGCCAGGAAGAACTGACAATGACATAAAGAATTACTGGAACACAAGGTTGAAGAAGAAGCTTGTTGGTAACAAGCAAAGAAAAGAGCAACATTCTCGAAGAGGTAAGCAGGATCATATGAAGAGAGGATTAAATGCCAATCAAATGATTTCACCTGATCATAATTACAGTAATTGCAATCAAAATCATCATTGGCCTGATCTTCCGTCGCTAGCTCCAATTCCATTATTATCCAATCAAGAACCACGCTTCAATGACCATGCTTCCATAAGGAAACTTCTTGTCAAGCTTGGAGGAAGATTTTCTGATGACGATCGAATTTCACGCAATCCTCAAGTTCCTTACAGTCACCAAATTTATGATCAGCCCATTAATGTCTCCTCTTCTAGCACTTTAGTTGAGACCTTAGATAATGGCAATCCTCAATTCCCACAACCTCAATACAACATGGACTGGTTGCAAATGTTACAAGGACAAAGCAATTTCACTGAGGAGGAGATACAGTACAACAACAACCCTCAAAGATTGGATGGTCCTGAATTTCTACTGGCTGATCATCAGGATATGTTAAATGATAGAATTGGATCAACTAGTTCTGACCAAGCCATGACTGGGTCGCTGGGTGAGATTATTTCCATCATTTATCCTCCTTTGCCTTCAAGTTGTGCTTTTGACGGGCTGAGGTACCCTGGATCCGTATAATGTTGTGTACATTAATTCTTATATGTATAGTATAGATTTATAGCAATTAATGTTAGGGGAAGTTTGTGTTTAATTCTCCGAGGAAACCCTAATAATTGAACTCATTTGTGATTTGTTCTCCTGTTGATGGAAATTAAGTATAATATGCGTCTTAAGTAGTTCAATTGGGGGTTTATGATGAACTCGGGTTTAGTGTATTTCAGAGAATTTATGCTAGCAGAAATTTGTTTAATCATTTTTGTTTGGAAGTGTTTTTTTTTTTGGAACTAGATAAACATTCATCTATTTATATAATGCGTCTCTTGCAAGTACCATATAGTTATTGATTCCTTGAAAATCCCAACAGAAGATTAAAAATAAAAAAACCTACTTGGATCGGTGTTTATGATGTTTGCTAATTCAGCTTTGATATTTATACATCTATTTATGACATTTTGAGTTATTTCCCAAGTAGCCAATTTGCTAAATCCAACTACAATTGTAACCTGAATGAACCCTAATTAATAAAAATTAAGCTTGAAGTTTTAGGTTATTGTATTTATGTATGCTAATGTTTTTGTATTACTTGTATGAATGTTTTAAATTTGAATAAGGGTAATTAACTTGCGGATCAAATGTTCATGATGAACGATACATGCATGATTTTCAAGAAAATAAACGCCAAAACCGGAGCATCAACACTGTTGAAACATAAACAATGCGATCCTACAATCAATAAGTTTAAATTTAATGTGTGTGTGTGTGTATTGGGTGCAGATCTCAAATTCAAATTTCAAGCAAATTCATTCTAAAGAAAGGACAAAAAAGTTATATGTTTATTATTATTTTTTTGGTTAAAAAAAAGTTATATGTTTATTGTTGTAATTTGTGTTAAACTACCTGAAAATGTGATATCTTTCTGACACTATTGACTAGTACTTGAGACATAAAGCATGCCTTAAGAGTACATTATAACTATATTCAAGTATATAAAGTCAATACTCAAAAAAATATATATGGTGGCTAACTATTTTGACCTAGGAAAGAAATTAACCTAATTATCCAACTACTTCTTAATATGCTCATTATACAGTTTCCTGACCAACAATTCAAAGCTCCTACATAATATAAAGATTCTTTCTTCTTCTTCTTCTTCTTCTTATTTATATTTTAAAGCTTATCGTAGTTCCTTAGTATTGACTTCAATGATCAAAATTCATAAAGTAGCCATGACTACGCCAAAAACTGTAGTCAAAATTCATATTTAAATTCTGGAATATCAGTATTTTCAAACTCTAGTTACCCATTTTGAACAAGACAATGGAGATCGTAATTATTTATAGTTAAATTTGGCAATGAGATAAGGATTATTGCAAGTAATGCTGAACAGCATTATACATATTTGCTACTTTATTAGAGGATATATGTTGGAAAATTGGATATAGAAAATGAAGGAAAAAAAAAGGGTTAATCACTACCTACCTGAAAATAATATGTGATTATATTGTTCAAATTCTGTATCCTATATAATGTACAGTCAGATTTTAAAAAAAAAAATCAAAAAACAACCTTTGCCAGAAATCTTTCTGTAAGAAGTATATAATGAACTTAAATTGCCACTAACAAATTAACCTGATGCCAATTGTTACCTAGCTAATGCAAGCTATAATAAAACTTGGTGTGCATAAGCTTTGGTAATCGAGACTAGATAAATCTTAATCATATTTGGTTTCTAACTCCACGGTGCAAGGCTATAATATGAATTACAAACCTAAGAGTACGTAGTATACATTATATCATAGAGACATTAAAGATATCACTAATGATTCAAGCTAACAATTATTGTATTGTTTTAACAATAATATTGTAATGTAAATTTAAATATAAAAGATTGAAATCCATTTTGAAGTAAGAAGTGAGTAGCTATATTATTGTTTTAGTAATTCTTAAATTGGGAAGGTCAAAGGAGTAGCATTTAGTTGTTTACAGTTGTGAGATTTTACTTTTCGGATGAAAACAATGCATTAACGTACTCATATTTATATTTATCTTGAAAAACCATAATTTGTTTGGTAAGCCTTATTGGTAATGATTCGTTAGAATTAGTTGACAAACGTTGAAACTGGGCTGTTGTTAATTTTTGTCAAAACTGTTGGCCCCATCATTCTACTCCCCTTTGCCACCACCACAGCAGATTAATTCCTCACTTATTCTTACAATATCCGATTCATCTTACGCCCCCGATATATTGCAAATTTAATTATATAAAGTCATTCACCCCATTTACATACCAGGTTTTTATTTTTTAATTTTTAGTTTGACTTACATCGAATTTGGATAAATTTTATCAACCAAACCAATGGTTGATGACCACCTATATAGTTACTAAAAGGTACTAGGATTGAGTATCTCAATTAAATAAGACATGATCTAATAAAATAGATTTTGAATTTATTATATATAGTGGATGCATATTGCACATATTTCTAAGTAATTAAATACTCCATTAGCTCTACAAATATAGATTTACTTTTCCATTTTAGTTTGTGGCATTATATGATTTTTTTAAAATTATAATTAATATATAAATTGGCTCATATGCCCTTATTTAATTATCTTATAATCAACAATAAATTTATTAAATTTAAATTTATTAAATTTTTATATATTTCTTATTTTTATTGGGTTTTTTTTATGTCCATTAGTTTTTTTTTTGCTCACTCTTTCTTACCCAAACAAAATATATCTTAAATCTATGTGAATTATTCTCACAACTTTTCAAATAAAAGAAACAATTATTTTGATTTATATAATAGATATTAATGAAAAAATAGATATTAATTAAGGATATATTAGAAAAATATTGTTAAAATTTTATTTTTAAATGACCCTGATTAAATTTCTTAATCTATGTGTAAAAATAAATAAATCTATATTTGTGGGATAGAGAGAGTAGATCATTTTTTAAGTTAATTAATTCTAGCATACCCTAATTTTATCCCGCTTGTTATGTTTAATGGCAGACAATATTTTGTACATCTAAATATAATATTCTGGCATATGAAAAAATGTCCAAAATTTTGATGTTAGTTTAGGAGCATAAACCCCAATGATAAACTATTTTAATTATTGTAATAAAATTTTCTCCCTGTAAAGTTAAAAGGAATATCCCTTATGGAGAAGAACAGAACAGAAAAAGACTTAAACAAACGACCAATATTTTTTCAAATTTGATGCACCAAAGGCACATTCTATCAAAATTTAATGACGATCAGTAACACTAAAAGTATCTGTGATTAAGGCTTAATCCGAGAAGCAACCATAACAATGACAACAGCCAAACGACGACTTTGTGTCATTACCTGTTTTAGTTTTATTGTATGTGCCAATATTATATTAAGCACCGTTACAGTTTAAATTCAATATTCTAATAGTGATAGTGACACTCACTAACATGATAAATTCTGGTTGGATTTGTCTTATTGTTAGACCTCACCAGCTTGTTGCTATTATAAAATTCATTCCTTTAATAGTTTAATGGTTTTTTTTTTCTTTTTTTCTTTGGGTTTATTATTTAATAATGAAACTTTAATTTGTATATATCATGAACGAAGGACTTCAATTTTGTTTTTTTTTTTCTGATATATTATAGTTAAAATGAAGATTTCCTATCCAAGGGTGTGGGAAAAAATATCTGTAATATATACTTGTATGATTAATCATTGGATTTAAAGAAACTCGTTCTTTTGAATTTCCAAAGAAATATATTTTATATGGCTTATAATTTAATAGATAGGCTTTGGTTTACATTTTATAAATACCAGTATGAACGTTGTTTATTGTACGTGAATTAGTTTCTTAATAACACATAATTTATAACTTTTTGATATTTACAAAATTATTACGATTAAATATAATAAAGAAACACTTGTACAACAATAAAATAATCTAAGTAAAAGATTTTATCCGAATTTTATGATGATAACTTTTATTATTTATTTCATTTAAAAAAATAGATTAAAATATCAGGGTATTTAGTCTAAAAAATTTTTCACCCACTTAGTACTTTATATATAGTATAATATAAATAGCCACTATTTAATTCATATTATCTCCAATATATACGTAATTTTACAGGAAAATAAAATTGCTTCAGTACTGATGGAGCTTCAATTTAGTTAGTAGCACCGAAATTGTGCCACTTGGTGTGAGATTATGGGTTTGAAATTTAATAAATTATATTTGACATAGTCTATTTTTTTAATTAAAAATTTATATATTCTCTAAAACCACTAGATTATTTTTATCAGAAGAAAAATATTCTTGCTGTATGAATATAGTGGGCCGTCAGATCCAGAGCAGAAGAAGTCCATTGGGCTTTTAAGCAAATATGGAGCCCATTATTGTTTTGTTTAGTCAGCCCACAAACAAACACCTAGTGTTGTTGGACGACTAATATACCTCGCGCCTGCTGAACCCTAGAGGGAGAGCGAGAGAGAATGGAGCAAAGGATAGTGAAAGGGAAGACGATGTGGAGAAAAATCGAGTAAGAGAAAGCTAACGGTCGTTTCAATGGCGCTTCCAGCGTCTTCGGTATTTTCTTCCACTCCAAATTTTCAGGTGAGCTTTGCAATCTCATTTCTGGTTATGGATTCTGTCTTAATTATCCTCTGATTCACTGTAATTTCAGTTGCGGCGATTGGTATGGTTAACTGCAAAACCTAGAATCCATATTTTATTTATTCACTTCCTTGTTAGCTCATCTAATCTCACAAATACTAGTCATTTCTTTCTACTTGGCTACTGAACGGGACGGTTGAAATGGTAATTTCAATTGAAAGCTGGATTGTGGAGGTCTATGTTCCAGATTATTCATTAAATTTACAATTTACGATATTATTAGCTCCTTGGCAAATGTTCTGTGAACCAGCTTGCATGGTTATACGGCTATGACATGACGCCCTTCATGTGTTTTCCTAGTTTCTTGTTTTCTCAACTTTCCGTTGAAAATCGGTGATCGTAGTTTTCAAGTCTTTGGTGTGCTAAAGATTGAGTCTTTTGTTTTATTTTGTTCTCAGTTTATGATCTCTTCAGGAATTCCACCTAAACAACTTTGTCAAGTCTTATTTTCCAATTAGAAGTGCTTATTATTGAAAGAAGAAGAAGATAATTGAATACTGACATTATGTTTTGCCCTTGCGCAGATTAGAGTTTTGAATAACAAACCCTGCCAACTCCATAGATGGCCATTGCTGTGGACAAGTCTGCGGCTTTCTCCTACATGTCTGATGAGAATAAATAATTCCCAGTTTGGAGAACCAAGTAAAATTAAGTTGAAAGCGATTACTGGTGCAAAAAGGTTGTGGGAGGCTGCCCCCGAACAAGTGAAGGAGTTTCCATGGAGAAAGGCAGGGGCTGTGCTTGTAGAGCGATTATCATTTATTGGACAGACAACATTGAAATGGTCTCTTGCAACCCTTTTCATTTTAAATTCTCTATCAGATGTCGTATTTTCCATCTCTAGAAATCAGGAGTTGATGATTCCAGTTGGCCTCCTTATCGGCTGCTTGATGACCAACTTCTTAAACGAGACATTGTGGGAAATGTTCAAAACCTCAGAGGTAACTGCTGTTTATTTGGGCTTGTTATATGTTTGTTAGTTTGTTTGTGAGAATATGCGAAATTTTTTGGTTGCTGCTTTATACAATCTAATTATTGTCGCATTTTGGACAGGACAAGGGATTGAACATGCCCTTTGTGGTGATTAGTTGTTTCTTTGTTCTTGTCAAGGTCATTTCGACCTATTTTGCGGCACGCAAACAGGTACTCCTTTTGCATGTTGCAAATGGTGGGCTGCTGCAAGTTTTGTGGCTATGGAGAAATCTTTCGACGGAAGACGATGAGCACAAGAACAAGCATGAATTCTTCACCGGCCAAGATACCTCATTAGCTGCAGATGCTGAGGAGTAAGTAACAACTCAAACCAATTGTTTATTCTTGTACATCGTATGTGTATTATTAACAATGCTGAACAAGATATTCTTATACTGAGAAGTTTAGGGTCCAAAATTCTTCAAGGAAAATCCATTCATACGATACCTGTTTGTTAAAAGATTACCTTGGTCTGAGCTTTCTTTCTAACCATTATCTGCAAATTATACATGGCTGGAGCCCATTTTGAAACAAAAGCATTTAACTAAACACGAAGTAGACAAGAGAAGAAATAACGATTGGATCACGCTGTTGAATTCTTTATCATCTGCGGGTATGAAATTCTGGTTTGGTGCTGATAATATATATAGTGATGAACATCATTAAAAATTAAATCAAAGAAAACCTGATAAAATTTTATCTTTTTGAATTAAATCGCATCAAATGTTATTAACACTTCAGTCTTCAAGACTAGTGCATAAAACTGCTTCTATAAGTATTGTATAAAACGAAAAGGAATGTCTGGCAGAGATTTTACATCAAACTTAACACAATTCCTTCATCGATTCCAGTGCATACAACTATTTTCGCCCCTACCCAAAAAAAAACCAAAAAAAAAAAAAAAGAGCAAAAAGTTGAAAGTATCTATACTCTATACTGTACCTATTTATGTCGCATCAAATTTTCCTATAAAGTTTTACTACACTATCAGAACTTTCAGGGAACCATCGTCTGAGCCACGGCCTGCGAATGAATAAACTGAATTTTGTAAGGTTTCTATACAGAAAGAACGAGTAAATTCTCACGGCAGGCTATTTTCCTCCAAAATTGACAACGGCCCACGATTCACTTACTTCACTGCATTCCTTCTCGTTTCCTTTGAGAAAAGAAAAAAATGGGAATACAATATCAGTTACTTGTATATTCTGGAAAGAGCAAGTCCTCCACAAATTAGCTGAAAATGCTTAAATGAAACCTGGCTTAGCACCCTCTGGATCCTTGATATCGTCACAGTCAGACGCAGACTTGCAAAATTCATGAGCAATTGGGAACTGGCAATATGCAGAATGCAACTGTTGATAGATTTCGTTCATTCTCCCTGACTGTTCATCACGTCTATCCATCTCCATAAGAACCTAACAAACCCCAACAAACTTGAGAAACAGCATACTCATAGATTCACACACACACAACTCGGAATTTAATAAACACACGTATATAAAGAAATCTATTTCAAAGACTACCTGTACAGCATCCTTCTTAAAGACCGGGTAAAATCGCTGCCTGCAGTACTCATTAAATAGAAGAGTAGAAATGAGCAGTGGAAAGGTGAAACCTGATGCAATTGGTGATTTCTTAATTCCAAATACACCAATAGCTATAATTTGCGTCAACGCCAATGAAAATATTATTGTGTTGTGAGCAATAGGCCAAAATTGCCCTCTGCCTTCGTATTTTGGTATATATACGTTGAGAATCTGCAGCATTGAAATGAAAAATAATATAAATGATGGCCTTAAGTGGCAATCACAAATTAATATGTTAGGATATCCACACACATGGGCTGCAAATTAATGAATATTCCCATTCGAGCACCTCCAAATTTTGGTACATGTACATTGAGAAATTTTTTTCTTTTTAAAAGCCAACACTTATGCTCTGTTGTTTCATGGAAAAAATATTTTTTGGGAAAATATTTTCAAAATTTTCCAGCATTTGGTGCTTATAGAAAAGTTGGTCATTGAAAACATTTTCCTAGTCAGGAGAAGAAATTAAGCCATTTTTAAGGAAAATAAGGTACTTTGCTCTAGAAGAGAAGCTCAGTTTCTGCGTTACATGCAAAATACACACACACACACACACACACACATACAAGTTAACTAGTATTTCGATTACCATCTGGTAACCTTCAAGCTACCACTAACTTGTCACTGGATAAGTCTCAATTTATTTTTTATATAATTTCTCTTACAATCAGCTATAAATTAAAAATAAATAAAATTTAATCAAGTATTCGCATTTTAATAGTCTTTCTCACTAGAAAGATTATCTTTTTTAATCAGCTATATGCAGCAGAAAATTATGTTCAAATGATTTTCTATACTGTAAACAACAGAAAAGAAGTCATTTTCTTGGAAAATGTTAACCAGTCTGCTATTACACATCTCAAAACATAGATCATTAAATACACTACAGAACAACAAATGCTTCAACAAACAAGCTTCTTATAAAACCATTAGCTTTGCAGGCCAAGTAACTTTCAAAATCTAGAAGCGACAAAGAAATTCAAGAGAAATAATCACTCTAATGTTTTCCAGTCATGCTAGAAATAAATTCTATAAACTCAAGTAATATAAAAAATTATATATCAGAGACGATACAATTAGCTCTCAAAGTAGACATTGCTAGCTTACTCAGAGGAACAGCATGAGAGTTTAACATTCAAGTCAAGCTATCACAGTCAAATGAGAACAAAAAGAAGAGAGAGAATTGACTCACCTGGTTACGGTATACCAAGTAAGCCATCGCAAAGTAAACAAGCAAAAAGGGCAATATTAAGGGTGCCATGATCGAACAAGTCAAGCCAATAAGACAAAACAGTAGTACTCTAGGAATTTCTGTATGATATGGAAAAGTCATCAAGTCTTCAGATGAGTCGCTTTTGATTCTAAGAATGAATTTTTTGAACATGTTGTATCCAAGAGGAAAGATTTGCATTAATTCACTGGCCAGACTTGCCCAACCTGATGTTAGAACGTAAGTCATGAAGAAGCTAGCCTGTAAATATAAAAAATGTAATTGTTATAGAAATTAATCATCAAGCTTCACTGTGATATTTCAAAAGTTAAAATTTAAATCAATAATAGAAACATCACAAGTGTGCACGTATATTTATATATAATACTGACAACCACAGGTACCACAGAGAAAGACAAGGTTGTGTTCAAATCTTATAACCTGCAAAATCTATCAGTTTCCCTTAACAAATGGCACAAATTAGAATGCAAATTTAATTTGTTATTCATATTGTCCGCAAAATAACAAGAGTTCTAGGTGTAAGCACAAGTTTGTTGATTTTTATGATCACTGGCAAATTGTAGCACCCTCTTCTCAAGTATACAGTTAAAGATAGAGTATGAGCTCTCTCTCGAATACTTCTGTCATCATTAAAAAACATTACTGGTTAATGGCATAATTGAACAACCACCACTACATATCACATTAATTCACATGTATAGCAGGAGCCAATTCTGTTACCAACGGTAGAAATTGTCATAAGTAATATAAATTTATTAGAATATTATGACCGGTCAGAATTAGCCATAAGGACATCTAGTCAAAACTGTTTTGGCATACTAAATGTTTAACACAATAATACATCAATACAACCAATAAAACAGAACACTAAAAAAAAAGGGAGAGAGAGAGAAAGAAAGAACACGTAATCTAGTTATCTACAGAATTAAGTATGATAAGAAAACATAATCAGAACCACAATAATGTCACCTGAGTAGGTATTGCTTTGGCAAGCTGCATAGGTATGTCTCTTACACTAGAGAAGACCATCAATTGATTGATAACAGAACCAGAGAGCACATTAACAAAGAAAACATTCCAGATCGTGAAGTACAAGATTTTTAAGCCTGCACTTCTTTTTCTTCCACTACGGGAGACAGGCCCCTCCACAGACGAGAAAAACATCATCATTGGTGGAATAGTATACATAAATAACATTAAGATGACACTAGGCAAGTAACCTGTTACCACATGGTCTACAAAGTCCCTGCAAGGAGCATATTTTAATTTGTAAAGTAAATCAACTATTCCAAATCTTTCCATCTTAATTAAATCTTCTACTGGAAAATGAAAATATTGCAGATCAACATGTCAGAATAAAGAGGAAATGGCAAACCACTGGGATTGAATCAAGTCAAAATTTCAACAGTTCTATTATTGATCAATTAACAGTAACTTTCCATTTAACAATCATTTCAATATCAGTGGTTTCTAATCATACTCGGTCCAAAGGTCGTTAATCTAATAAGGAAAGAAATAAATAAGAAACACTAACCAGGAATAAAAGAATTATGACCATCCCTAACACATGAGCAATGCCAAAAAGAAAAAAATAACCTAACAAGACAACAGAAATGTACTTATCAACATACACAACACAGGCACTAATAATGTCAAACAGAAAATACCAAAATTTAAATCATTAATTTTTTTTATATACCTACATTCTGCAATTTAGTGGACACAAATATAAAGTACATTATAGTCCTCATGAACATTTTAATTAATCCAGCACTTGGAAGTAAAAACAAAAAATTACCATATGCAGAATGTAAAAAATTGCCACTATGTAGAAAAATATTTATATGATAAAGTCACCTAAGATATTAAATGCTTGAATAAATTAATTCAAATATAGAACATGTAATATCCATTTCTGCATAAAAGTTCAGTCTTCCAGAAAATTCCTAATCTAACTTCGCAACACAACACGTGTTCGCTCATCTTATAACCATGAAAAAAATCAACAGATAAGCCACATAAAGAATTCCAAACGTGGAAATTGACGAGAACAAAGCACATTGATCAAAACCATTTTATACTTACTTTTTTAAAAGTCCTCTCAAGAATGGGAACATTCTTGATAGCTTATCTAGTTGAGTCAAGCCTTGAACGAATGTCACAGGAATAATAAACAGAAACACGAATACTATAGCAGCCAACAATGTTGCGATTCTACGGAGCCAAAGCTGTCTGTAAGGTATTGAGAGGTTTGACCATAGAATATCATGTGGCTCCGGAGCCATTTCACTCACCCAAACCATAGGATTTGATGATTGAAGCATCTGCGTGGCAACCACAGCTGAATAGCGAGTCTTGAAAAAAACAAAAGCGGTGGCACACTCCTGTAATAAAACAAATATTTAGTTAACAAGCAACTATTTATACAAGTTAGTAAAACACATAGATGAGACAATGTAAGAGGAATTATATATATATATATATATATATGAGATAAGATAGCAGATAACTTTGCGAGTCTCCGAGCAAGATACGATGCCACAGTCCATTTTCTTTTACCTGCTGTAAGTTTTGTGCAGAACTTCAACTGATTCACCATTGGTATCTATTTACCTCATAATCCAGAATCATTCTTAAGATAACACAAAAAGGATAGAGTGCTTTAACACTCTTATTATGCCATGTAATTTCTTACCGATGATGAAGTGAATAACATAAACGGTTAAAAAGACATCAAGGGAATCCCTAAAAACTTGACCTTGGCAACAGAACCACATATAATATCATGTTGAATGCAGAACCACATAAAGAAAATATATATATATATATATATATATATATGGTTTTGTGTTTCCTAGAGCTTGCCCCTGATATTATAATTGTTAAATTTTTTACAGCTTGAGATTCTTACATTATCTCGTGTAGCTACATCTAGATCATTAAAGCTTATGCCATCCCTGGCACTACCATCTTCGCTTGGGAGCATCTTAAAAGAAGCAGTAGATCTTCCACAAAGGCAACACGGCCGTAGACTCCGATCAATAGGGACAGAAATAAGCATATTGCATATCCTCTCTGCATCCGCCTACAGAAAAACATATGCCCAATATCGTAAAAAGGAAAAAAAAGGAAAAGATTGTTCAGCATACTTCAATCTATAACACGCCAATATATGGAAATTGATTTGTAGTCAAATCACAAAAAGAAGAAGTCAAGTCAAATTAGCCAGTCATGAAAAATAATAAATATACTAGAGAAGACTTCTTTATTTTATGGAATAGAATAATTCCTGTATTAATGCAAATTTACCTATAAAATCAAGAACTTGCCAATCCTGAAAAATAAAACAGCATACAGTAATCTCAACTTAAATTAGAATCTAATAAGTTCTACATTGAGATTACAATCAACATCTACTGTTTTTCTAAATTCATGTTGGTTGGGTAATTCCAGACCAAAACACCAACTATTGATAAACTTCTCATTGCCAATATCTTTTCTAATTTACTTTTTTTTTTTTAAGATCTGTAAGTTAATATATATAGAATGAATTTTCATGTATTTATGATAATATGACTCCACAAGGCCAAAAGAACACTGAAAAACCAGTCATTGACTTTTCTTATAAAAACAACAGTCATTATGAAGTGGAAAGAAAATAATTGACTCACAAAAATTGTTAAGCAAAGGTCCTAATTACATCAATGCTTGCAGACTACAAAAGATAATAATGAAGATATAACCAGTCCGTGTGTGTGTGTGTCCATACAAAAAGGACAAGAAGAGCAAATACATCAGCAAGTAAGCCAGCATTGAGTTAAAACAAAAATCCAAGTTAAACACACAGACAGCAATCAAGCAGCTTAACCATTTTAAAAAAAGTAATAAGCCGTTCTAGTATCTTGGCATGGCAATTTTCAGTCACATTCATAAGATAATAAGTTTATTTTCAACCTAAATCCAAAATTGCAATATCACTATAGAAGTTGCAATTTCCAGGCCAACTGACAAAATGTAGCATTCTTAGCCTAAAAAGTTATGCGTCTGGGTGTACACTTGTAGCTTCATATATACAGCCAAAAATTATTTAAAAAAAAAAAAAGAAAACTTCCAATCAAATAGCTAAATCTAAGCAAACCATCGAATCATGGTAACTAAGTTATTGATTAGACATACAAATCTACTTTTATTTTGAGATAAATATTTCATGTATTAGAGTATAACAAAGAATCTTATAAACACTCAAATCAAAAGATTGTTTCATTGATGGATAAACGTGAAATGCATACCATCAGTTTCTGAATGATGCCATGTTTATACACCATTTGGTGTGACAAGTAGCTCGATGCATAATAATTTGTGAAGAATTTCTCCAGCGTAGCACTGTATGATTCTGCCAAAGAGCTTGGAATTGAACGGACAAGAATGGTAAAATGACTTGGATTGGTAGGAGATTTATTTATATGCTCTAGCCTCATTTCAGTAATGCTTTTATACTCCTGCAGAAAAAGGAAAAGTTTTAGCAATTATTAAATAATGACATATAAATGTTAAAGCTAGAAACAAATGCTTCTTCTATCGAATTAACGAAAAAATAAAAAAGAAAAAGCAGAGGAGAAATTAGATATGATTTTGCATCCTTACAACATAAAGAAGAATACAGGCCGCACAGGTTATGACGTATAAGGAAAGACAATGAGCCCAAAGCCTAACAAGGATTGAACAAAGACAAGGATGAATGAGTGGTTTGTTAAATAAAAGTTATATGAAATAATTAGATCTGCTTTATAAATATCAATGGCACTAAAGAATAGTTGCCAGAAAGCTGGGTGTACTACGAAACTCTCCAGCACCAAATTTCTATTTCAACCAAAAGAACCATATTTTTTCGAAATTTAGATGTTCCTAAAGAATCAAAAAGGCAAAGAAACGATGAAAAAATGACGAAAAAAAACTCCCTCAGATCATCATAGTCTAATCAAAGCCATTAACAAAATAAAGCTCATACCATCTGGAGCCTTCTTTGACATTCCCTATCGTAAATACATCCAGTGACTCTGCTGGGATCTGCTTGTGCTGCATCTGCTTTCCATAATAGTTCATTGGGAGCACTAGAAGAAGACAAATTATCGCAGCAATAGAAAAGATGCGTATACTGCATAGGAAAATAATCATCCATAATCAGATACAAGGGAGCACAGGAAGTGGTTCTAACAACAAAGAGATCTGAGCATGTAAATCAGTAGGAACAACATCAACATATTTAAAAATTCAAACATCTTATAAGATTACGAAAAACCAGATAGAAAATGTAGGATTATTATCATTCCTCATTGACAAAACAAACTCTCTCACCATTAATTATACTCTGTATCATCAAGAACTATCACATCTACATTTTACACGCTATATACAATTAATCCAGAAATTAATCACCTGAAAACAATTAGTCTTTGAAAAGCCAAAGCATCAAGTCCGCCGATGGACAATATTTCCTCCTCAGTTGCTTCCCAGGCCTTTAATATCCAACTAGGAGTAGGCACAAATCTCTCGATAGAGAAGAAATCACTGTTCCTTACGCGCACTGAAGCGAGCCTCCGCCCAAAATAGACAACCCTATTGCTCGGTTGTTTTCTCAATACAGAATACAGGGAAAATAACACCACACATATTCCTATATTGATCCCAGCTGAAGTTAAAAGAGCAGCAATGTCCATTTGTCTTCACCTGTATCTGCAATCATTCACAAATCTCATCTCTCCAAGGGGACAACATACGGAGCACTTTGCAGTAAGAATAAATGTAATCATAAATTTGACGAGTATTGAAGTGCTAAACCATAAAATTTCCTTAAAAATAACAATCGCAACTTTCAGCACTTCCTCTACTATACAATTTGAGAAATAAGGCATTCCAAAATAAGAAGTCCGCATATCCAGAATCAGAATAGACCTAATAAACGAAAAGACATAGGAAAAAAGAAAGAGAAACTTTACCTAACAAAAACTCTTATACTCCGAACAAGAAGCAAACACCGCCGAAGCAGAAACCGTAAACAGACAAATTAAGTAGGGAGCAAAAAACAACAATCGAAATCGTGCCAATAGCTTATATGCCATTGACACGCGTTTGCTTAGGCTTCACATGAAAAATCGTAAAACCGGAAAATGAAAGGGGAAAAAAATGTTAATTTCAAAAAGAAAAATCAAATATTGGATTGAGAAAAGGATAGAATGATCGAAACCCTAAAATAAAAAAAAATTTAAAAAAAAAGGAAAAGACAATCCAAGAAACTTTAAAATTTGGAAAGAAGGAAACAATTGAAGTTTCGTTACTACACGCAAAATTAAAATTAAAATTAAAATTAGGGATTTATTTGTTTGCAGGATGGATAACGGGGTAAAGTTCTTTAAATGGAAAAGGAATGCCACGTTGTCACCATTTAAGGACAGCGTGAGAAAGCGGCGGAAGCGCCACGTGGAGGACAGGTAGAATTGTGAAATCCTGAACCGACCAAACTTCACTTGTCATAAAACTGACTAAGATACAGTGTTGATTTTGTAGTTTTGTCGGCGGATAAGTATCGGTTAGCGCACATCGCCATATACCTGGAATTTGGAATGTAATGGCCAAAAAACTCCACGTGTACGGACAACTGGTGATCGATATACTGGGCTTTGTGTATGATGGGCCTGAATAGTATTGATGGGCTTCATATTACTCTTTATAGGTTCATGGCTAACATTACAAAAAAATATGCAGTGACGTAGGAATTTCAACAGTTGAAGAGTTTTTAAAAGAATAAAAGTAAAATTTACCTATAAATATTTAAACTATAGCACATTTATCATAAAAATATATTTTGGATTACATTTATTTTTAAAATAATGAAAGTGATACGTATTTATTCCTTAATTATGTTTTATGATATTAAAACTAAAAAGTTACGCATATATAATTTATAAAAAGTTTTGATATAGCCAGATCATTTTACAATTTAAATGTATTGAAAATAGATAATACACTATATTTTTCAATATTGGATGGCAAATAAAATGAGTCAAACGGTTTTAATTTGTATCATGATGAACTGATTTATAAAATGTACTAAAATTTTATGAAACATATTATCGGATTGGATCATGTTATTAAACATATTAGATTATAAAGAGAATTGGATCATGAACAATTTAGATTTCTTAAGACATTATTTTTTATTTTTTAAATATTTTTATTAAAAACAAAAATATTATAGGTGTATTATTTACAAAAATAATTTTATCATATGCATATAGTTCAAATTAAGAATGATTGCTTTGGGGTTGAAATGGGTTATAATTTACAAATGACTAATTTCTTTTTTTTTTTTCTTTTTTCCCTGTTGGTATCTCGAAAATTTAAGGAAGAAATAGGGTATGAGCATAGTAGCAGGTTAATGTGAAATTTTGGTTTAAACTAATAAATTACATGTATCATTAATTGAAGGAGCGTAAAAAGATAAATGAATAAAGAGTGTACATTTCGCTAACTTGAAAGGAAAATGAGTAAAGATGCTTAAGAAATGAAATAGGATAATTTGGTGCTATGTGTATGTGCGACAATAAAAGGAAAATAATATATTGCGTGAAGTTATAAGTTGGACGCCTAACTTAAAAGGAAATTAATAACACAATATTAAGAAACAAAATTAGATAAGAAATAAACGTGAGATGATAATAGGAATCAAAGCGAAGCTCAAGTAAATATATGACAATATTACAGTCAAGTGACAATTGTAGTACACTTGAAGAAAAAGTCAAGAATGTCACTTATCACAGTTTTATTGGAATTTATAATGAATTCAACGGATGAATAATCTGGTAAATAAGAGGACAGCATAACAAATCATTTCCGTTGACTTTTGACAAAAAAAAAATGCCAAAAAGACCAGTCAACTGCAAGTTTAGTGGGATTGATGTTGTGACAGGCCATAAGATCTTAAACTGGACTCTCAATCGGATCAATTAAGTAAAAAATAACAAAAAAGAAAAGAAAAAAACAAACATAATAAAGAACAATACCAAATAATTATCATCGTCTTTGATCATTATCTAACATGATATCAAGAACCAAAAGAAGGAAAAAAAAAAAAAAAAAGGCAGTGGATAAAATATGATAGGAATTAGTGAGCAACGTATATACTATATTCTATTACCCATTAAAAATATAGTATAATTGACTCTCTGGCAGATTATTGACAATTTGAGCAACATAGCTAGCGATCATATGATGATAATCTTTTGACCCTGTTGTCGTATACCAATCCTTGATCAGAGATTATTTGATAATAACACTTTCCAGTCCGATTGGAGGCAACAGATTCAGCAAATTTCTTAATACGTTCCACGGCAACAGAAAGTGTTTCTTCAGACATATTTGCAAAACAAATTCTGAACCACCCAGGTTCAGAGCAATGGCAAGAAGAACCAGCAGATATATTCAACCCAACTTCACCTAAAATCTTCTTCCATAGCTCCTTCTCTGCTTCAAAACTCTGATTAATCAATAAATGCCTCATGTCCACCCAGCAAAACAACCCTGCATTACTCTTCAAGCACTTAATTCCTGCATTTTCGAGCCCGGAAACGAGAATTTCCTTTCTCCTTTTTAGCCTCTTCTGGTTTTCCTCCATGTAATTACGAGTAAATTGTTTATCAGATAGCATGTTAGAGAGTAAATACTGAGTTTGCGAAGAAACTAAGCCGAAGCTTGACATTTTTGTAGCAGCAGCAACTACTGTTTCATCGTTGGAATATATCATACCGACCCGAAAGCCGGGCAGGCCTAGATCTTTTGATAGACTATAAACAACGTGAGTTCGGCTCCATATTTTAGTGTTATAAAGCTGCCAATTTTTTAGGGCTTCTGCTATGCTTATGAAATTGGGGTAGTCAAACACGGTGCCTCCATAAATCTCGTCGCTTACTATATGAATTTCTTTGACCATGGCGAAGTTGATTAGGTGGTTAAGCTCGTCATGAGTGATGCTTGTGCCTAATGGGTTTGAAGGATTGGTGATTAATATCCCTTTCACTTTCAAATTAAGTTTTAGGGCTTGGTTATAGGCTTTTTCTAATGCAGTTTTGGTTATTTTGAAATTGTTTGAACTTGAGCAATGTATTGGTACAATTTCAACCTCAGTTCTCCATTTAAGATCTCTGTCAAACCTGCCCGCAAATGATCACCAACTATTTTTATGTCATTTTCACTTACATGTAATCCATAAATAATTTAAAACTTTTAGCAGAAATTAAAAAAGAAATTTACCCTGGATAGTATGGGGTAGGGAGGAGAAAAGCGTCACCACGTTCAGCAAGGCAAAACATGAGAGTCTCATTAGCAGAAGTTGAACCAGCAGTGAGCACAAGCTTGTTTGGATCAAATTCTACTTTGTTTCTTCTTATTTCAGCCATAAACTCCACTAGTGTCTAAATAATATTAATTAATTAGTATATGAAATTAATTAATTCAGAAAATAATTAAAGAATAGAAATAATTACTTTCTTGAAAGCAGGTAAGCCATGATAGTCTTGAAAGAGAGCCAATTCTCTGAAGATGGATTCTCCATTTCTCTTAAACTCCATTGGTTCAGGGTTATTTTCTAGCCAAGACTCGATGATGTCAAAGCAAAGCTGCCACAAAAAGAAATGTCAAAGGAAAGCATGTTTGACAGGCTTGTTGCTGCTTAGTTCTTTGGTTCTGTAGCCACTTTCCTTACACCGATATATATATATATATATATATATATATATATATATATATATATATATATATATATATATATATATATATATATATATATATATATATAAGAATTTTCGAAACTTTATTAACAAAGTTTTCGATTTTTTTTTAATAAATAATAAAAATGAAGTATTCTTTTTCTGTTTTTTTTTTGGGTACAAAAAAGGTTCTATTTCTTTATACATTAAAAAGGTTACTTTTAATGTTACTAGTTAAAGAAATTTGTTTCTAAAAATTGAAAAATAAAAATGGGTTATGTTAATAAAACAATAAATTAAGTTGAATGTAATTAAAAAAATATTGACGATTAATATAAAAATATAGCTGACCTGATTCTCAGCCAGTCCCATCTGAATAATACCATTAGGATTGTGAAGTGGATGATATGGATATTTCTCGTACTCTTGCCAACCTAGGAAATAGGAAGAGTCTTGGCCATGAGAATCACAACCAGCTTTACTAGACAACATTTTCATGTCCCAGCTACCTATCGATTGTGCCCTAATGATATTTAAATAAACTATTTATCTGAAGAATATGTCTAGAGAGAGAGAGAGAGAGAGTAAGAGAGACAAAGAAGTTCGGATAGAGAGGCTATGAGGAGAGTGAAGGCTGCAATATGGTATTTATACAGCAACGTAGAAGGAATGGCCCATCGGCCACACAGTTTCCCGACAACAAGCATTTGATGTTGCTGGTTTTTTTTTTTTGACCACGTAGAGACTTGTTTTTCTGTTCTAACATAGGATTATTTTCTTTTAAAATTCAACAATTTTTTTATAATTATTATTTGTCCAAAATTTAATAATCCAATTAATTTTAATTTGCACCGGATAAATTTATAAATATGTAAAATGCTCCATTTTTATATTCCATAGATATATAATTCGAAGGAGATAGAATCTGAATCCATTGAACTAGCTACGTGTTACCGACAAGTTAAATAGAAACCCACAACAAATAAATAGGGGAAAATCTGAATTTCAAAATAGCCAATAGATACATCCATTACCATTTAAACTTAACTTATCGATTTTATATTTGTTCCGCCAAAATTAGTGGATGATCACTCATCTTAATGATGAACATGTAATAATTATCAAAAGAAAAATACTATTCCAAGTTATGTTATTACTGACCCTAAAGAAATGCACTTATATATATATATATAAGGTCAACTAGAAAATTTCTTCATATCTATAGAGGAACTAAAATTATTCTGCGAGACTCAATTATAACAGTGCTTAGAGTTACCGACAATTCTAATTATGTCTAGTTGGAAAAAAAAAAAAACACATTCTCAATTTCTCATGCTAAACACACGCTAAAGAATTTATTTTCACCCATTAATAATTTGACTTCTAAATCAACATATTTTTCTTGTTCAAAGATTTTTTTTTTCTTTCTACTTCTTGTCCTTATATTTCTGCTTTTCCATTTGTTTTAAAACCATCCTTCATCTGTTTTACTATTTTTAATTGCTGTATGTATATGGAAACAATTATTTCTCGCTTATCTAGTTCATATTAATATGTTTCCTAAAATATATTTGAAATTAGCAAACATCTCAAAAGATAGGTCTTGTAGTTAATATAGCTAGTTAAGAATATAGATTAAAATCGAAAAACTTAGGTTATCAGGTTTTAAATCAAATATTCTAATCAGCTACCCTTTCAAAGATATTTTTTCTACGCTTAATTTGTTCCAAGAATTTAGTCGTATATTTCAGCTCATGCTCAAAGAAGAAAAAAATGAAAAGCGAAACAAAGACCACCAACTGTAAGCCGTTCTCATGTCACCGAATCAATAAAACAGGGATTTAACGTGTAGAAAAAGATTATTTCAAATCAATACTAGTATTTTCAGCAATACTGAAGTTATTTATCAATCATAGATAACTAAATGACAAATATATAGTTGTTTTCAATTAAATGCAGTTCATATCATTGCAAAAACTAAAAGACCAATATTATTAATTTTTTTTTGGTTAACTATTTTCTTCTAGTCTAATTTTATTGCATGTAAATTAAATGACAGTACACATGGAGTATAATATAATACAATGGAAAATTCTTCCTTAGACTATTATTAATGCCACAATTTATAATTTTAGGCATTAAATTAATAATGTATTGTTACGTAAAAAAAATTAGAAAAAAGATTTATTAATTTGATGTATAAGATTGATGATGCATGGAGTTTAGGTAACAACATGATATAATAATAAATAGAATTGAAATGGTACATATAATGGAAGGCAAGTGAAGGAAAAGGTCAGGTGGCCCATTGATAGGAATGACATATATAATTAATTGGAATATAATTGGGAAGAGTTAATAAATAAATATATGGGACTCTAGATTTTCAAGGTTTGTTGATAACAGAATTGAAAGTTTTAGTGGTCCAGAGTCCTCACGGTGTGCAATTGAAGAGGACCCAGCAAGACCTGATCTCTTATGCTCTCTATGCCTTTCTTCTACTCTTCCTCTATTAATTTTTTCTCTATTTCTTGTCGGCCATTCTTTCTGTTTTCTTCCCTTTCTTATATCTCTCTCCATGCATTTTCTAAACCTTTCCAGAGTTATTCCTTATATTTAATGCGACTTATAATTTGATTTGAACTATCAATTCATTTATTCATAATTTCTTTTTCTGTTGTCGACATTTATCTTGAACTTAAAAATAACTTTATTTAGTCAAATTTATCCAATCTTAAAAAAAAAAAACATTTTTCCTTTTTTTTTTTGCATCAATTATAAAATACAGTGCACCAATAATCATAGAATTATAATAAAAATCATGATGGATAAGAATTTTGAAAAGCGTATTTACGAGAAAAAATAAAAAATTAAATCTAAGACAAATTAATCAACACAAAAAGGAAATTTGATTATAAAATTATAGCTCAGAAATATACATTGAAATGATTTCGTTGGGGGAAAATTGCAAATTGCTAGCAAAGTGTATATATAGTGGCAGTAATAATATGTCACAATTGTGAGTTCCTAATTGATCCATCAAACTGGCCACCCCTCCATTATAGGATATTTACATGGACTTTTAAGTATTCAATGATTAAGAAGATATTTAATTAAGGTTTCGTGTATAATTAATTAATCTCATCCAATATCTCAACGTCAAGAGCGGCTATTTTTTCTTTTTGTTTTCCATATATATATATATTTGTCGGAGGAAAATATACTAGAGTCATTTCCATTGGAAACAACCCTAATATGTGTTGGTATGTCTTGTAGAGATATCCATGAAAAGTATAACAGTGAATTTAGAATTGTGGCGACAGTCATTTTAGAATAGCTCAAGCTATTTGAAAGCAATTGTTTTGAATATTGATACAAGTCACTTTTAAAAGGTTTGTCATTCTCGTGAAGTCAATTTCATATAGATTAGCGGCACTATCGATCTTTGTTGGTCGACTTGGAATGGATACGTAAATTGATCATGTCCAAGCCAAATATATATAAACTAGTTGTTGATGCTGTATATTTATTGATTGCTGACAAATCTTGCAAGTGAAGAAGGCAAGAAATGCGTTGGCTAAACTTAACTATGTGCCAATTTCGATACTAAACTAACAAAATTTGGAGAAATGGTTATAATGAGATATTTTGCAGTATGCGCGGTTGAAAATTCATCACCAACATCCTTAATTATTCTTTAATTGTAAGAGTCAGATATTTTTTGCTCATTCACTGAATAATTGATCTTAAAATTTTTTATTTTTATTATTAACTCTTTTGTCGTCATCTTCTTATAGTCCGCAATTTGCATAACAAGCTTCAGTTAACACACATCCACCCCTTTTTTGAGGCTTTAAGGCGTACATTTTACCATGCTTGAAATGATAAATCACAAACAACTGGATCTTGTTGTAATCTTCCTTCTTTTTTTTTTTTTTGCCCTTTTTTCAATTAAAAAAAAAATTTTAATTTCATTTCTTATTCAAAACATACAACCCATTTAACTAATTTAAATTTATATCGAACGGACTTATAAAAAAAACAATACAATCATTTATAAGTATTTATTGAAGAATTTAAATTTTAAATTTAGAAAAAAAAAATTATTATTCAATTTCATCCCTTATGGATAAAAAAAATGGAAAAACCAACAACAACAACTTTTAGAAGACAGGAACAGCATACAACAAGTTGCTAAAGGAGCATTAACTTTAGGGCCCTATAATTCATTCCTTTCCTCGTAGTATATTATTAGACATTGGAAATTCAAATAAAACGTTTTGTACTTCCTTCAATGCTTGACATCATTTCGCCAAAAAAGATCTTCATTTATCGGAATTTTAACTTTTTTTCTTTTTTATATTTTTAGAGTGTCTAAATATTTGTTTTAACGTTGAGATTAATTTCAAAGAAATATATATGTAATGAATTACATAAATTATATTATTTTTTACATATTATAAGTCCTTAAACTATCATTTTTTAATCCTATTATGATTCCGTGTGAACTACAAAAATTTATGTCCACAAATAAAAATGAGATAAAAGGTGATTTTTATATGTTAATTATTTCAAATAAGACAATTTTACTTTTTTTTATCGATTTTTGTTATGAACTATTTAAAATAAAATAATTTTACTCGTATCCCATACGTGCTACCCACTGTAGAATCAAATTTTCTTTATTTTAAATAGTGTAAGGGTAAACATTGTGGCTCTAGTTCCATTCTTTTGAGAGAAAAAAAAAATTATTACCAAAAAAATTGAGATTAATAGGAAAAGAAAAATTGTTACTTAGCAATTAAAAGAATTAAGAAAAATGTTTATGATTAGTGGAAAGGTGTGGTTCTTAGGAAAATTGATGTTTCAAAAGAAGAGAAAACGAAGCGAACAGGATAAGAATTAAGAAACACTATGGAGAATATATTTTGTGATAAAAATGATCTACCAACCACAAGCAATTGAACTCTTTGCCTATCCGTGAACAATGGACGATTCGATTTTTCTTTTTTATTTCCAAGTCTACGAAGTGTTGAGAAAAACTAATTAGACTTAATTTAAATATAAAAATTATCACTTCAGACAAGATAAGTATCTAAATATTTATACGAGAAATATTATATTTTAGACTTAATTTAAATATAAAAATTGTCATTTAAGATAAGATATGTACCTAAATTTTTATATGAAAAATATTATATTTTATAATGAACCGATGTAAAATTCTTAATACATCACTCGTTACAAAATATAAATATATGCGCAAAATATGAAATGTAAAATTTACAGAACTAAAGATTTACGGGCAGGTGACCCGACATTGCAAAAAGTTGGGCCCCTTTGCCAATTGATGAACAATTAATGGTTGAATTTTTTTTTTAATTTGTAAGTCTTTTAAAGAAAATGGATTTAAACATTATCGAATTCAAAAATTAACTCGAGATGTGAGTATTATCCAATTCATTTTAATTAGAATGCTTAATACACCTCCTTAACATTCAAGATTTAATACATTTAGAAAATTTTACATATAAAATTTGCATAACTGAATACATGCAAGTGGCCTGCGGTTGCAAAATTAATAGCTCTTATACTTAGTTCGTAAAATGGAAATTATTCAAATTATTGTAAAGAGTAGTATATATATTTTTTAACCAATGAATGTAGAATAATTAACTGGAAAGGAAAGTTAAAATTTTCAACAACCGATACCATATATGTATATACGTACAGAACCAAAACTCACTTATGGCTTTCACATTGTATTACTAAATTCAAAAGGATTGTTTGCTCTTAAAAGATAGATAAAACCGTAGTCAGCTTTTTAACACCAAGTGCTAATTTAGGGTGAAAACATCATAAATACACAACCAAAAAGCATCCAACTGGCGTGTTTGCTAACAAAGAAAGTGCAAGTTAAAAGTCCATATACAATTATATGGCCCTCAGTAATGATTTTAAGTAAAGACCGAACAACTTCAACGTAACCATAAAGTTGGAGTTATTGAGTTTTTGGCAGAGAAAAACTAAGTTGATGAAATTATATGAGACGTTCTTGATGAATATTAAAGAACCATAGACATAAATAGTTCTTCGTTCAGCTTTTTTGACATTCAGAACCCAAATAAGACTTGCATTTCCAAGAATGTTTGAAAAAATTATTGTTTATATATACTCCACATAAATATATATATATGTGTGTGTGTGTGTGTGTGTGTGTGACTTTCTTGATGAATATTAAAGAGCTATACACATAAATAGTTAGTGAATTCAGCTTTTTTGACATTCAAATTCCAAATAGGTCTTGCCTTTCCAAGATTAGCTATTTGAAAATATTATTGGTGCAAAACTTAATTATAATGGCTAAAACGCACATGTTTAGGAGTCATGTAACACAATCCGACTAGCTGGCCATTTCCATCCACTCCAAAAATGAGAAAATTATGTTTGAAGTTTGAAATTTTGATTTGCAATTCCAATTTAATAGGAGAAAACTCATAGTCGAATTGAAATTGTGTAGGCAAATTAATCAGATGCAAACAAAATATAATGACTTATTGACTTGTGAAATGCGTGGAGCAATTAATATCAATGGATCGGTCAAATTTTGGAATAAAGCGGAATGGTTTACAATTCATATTTGCAAAATCTAATTAAATCGATATGTGTGTTTCTGATGATAAATGTTTAAAAAAACCTTATAATAATAATAATAATAATAATAATACATTACTTTTTCTGTCCCATTTTAAAAGTTAGTTTTTTATTTTTTACGAAAATTAAGGTAATAATTAAAATATCTCAATTTTATAAAAAAAAATTATAGTCATTGATAAAAAATACCTTTTTATATTTTTAAATTTTTAATTTAATTTTAGTTAAAAATAGTGAGAGATAAGAAAGAAAAATTTAATAAGGAATATAATAAATAAAGATATAGCAACACAAATTTAAGCCTGAAAGAGAGAGCCGACAGAAATGACTATTTAGGACCTAACAAGAGCATTCCACAGTAAAGAAAACCTAGGCTGTCTTAATGGAACAAGGACACAAACTTGAATGGGTCATATGTCCCATTATAATTGTCTCGCCAATGTTTGTTTCTATCCAAACATTTATTTGTTTTTGGAATATTTCTGTCCAACCACAAACTTGGGCTGCAATCAAGTCAGAGATTTTCAAAACTTTAAAAACAGACATCGCATTTTATAAATCAAATCAAACTATAAAATACTTGGAAATTAATGGAAAATTTTTAAGATATTATTTGAAGTTTTCGGTTCAAATCTTAATCAATGCATTATTTGTTGTAACATAGTAAATTCCAACTTTTTGAGTTGATTTTAGGAGTATTTATTTTTTAAGAAAAAATATTTATCTTTATTTTTCTTAATTAACCAACTAATAATTTTTAATAAATACAATTTAATAAGTTTTTAATATTTTAATATTAAAAATGTTTAATCTTTTAATATTATGATGATAAAATTCTAAAACACTATCTTTAATTAAAAAAAGTTTCCTTTTATATTAAGAGTTAAATTCTAATGAAAGTGAAACATTAATAATAATATAATGAACATATAAATTTGGAAGTAAAGTAATTAATGGTTCATGAAAGCATGTGTTTATCTCAACAAAGCCAATAAATATTTTATGAAGCTTTCGATGTTTTATATACAAGAGATCCAATAAGGATTGTTCCATTGAAGTCTGTGAATTATTTACTGTTATACAAAAATTCCCCGAGTCCACATTTAAATATTTTATAAAGTTCATTGCGCTTGAATTGATGACCTTTAAACTGTATCCACTTCAAATTATGTGCATCCTAAGTCACATTATAGGCCATATGGGTCCATGCTGTCAGAGAAATGACAAAGGCAAATTGAGAAGGAGATTTATTAAAGTCCTAATTATAGACAATCAAAGCTATATCATATTAATTACCAATCTCGTCCAAGGGAAAAATGATCATGCGATGCTATCTTCTAATAGCACAAGAAATAGAAAGGTAACAGAAGGATGCAAATAGTCCAAGGATAAATAACTAAATTAGTGCAAGCATCAAGCTAGGAACCATCTCTAACCCATAATTGAGACACTCACCGCTCTTCCAAAAGTTGGATACTTCTGCTACTTTTTTAGCTCGCATGTATAAATAAGATGCATAAGTTAACTGACAAAGATTTCATTTCATAGCTTCAATGTTATTTGCATCTTATAGTAGAGATGAAACTCAATGCAAAATATTATATGGCCTACCCGTAAAAGGGGGCACATCTGAGCAGCACCTGTAGAAGTTCTAAAAGAGACCAAGAGGTTATATATAAATATATCTTTCCTCGAGAAAAGGTGATGAAAGCCTGATTCCAGAATAGGGTAAGGATTCCTCAAAGAACTGAATAAGTTGGCATCTGTGGCTTTTTTTTTTTTTGCATGCGTGTGTGTGTTATGGTGCTCCAAATAGGGTTCAAACTACAATCTCACATCGATAGGAGAACACCAGAACAACTAAATTAAAACTAATTAATAACAATTAGTGTTTTTCGGCACATGTATGGCAATGTACAGCCACCCTCATGCGAGAGAGTGAAAGAAAAGAAATGCAAAGAGAAGTAAAAGGAGAATTAAGATCCAAAAGATCAATGGAGAACCTTTTCCACAAATGCCAAACTGCTACTAATCCTTATCTATTGTTATCAATATCATCTACAAATAAACATTAGAAAAAACCTACATTTTTCACTTTGCTATTTGCAATTAGCAGTTTCTTCAAATCTTTCCTTACATACTGCAACATCATACGAGTGAGTCATGAAACATAGAACTTTAATGAGAGCATAAAGATCAGCAGTCAGACTCAAGTGTGAGGGACAAATAGAGAAAGAGGTGTAACAAGAATGATCTGAGTTAAAAATTATACCCAAAGCAAGTGGAACAGAGGAAAATGATTTCTACTAATTCCAGAATTATCATCTAGTTCACATGAGTTCTACAATATCTTACCGTAACAATTTATATCCTCATATGAAGTTCTAAAGATATGGATCCCATCCCATGCCTCAGCTCTCCACAATTAGAACTTAATTAGTGATTGACATGAGGGGAAGAGGGGTTAATCAGAAAACAGTAAAAATAGGACTTCAAAAGCATCAAGTCACTGTTTGAGTTACTCTAACAAAAACGAGAAACCAAAAAGTTGTGATACCTGGGAAATAAAAATGAAAAATGTACACAAAGAAACAAAACATTTTAAGCAAGGCAAGTATATGCACATGAAAATTCTTGTTATTATTCAGCAGACATCATTTACCTGTAAACATTACAAGACCTCCAGATGATACTCTTTCCAAATCTGGAAGGGTTTTATTGAGGTATCTTGGAGACAAGTAATCCAATGCATCAGATACAATGAGAAGAGAAAATGAATTTGGCCTATAAGAAAGAGGAAACTTGATATCAGTAACCCGCACAATGCCTTTCCTCACTAGCGCTTGGCAGTGACCACCCACATCCTCAATGTCATACGGTTCCAAACCCCAGGCTTCAGTTTCAGCTTCTTTCATTAGATTAGAAACCACAAAACAAGAATCAGGGCCAACATGCAAAACTTTATGCATGCTGTCACCATAGGCATTCTTCAAAACTGGGATTGCACGGTGAACCTCAGCTGTGCAAAAAAAGTCACTTGCATATGCACAAAAATTACTTGGTTGACATCAATTATGGCATGTGTTTCACTTCTTATAACTATCAGTCAAATTCCAGACCCATTACTGCACTTCCTATAATTATTTTGAACTTCTGGCCATTGTTGCATTTAGATAATTTTGACAATATACAGAAAAGCATTCAAGGAAACAAAGTAAGCATAGAGCTGTCAGAATAAATTCAGAATCAACTAAAATTAGTGACCTTGTGTAATAAATAGGTAACCCTTCTTATCTTCTTGCTGAGCTTATTCGGCAATTAAACAACAGAAATGACATCTATAGAAACATTAACAAATAGGAGAGTATGAATTAAAGCTTCATGCTTTTGGTATGAAAGTGGCACATTAGCATGAAAAACTATTCGTTTGGTTCCAAATTTGTAAGGGGTTCATCAATTAGATGTCAGAATCTAAGATGACTAAACTGACCAAATAAAGTAACAAAGAGATAAGTTCCATGCCTATAGTATCAAACAAAATAAACTCTGTCGAGATATAAAGAGAATTTCTCAAGAGAGTTGCTTTATTCTGCATAGTTGATGCAAAATCAATCGTTTACATATTGCGGCAAAAATGAAATATATAGGGGTGATTAAAAACGGTAGCGGAAGGTCATCAATCTTCCGAAGGGAAGCACTTCGGAAATTATTATGGAAAATACAGAATCGAAGACAAGATGCTACATGCAAGCATATGCATTAATGCCCAGATGATCACAAGTGCTTCTTGTTGCCTTCTATATTATGTTTTTGCAGTCGCAAATCTGTCTGTTTTGATTAAGCATGCTTATTCAAAGAGAAAATTCAAGGGAACAAAATTAAACAGAATGTATAGTAGCACCCATTACAAAGTACCGTAATTAGGGCGAAATGTAACAGTTAACCAGTTTTACCTTCAATTCTGCTAAGAACCCCTATGCTGCCGCCTCCAAGTCCTCCTATCATACGAAGAAAGAGTTCAGTCGATGCGCATTCAATTCTCATCAGATTCTAGAAAGTTCCAATTCATGAAATCTTTAATTGCAATGAACTAGACCAAGGCAGTTTTGGATTTGTTTGCTGTTTTGAGTTAATGTTTTAATTTGAAGTTTGTATTATGCTCTGTTTATGCTAATCTGATTGTTAGAGAGAGAGAGAGAGTGAAAATGGAGAAAATTGAATGTTAAGAGTGAGAAATAGAAAATTGGAGATTAAAAGATGAGATTTTTGATGCCATAAGGTAGATTCAATGGGAGCTTGATGTTGTGAATGAGAGAGACTGAATATCTTTAAGGAGGAGGAGGAGGAGGGTGACATGGCAGCCTATTTGGCACTATGGGGCCCATTTTTTAACGGAGTCAGCAACGTCAGTTAACATTTAACGGAATATTAGAATCCCTCAATTGAAAATGAACTCAAAATTAGGGATTAATATTATAACGTGTAAAAAATTGAATTTAAAATTAAAAATACCTTATAATTAAGATCTTATTTTGTAATTAAACCTAAATCAAATAGTTTTATACAATTTTAACTTTTGTTTGGATCAAATAGAGTAATGGAAAATAATTGAATGAGAGTAACTCAAACTTATTCTCTCTTCTATTGTTTGATATTGCAAAATACAGAATAAATCAGAGTGAATGGAGAGAGAAATTGATTTTTTCAATTTACTCTATATCTTTCAAAATATTTGCTCTTGATTTAGAGATAAATCACAGTAACGGGAAGAAAAAATGGATATAAATGTATGAAATGTTAGTATTTTCCCTACTATCCTCATCCCTCAGTCGCCGGCATTCTCCACCAGTCACCACTATTGCTGTTCTTTTCTTTGGTTCCGATATATCTTCTTCCTTCCCTTTCTTTTTTTCTTCTCCTTTCTTCAGTTTCAGCAGTTTTGAAAGCCATTTGCTTTTTCTTTCTTATTTTGTCACTGCCGTAGATCCCTCCACCCGCCAGTGCCGGCGTTCCTCCCTCTCTTTTCTTCTTCTTCTTTCTTCGGTTACAGAAGGTTTAGGTTATAAATGTCAAAATAAATTAAAGATATAAGGATTTATTTTGTTTTGTTTTAGGTTATTCAAATAATTGAGAGTAAACAAAATTAAATTAGATTTCTATTATTCTCATTTGCTTCATTAAAGTAAATTCAATTTCCATCCAAACAAAGGTTTAAAGTCATAATTATTTCCATTGCTGTCCCAGCAACAAGTATGAATTTAGTGACGTAGCACACCCTCTATCCTTAAGCTAAGCCTATAAAAAATTTACTTTTTTTTTTTTACAACAGTGAAACTCAATTAGAGTATCGGTTGTTTTTCATGCTATCCGTACCAATGTTATTAAAATCGGACTGAATAATACCGGAAAGCTCAAGGATTTATGATTCGATCGGTTCATTAAGATTCAATCGAATTTTTTTTTCATTTTTTAAAAAATATATTATTTTTTAAATTTTATATAAATATTATGAAAAAATCACTATATAAAAAAATTAAAAATAGTTTAGAAAAATATATTTATCATCAAACATTAACAATAAGACTATATTTTCAAGTCATTCAACATTTATAATAAAAATTTAAGATAAATATAGTAAAAAATTGTAAATTTTAAAGAAATTCTTCAAATATAAATTATAAAATTTTATTTTATTCATAAAAAAATCATTAAATTGTTTGAATTTTAATTATTTTGTATTTATAATTTTATTTTATTTTTTTCCAGAAAAAATAATATTGTATAAATATTTTGGACAAAAAGTTGGTTTTTTTAAAATCAAACCGATTTTATCATTTAACCCGGTTTTATCCCGGTTTTTTGGCGGTTTGAAACAGTATTTTCCGGTTTTATCCAATCCGGTTTTCACTCATTGAACCAACCGTACCATCCAACGGTTTGTGGTTAAACCGGTTCGACCTCCCGGTCTGATCCGGTTTTAATAACCATGATCCGTACAATTACCGAGCAATGCTAGTCTAATTTGATTCATACGTTTGGTTTTACGATTGAGGAAGAAAATATACTTTGAAAGTTATAACATTAAAGAAGCTCAAAACTCTCATCCATCATATTTGGTGCCTAATGAATAGTTCAATTGGGTGTAAAATATTGTTGTGAATTTATATTTTATTATCGATTTATTTTATTTTTAATTTATTCTTAAATTTATATAATTATAATTATTTAATCAATAATTTATAATATATTGCGAGAATCGTGAATTTCGACCAGTTTAATTTATAAATCAACTGCTAATTGAAACACCGTACTATAACAAAACGAAAATTTACTTGTCGGTCCAATGCAAAGAAAGTAAAAGGTTAGGTCAAGCGTCATAAAAAAACATTGTCTACAGGCTGAGGGGCTGGGCTTTCTTCTTTCCACAAAGACGATCCACAATCCAACTCATAGATTTTTCTTTCTTTCTTTCTTTCTTTTGTGTACACCTTCTCTGTTATTTATTGATAGAACAAACTAACAATAAACTATTATATTTAATTTATTTTATTTTACATCAGATTCTATAATTAATTTGATACCGAATCTAGATAAGTATTGTTCAACAATTCAATATTATATTAGAGTTTAATTGAAATTGAATTGAGATACCAATATCACAGGAGTGGGACTCAGCGGCATTGGATTGGTGTCAAAACTAGAAAATTCAAAGTTAAAATTATAATTGAAAAAAAAAAATCAAGAACATTTTTTTTAGGATAACGAAGATAGCTATGGAGTTGATTGGCAACAGAATGGTGCATGAGTTTATGAATGTGAGGGTATAAATTATAAAATCCTCCACGTAAAGAATATATAAAAGGGATTATCCATTGGCAGTTGCAATAAATATCAAGTATGGGTGAAGAGGATTAATAACATTGTTTTCTCAATATCTCAATACTTTTACAATAATTTATGCATTGTAAAGCAATAAAAAAAATGTACTACAAAGTAAAAGTAGTTGGGATTTCCCAAAGCTAGATTAAAAAAAAAAAAGCTGAATTGCCTAGCTGGAAATGTTTAAATCTTTTAAGTTAATGAAAGATAAAGCAGGTGAAGGAGGGGTCATCTTCACTCATCTTTACCTGAATAACATGCAAACTTATGTGCATTGCAAAAAGCCAAAAACTGACTATTCAATTAAAAGATGTAACGTTCAATTTTATTTTTAATATTTAAAAAAAAAGTAATTTTATTTTTAAAATTTAATTTCGAACAATATAGCTTTCGATGTTTACAAAAAAAAAGTACAATATTGTCCATGGCCGAACGATTCTATCTGTTTGATCCAATACCATCAGTTGACCGTCTATATAAACACAAGACAATACATCAGCAAAAAATGACACATCAAATGGCCACGTACGACGACACGTGGTAAACACGTACCTTGCACGTGACCCCTAAAAACACCCCATTCTCATCCCGTTTTCCTTCCTCTTTTTTCTGAATTTCGGCTTCATTTTCTTCCTCCTTTCCATCCACATCTTCATCTTCTTCCAGAAGTGGATTCACAAAACTTGCAATACAGTTCATCGTGAAGAGCTATAAAGAATACAACTTTAAGCATCAGATATGGATAAACCATCTTAACATCTTATAATCATATAGGTAAAGAATTTTAAGCGAATAAATTGTAATAAAAGTTAAATTAACTAAAAACAATGAACGAAAATAGCAATGTCGAATAAAAAGTCTATCACTTATCGACCATTTAAATAAAAAAATCATTGCCCAAAATCTATAAAATTTGTATGAAATACAAAGAAAGAGAAATAGGTACTCATGTGGAAGAAAAAAAACCAAGAAGGGGATTCAGCTTCATGGATTCAAAAGAAAATCTAAGAATATATTATTAGAAAATCTAAAAAATAAAATATTCTAAGAATATATTTTTCTTCCTTCTTTGTTCCCCTTCCTCTTTTGCTCTCTTAACACTTCCACTGTCAAGGGCGCCTGACAACGTCTTTTAACACGTTTTTGCTCCTCTTTTTCTTCTCTTCAAATAAAATCAAATATCTAACAACTCACTATTTTTCTAAGATCTACACTCTGCATCAGATCCCCTTGCTGCTATTTTCAATTTTTTTGGTGCTTCTTTTTCTCAACTTTCAACTTCATTCTCGACGTTTGAAGACGAAAAATAATGGATTTCGAGCAATGCCATAAGTAGAAGCGAATATACAAACTAAAAGGGCACTTGTTTTCAATAAGGTCTCTAACTGTTTCACTACAAGAAAATACTCGAATAAAACCGGACATTAGCAACGAAAATTGTTGATTTTTCATTGCTAATTAATATTAGCAACGAAAGGAAATATTGCAGATTTGACGGTTGATATTTTTTAACAATGAAATTGATATCCATTGTTAATTTTAGTAACGAAAATTACCATTGTCGTTGCTAAATTCACCCGCCAATAAAAAAAATTACTACAGTGTTGTCCGTCGCTAAAAATTATTGCAAATTTTCATTACAAATATATATATTTGATACAATATCCTCACTCAACTAAATTTTAATTACATATATATACATATTTGATACAGTATAACAGCTGCAATTTTATATTGGTCTGTAAAAGAACCAAAAGATTCAGGCAATATTATGCATGGCATTCGAAACTTTCCACCAGCAAAATACTACATTTTCCTTCCAAACATAATATTTAATTCAGTGAGACGGTGTATCCCTATTACACAAATAGATACTATATACAAAGAAAATAATTACACGCCATAGAATTCCCTAATACTTTCTTTCCTTATGTAAGTAGAGATCTTTAAGTTCCCATCTGAACATACCTAAAGAAACAAATAGAAATTTTGAACATAACAAACATGTAAATAAACATATATAAATCATTCAATTCACATGACTAAAGGATGAGCAGGCAATTACAGACCCACCTAATATACGACTATATGAATAGGTTTAAATAACTTGAGAGTAGGCATGTACACGAAAAATCCATCCATTGAATTAACATCAACCAAATGGGTGCCAAGTGACTGTAAACCAGTTTCATTTGAAGATAAGAACCATCCTTCCCTCTTGGTAAAGAAGCTGCCTTGCAAATGTAATTCAAATTTTAATCATGAATGCATAATCTAACTTCACACACTCATAGCACACATTTTCAACAACCATTTAGTACCTTTACACAACTACGTACTAAAGAAACTAAACTTTTTAACATAACAAGTAGGGGATTTAACATCCCAAAAATTAGCACGGCATTTGAAAAACTTAAGGTTTTAGGGATTTTGAACCTGGGATCCCCAGCCAATGACTCAAATATGCTTAATCCCTTGAACGCGTCAGGCAACAAAGGAAACAAGTCTCTCCCTGCTCTCACAATATACTGCAAAGCCTAAAGAGAAATGAATGAAAATCAGATTAAAACATCATTTCAGTACAAATGATTTGAGCTTTTGATTCGTACCTCGTCGTGACAAGCTAGAGTGACCTTCTCTTACTTGAAAATGGATTGTCAAAATCAAGTGAAGTAGTAGGAGTAATGGAAGGAACGGAAATCATTTTAACTGAAGCGATGATCTTTCATTTTATGAGACATTTTTAGTGTAAACTCGAGAAACCAGAGGTTTTAGTGTTGGAGACAATGAGGAAATGAATCCTAAATTGGATCTAGAGTTGTTAGGTTGAAGAGATGATGATCCTAACCATAGCAAACATTTGAGCTCGAGACTCAATTTCTGAAGCTGCCGAGATCGAGGCAGATTAGAGACAAAGGCATGGAAGAGGGGAGGCACCAGCATCGGAGAGAAAAAGGAGAGAGACAAGGCGAGGGAGAGGGAGAGGGCGAGTGAGGAAGAAGCAAGACAGCAAGGCAGGGAAAGGAGGAGGAGGAGAAAAAAATGAACAAGGTGCAAAGGAAACTATTTATATTTAAGGCAAAAATTAAAATAGCAACGAAAAAATAGAAACGGATTGCATTTTCTGTTGCCAAAATAGCAATGAAAAACACATTTTGTTGCTATTTTAGCAATGAAAAAAATTATGTTGGTAATTTAGTAAAGAAAAATACATTTCGTTGCTATTTTAGCAACAAAAAAATTATGTTGGTAATTTAGTAATGAAAAATACATTTTATTGGTAATTATCAAATAAATTGCATTTCGGTTGATAAATTAGCAACATAAATTGTAACGTCCCCGGATGGCCGCTTGCCGATATTGTCCGCTTTGGGCCTTGGCCCTCACGGTTTTGTTTTTCTCATTGAAAAAGGCCTCAACAAGGGAGAGGTATCCATAGCCTTATAAGGACTACTTCGTTCTCCTCTCCAACCGATGTGGGATCCTTTGACTGAATCCACCTGTATGTGGGAGCCTTTGACTGACTCCACCTGTAACGTCCCCGGATGGCCGCTTGCCGATATTGTCCGCTTTGAGCCTTGGCCCTCACGGTTTTGTTTTTCTCATTGGAAAAGGCCTCGACAAGGGAGAGGTATCCATAGCCTTATAAGGACTACTTCGTTCTCCTCTCCAACCGATGTGGGATCCTTTGACTGAATCCACCTGTATACTTAACCTTAATTTTACGCTTAAATGTTAAAAAGAAGTATAAAAGGCCAAATTTGTAAAATTAATGAGAAAGAAGGATTTAGTGTGGGCAGATCGCCATCAGGGTTTACAGCTGTAACGAGATGATTTTAATGTATATTGTTCCTTACTTTGAAATGTTATAGTGAAGTAAAAGTGTAATTTGTAATATTGACTTATCTGAGGAATGTGATTAATAATGAGAATGGATTTGTGAGATGCATGATGAAATTATGTTGTTTTGATGTGCCCCTGATGGGCTGAGGATATTGTCTGATTATTTTCAGGTGGATTAGATAAGTTTTAGACGTTATATTGCCGGATTTTTATTTGGTAATAAGTTATTTGGACAATTATAGTTTATCGGCTTACTTAAGTCATAAGTAATTCCTTTTTGAACAAGCTTGGAGTTGATGAAATAGTTAAGATTCAAACGAAAATCTTGCTGATTTTGGAATTGTTACTCAGTGCATTGCTCCTGAAAGGGTCAATGACCAGTATCTGACAAATGGTCCGTAGGAAAAAAAAAATTTCCAACTTATCACTTATTTCGGTTAGACTGTCAGCAAGGGTGTTACATTTAGTGGTATCAGAGCCGGTGCCGGATCGGTGTGTGTAAGTTTATGGCTCAACCATCAGAAGAAGGATTTAGTGTGAGTCAGTCAAAGGCTCCCACATACAGGTGGATTCAGTCAAAGGATCCCACATCGGTTGGAGAGGAGAACGAAGTAGTCCTTATAAGGCTATGGATACCTCTCCCTTGTCGAGGTCTTTTCCAATGAGAAAAACAAAACCGTGAGGGCCAAGGCCCAAAGCGGACAATATCGACAAGCGGCTATCCGGGGACGTTACAGGTGGAGTCAGTCAAAGGCTCCCACATACAGGTGGATTCAGTCAAAGGATCCCACATCGGTTGGAGAGGAGAACGAAGTAGTCCTTATAAGGCTATGGATATCTCTCCCTTGTCGAGGCCTTTTCCAATGAGAAAAACAAAACCGTGAGGGCCAAGGCCCAAAGCGGACAATATCGGCAAGCGGCCATCCGGGGACGTTACAGTTGGTATCAGAGCCGGTGCCGGATCGGTGTGTTGGCCATGGGGCCGGGCCTGATGTGTCAGCGAGGGCGCTGAGCCTCCTTAGGGGGGTGGAGTCAGTCAAAGGCTCCCACATATAGGTGGATTCAGTCAAAGGATCCCACATCAGTTGGAGAGGAGAACGAAGTAGTCCTTATAAGGCTATGGATACCTCTCCCTTGTTGAGGCCTTTTCCAATGAGAAAAATAAAACCGTGAGGGCCAAGGCCCAAAGCGGACAATATCGGCAAGCGGCCATCCGGGGACATTACAGTTGGTATCAGAACCGGTGCCGGATCGGTGTGTTGGCCAGTGGGCCGGGCCTGATGTGTCAGCGAGGGCGCTGAGCCTCCTTAGGGGGGGTGAAGTCAGTCAAAGGCTCCCACATACAGGTGGATTCAGTCAAAGGATCCCACATCGGTTGGAGAGGAGAACGAAGTAGTCCTTATAAGGCTATGGATACCTCTCCCTGTCGAGGCCTTTTCCAATGAGAAAAACAAAACCATGAGGGCCAAGGCCCAAAGCGGACAATATCGGCAAGCGACCATCCGGGGACGTTACAAGCTCTGATACGAGTCAGTCAAAGGCTCCCACATACAGGTGGATTCAGTCAAAGGATCCCACATCGGTTGGAGAGGAGAACGAAGTAGTCCTTATAAGGCTATGGATACCTCTCCCTTGTCGAGGCCTTTTCCAATGAGAAAAACAAAACCGTGAGGGTCAAGGCCCAAAGCGGACAATATCGGCAAGCGGCTATCCGGGGACGTTACAGTTGGTATCAGAACCGGTGCCGGATCGGTGTGTTGGCCAGTGGGCCGGGCCTGATGTATCAGCAAGGGCGCTGAGCCTCCTTAGGGGGGTGTAGTCAGTCAAAGGCTCCCACATACAGGTGGATTCAGTCAAAGGATCCCACATCGGTTTGAGAGGAGAACGAAGTAGTCCTTATAAGGCTATGGATACCTCTCCCTTGTCGAGGCCTTTTCCAATGAGAAAAACAAAACCTTGAGGGTCAAGGCCCAAAGCGGACAATATCGACAAGCGGCTATCCGGGGACGTTACACCACCCCCCCTAAGGAGGCTCAGCGCCCTCGCTGACACATCCGGCCCAATGAGTAAGGCAAAAGTCCCACCACTTTTAAGCCCTCGTTAGAGGAGTCAGTCAAAGGCTCCCACATACAGGTGGATTCAGTCAAAGGATCCCACATCGGTTGGAGAGGAGAACGAAGTAGTCCTTATAAGGCTATGGATACCTCTCCCTTGTCGAGGCCTTTTCTAATGAGAAAAACAAAACCGTGAGGGCCAAGGCCCAAAGCGGACAATATCGGCAAGCGGCCATCCGGGGACGTTACAGTTGGTATCAGAGCCGGTGCCGGATCGGTGTGTTGGCCATGGGGCCGAGCCTGATGTGTCAGCGAGGGCGCTGAGCCTCCTTAGGGGGGTGGAGTCAGTCAAAGGCTCCCACATACAGGTGGATTCAGTCAAAGGATCCCACATCAGTTGGAGAGGAGAACGAAGTAGTCCTTATAAGGCTATGGATACCTCTCCCTTGTTGAGGCCTTTTCCAATGAGAAAAATAAAACCGTGAGGGCCAAGGCCCAAAGCGGACAATATCGGCAAGCGGCCATCCGGGGACATTACAGTTGGTATCAGAACCGGTGCCGGATCGGTGTGTTGGCCAGTGGGCCGGGCCTGATGTGTCAGCGAGGGCGCTGAGCCTCCTTAGGGGGGGTTGAGTCAGTCAAAGGCTCCCACATACAGGTGGATTCAGTCAAAGGATCCCACATCGGTTGGAGAGGAGAACGAAGTAGTCCTTATAAGGCTATGGATACCTCTCCCTTGTCGAGGCCTTTTCCAATGAGAAAAATAAAACCGTGAGGGCCAAGGCCCAAAGCGGACAATATCGGCAAGCGGCCATTCGGGGACGTTACAGTTGGTATCAGAGCCGGTGCCGGATCGGTGTGTTGGCCATGGGGCCGGGCCTGATGTGTCAGCGAGGGCGCTGAGCCTCCTTAGGGGGGTGGAGTCAGTTAAAGGCTCCCACATACAGGTGGATTCAGTCAAAGGATCCCACATCGGTTGGAGAGGAGAACGAAGTATTCCTTATAAGGCTATGGATACCTCTCCCTTGTTGAGGCCTTTTCCAATGAGAAAAACAAAACCGTGAGGGCCAAGGCCCAAAGCGGACAATATCGGCAAGCGGCCATCCGGGGACGTTACATAAATGCAATTCTATTGCTAAATTCCGTCATTAAATTTTGATGCTAATAGTTTCCTCCATTTTTAGCAATGAAAGATAATAATTTTCCATTTCTATTGCTAAAACTAAAAACTTCCACCGATTTTAACAATGAAATTTGATTTTCGTTCCTAATTTTTCATTTTTATTTTAGAATTTTCTTGTAGTGTTTGCTTATTGTTCTTCATTTTTCTCCTCTTCATTTCTTCATATCGGTCTCCAATTCAAGCCAGCTCATTTAGCCAAGTGTTGATTGTTCCTTCTTCCTTTTTGTTTTAGCCTACTCATTTAGCTCTTACTCGCGATTCTTTTTACGATGAATCCCTGCCTTTGATTGTTAAGGATAGGGTTAGGTTGCCTGACCATTAGCTCCTAACTGTTTCTAATAAGCTTCACAGAGCTGATAATCTGTGAATCCACTTTTGGAAGAAGATGAAGATGTGGATGGGAAGGAGAAAAAAGATGAAGCTAAAACCTAGAAAAAAGAAGGAAATGGGGTATTTTTAGGGGTCGTGTGCAAGGCATGTGTTTGCCATGTGTTAACCTACGTCGCCATATGACATGTCATTTTCTGCTGATGTGTCGTCAAATATATGTCTACATAAGCAGTCAACTGGTGATATTGGATCAAACAGACAGAATCGTTAAGGTAGGAGCAACATTGTACTTTTTTGTAAATATCGGAGGCTATATTGAACGAATCTAAATTTTGGGGTAAAATTGCTCTTTTTTGAAAATATCATAATAAAATTGTACATTAAATCTAATTAAAATCTTGATGCGCAAAATGCATGCCAATATGAGTGATGAATCAGCTTCTTCTTTGTACTCTGTTACCACCGTTCTATGTTAAATATTTGTCAGGATACGGTTGGATTGGCTCGCGAAAAGCTCAATTAAGTTAAGAAAATTGGGTAAATCAAGTTGTGTGAATATTTATGAAAAAAAAAACATTCCCCCACTTAGGACAAGGTTTTTGGTGAAAGAAATAAGCGTAAAAACAGGGGTTACAAAAGAGTTAAGGGTAATCCACGAAACAAGGAGATGAAAGCCAAATCAAGAAGATCAGTTGGTTGTTTAAGACAAAAGTATTTTGACAGATTCAACATAGATAATATGTCTGATTGGGACTAAATCGACACCTAACCAACAGCGAAAAACTTTAAAATATTTTTCAAAATTAAACTCTTTTTTTTTGGAAAATGAATGAGACAATTGCAATCCAGGCGAGGAATGAGCTGGATTTTATTACTAATAAAAAAATTGGTGTTGAACTTCGGAATGATGACGTGTATGGGCCACTTAAATACACCACCCGCGATCGTTTAAGAATCCTGCACAAACACATGCCACATGTGCCCATCAATTTCACAGATTGCCCCCGCTTCCACTTGTTTAATGTGGTCCTCACCTCACTCGCTCACTCACTCTCCAAACATTCAATGTCGTCGTCGGTTGATCATTTAACTAATATTTTCTCCGTTCTTTTTTATCAATCACTTTTGTTGTTTTCACTAGAATTAAGAAATAATAAATAAACTTAAATTTAGTATTAAATTACGTAATTAAAATTAAATTATTAAATTTAATTTATTCTAATTTTATTAAAAATAAAAATAAATTAAAAAAACAAATTAAATTATATTGAAAACTTAAAAATAATAAATAAATAAAATTTAAATTTTATTAAAAAATAATAAATAAAAAAAAACAAAAAGAGTACTACTCTTTTTCCTCGTGATTCCGGCATCTGAAATTTAAACCATCCACATTTAAACTTATAACAATACAACATTAATATTTTCTTTTTTGTCAAATACAACCTTAATCTCTAAACAGAATTTGAAACTAAAACTTGTGTGCCCACGTGGAGAAATATATGGAACATCGGAAAATTTGTGGTCCAGCTGCTTCCCGAATCCCAACCATCAATTTGGCAATAAAACAGCACACAATCCCATGTGCTTCCCATTACGCTTTTGAAGTGTTTCCTGTGACTCCAGTGACTATAATTACTTCCACCTCAACATTCTTTCTACTCAATCTAATGCTAGTCGAACATGGATCAAAATTATCCAACAGCAAGTTCAAGAAGTTTAAAATAAACTCGGAACTTTAGAAGTCTTAAGAAAGATTTAGCATCAGGAAAAACCAAACCCCAGCCAAGCTCTTTTGGCGATTATTTAAAAATTAACTACATTTGGATCTAGTAAAAATAAAGAAAGAAGGAACCATTAGCAATCCTGCCTTAAAAATGTGACTAAAATTTATGTTACATGCCTAGAAGGGCAATTTTTCTTACAGAAGAATTGAGCCAAAAACTAAAGAATGAAAAAACAAAACAGAATAAACGAAATCTCTTACATATAATCAAGAGCATTCACATTCTCTAATCTCTCTGTCTCCCAACTGCAGTCCATTCTCTTCTGTTCAGTTTTCACACAATTTCTTCTCAGATTAGGCGAATCGTAGTGGGGGTTCTTCAGGGTGGAGGCCAATCAAGAAAAGGAAGCACTCGCAGCCCAGTTTTAATCTAATCTCCCCATTCATTGATATATATTCATATCCAAATTTACGTCCATGTCGCCTGCATCTATTATCAGCCTTAAGAAAACCTGTAAAGCCATCATATATCCTTCATTCAACCTGCTCCCCTATCAAATCTAAACCGACCAGCAGGAATGATATTCCCTGAAACAGCAAGAAGTAGAAATGGATACCCTGAGCAGAAAGGAGACTCCTTGCCGAAGCTGTTGAAAGAAGAAACGCTAATGCCAGCTCCTTTGAATATATCCTGTTATGCTTCTTCTTCCTTCGAGCCTTTTGCTCTTGCAGAAGTTCTTCCTTCATTTCTACAAGATTTGGTTCTGAACCCCCTCTTTGTTGCTTTGAATCTTTATGAGCCAAGGAGACAAGGTCACCCTCGGATGAGCGTCCGGACTTCTTAGTTACAACCCACTCATAGGCACTTCCAAGCTGGAAGAGACCAGAGATCATCGCGTTAAACTTAGTCACAGACATAGTGTTTTCGAATAGAAGGTAAGGGACAATGAAGGGGAAGGATTTTGGTGCTGGGAGGATATTGAGAAATGACATGGTGGCTGGAATGTAGCACACAACCCATGCTGGAAGCTCAGCCTCGGGTATGAACATTGTCATGGGCAAAATTATACAGAACAAGGTGAAAGAATAAAAGGGCAGAATCAGCTTTCTAAGCAAAAAGAAGAGAAATATCATATTAAATTTCTTGGATAGGCTAATCTGCAAAAATCCAAAGAAAAAAGGAAAATTAGCCCTGCAGCTCCCACTAATTGGGAAAATATTTCAATCATAAAAAACCTTTTAGGAAAGATTTACCTTTGCTCTTATGATATCTGGCAAACAGAGCCTAAACAACTGCATGGGTCCAGAATGCCACCTGTGCTGTTGCTTTCTATATGCTTCATATGATTCAGGTAATTCACATTGGCACTGAATGATAAAGGAACTACCGTTAATGTCACGTAAATCAACAATTGCTGCTACCAGTGAAGATATTCATTATTCATGAAATCCAGTGATGAAAGCATTCATACAATGGAAACAAAAGTAGTTTTTATACCTCAACATCATTCAGGAAGATGAATTTCCAGCCCTTAAGATGAGCACGGACGGCAATATCCATGTCTTCAACCGTTGTCCTCTCAAGCCACCCACCGGCATCCTCAAGAGCCTTTATCCTCCATACACCAGCAGTCCCATTGAACCCAAAAAAGTTCAGGAAAACACCATTCACCTGCTGCTCCACTTCAAAATGAAATGCTAAGTTAACATTCTGCAACCTAGTTAACAAGTTCTCATCCTTGTTTACAAAGGACCATCTTGCTTGAACTAGCCCCAACTCCTCATTATCCTGTAAATTCCAAAAAAGATACATACCGAATTCAGTTCCAAACCTTAAAAACTCTTTTCACCACTATGCATTTGGATTCAATTCTCTAATTTAGTATAAGAAAATCAAATTTCTATAATAACAAAAAAATCCAATTCAGATACCTTGAAGTGAGGGACGGTCTTTTTCAGAAAGTCAGGTGTGGGCTGAAAATCGGCATCAAAAATAGCAACAAATTCATAACCTTTGACATAGCTGCAATTCATTGCAGACTTGAGATTGCCAGCTTTATACCCTTCTCTGATTACACGATGCCTGTAAACAATGTGGGCACCCTCTTGCTGCCATTTGTTCACCTCTTCTTTAATCAACATTTGAGTGGTTTGATCGTCAGAATCATCAAGAACTTGAATCAAAATTTTCGATTTAGGCCAGTCCAAATTACAAACAGCGGCAATAGATTGTTGATAAACCTAACATTGAAACCAGAATTAAACTTTAGCTTCAACTTGAAAGAGACAAGTGACTAGCTAAAATTTAAGCTCAAAATCTGAACACAAATTTACCTCTTTCTCGTTGCACATGGGGATCTGAACAAGAACCATAGGAAAGAATCCATCTTCGCCAGATTCAAGATCGGCAACAGCTTCTTGTTTGAGAACGGGTTCAATCTTCTTAAACCGGATCCAGAAACATCCCAAGCAGAGAATGAGCCTATCCAAACTCTGGACAAGGAAGAGTATAATACACACATTGGCGAGAAATTGTAGAGGAGGAGCGAGATACTCCACGCGAATTAAAACCCACCGAGAATACAAAGAATCGAAAATGTCCTTAAACCCAAACGGCGTAGCTAAAAGGTGCTGCAATTGCAGATGTGGAGCACCAAAATGCCAGCCTTTAAAATACGCAGCCACCTCAAACCCTAAGAGCAAAACTGATAGCCATAAGAACACCTTAATACAAGAGTAGAACCGGGTTTTAACAGTCCGGTTCTCATTTTCCGGGCCGATATCGCCGTCAGGTTCCGCGTCGGTGTCGGTGCGGCCGGACCGGAGACGGCGCTTGATGGCGGAGCTGATTGAGACCATTGTGCAGGCAATGGAGGATAAACAACCGGCGGCCTTGTGAGCTTTGAGAAGAAGAACCCAGGTAAGCTGCTTAGCGTTTTTGTTGCGCGACTTCTCCCGGTGATGAGCACCGGGTGAGTCGCCGATGAGGAAATCTTCGTCGGATGGACCCTCCAGCTCGACCATTGACCAGTTCGGGTTCTCCATTTTGACGACGACGGATGTTCCTTTGTGGCCGTCTTTAGCCCACCAATCGAAGGAGGGTGCCATTGCCGTTAATTTTGCTATTTTGGGTCTGATCTATATAAATAAACCAGACTCACAAGCAACAAAACAAGCGCAAAAATTTATTCTCTTTTATCTCCTTTATCTGGAGAATAGCAAGGCTAGAACTTCGACATCATTGTCAGAAAGGGAAAAAGAACAGAGAAAATGAAAAACGGAGAGAAAAACGCGTGGAAGATGAAGCAGAAGTAACAAAGCGAGGCGTCTCTAAATCATGGTGACAAGAGGAGACAAGTTATACGAGAGACAGAGAGAGAGAGAGATTTGGGTGGAGGAATTTATATAAAAAAACAAAAATGCTAGATAGAGAAGAAGAAAAGAGAGGGGTATGAGCAGAGAGACAAGTCCAAAAAAGCTCCCATTCAAGTACAGCTTGCAATACGGGAACGTAATAAGAAGAAGAAGTTATAGAGAGAGAGAGAGTGGTGTCCAGGGAGATTTAGGAAAAAGATGGCAACAGCTCAACACGTCTTTGATATTTGATTCTCAAAAACAAGAATCAATTTTTAAATTTGCTTTTTCAGAAATTAAAAAAACAAACAAACAAATATTCACCAATTCATCTTTGCCAACAGAAAACATCACACATACCAGTTCTATTTCCAATGTCAATATCAAATAAAAATATATATCCCTTTTTTCTTTTTTCTGTTTTCAAACCTCCGATTCACCCTGAAGTCCAATTATAATACAGAAATGGAAAAGAGGAAAAACAAAAAACCTAAATATTTGGGTTTTCAAATCTATAATACAGATTCAGCTCCGACAATAACTGTTTTGTTTACCTTAATTTTTCTCTCTCCCTATTTTTCAACAAATTAGCATTTTATATTATTAAAACACGTAGTTAAAAGGTATTTATTTTTTTTATTTAATATTGGTGATGGTTCATATTAAAATGGTTATTTGATAAAAAATTCATAGCCGTCTCAAATTTTTAATTTAAAATAAAGAAATTTATGATCATATCACTTGTTACTCTAAGTGCAGTTAATTTGAAACTTAAAAACTCCTCTCTCTTTTCTGTTTTGTTTTTGAACGGATTATAATCACGGATCATGATTTATAATTTCATTAGTCGCATTAGTTAATTTGGTAATAACAGATTTAACAGATCTTGTTGGAGCAAAATACAAGAGAAATAATGCTCATTTCTGAAACGATTAAAGACAATGGTGTGTGGTTTGTTTTGCTTTTCTCGTTTTCCAAACCTACATGTTTCATTTATATTTATGTGCTTAAACAGTGTACTTAAGTGCATGGCAATAAGTTTAAAAAAAGAAAAAGGCATGCATTTGATGCAAGAGAGGAGAATGAGAATGCGAAAGATCACAATACTATATCAAACCTCGCAATATCCCTTTGCTGTCCTGTCTTTGAGTTCAATGTTCCTTAACTAAATGTCTAATTAATGATTAATCAAAAATTTTATCCATCAAATTGTTTACTGTTTTGTTAAAATTTTTGACTTTATGTCGGAAACTTATTCTTTTAAAAAGTAAAACGATAGAAGAATAAAATATGATTTTTATTTCCTTGTATTTAAAAAAAAAATCTCCAAAATTCAGCTGCATTAGAACATAAATACTATCTTTATAAATAAAAGAAAAGAAAAAAGAACATAATAATAGTGTCAAATTGAATATAAATACTAACTAATGGCTTCGACCATATGTAATAGTAATTAATTAATCAAAAAATTATTTCATATCCATTAAATCAACTGAACGATTCAAAAAAAAAATTGTTGCAGTCATTTAATGAAAATTTAAAACTTAGTCAATGATTGCTAAAATCAATCAATTTCCCGCTCGAGACAAACGGATTCGGTGGTGACACGCGCTCTGGCAGCGAGTACACATTTAAACAGCTCCTTACTACGGGATGAGAATAATTAACTTGGAAGTGAATTGCCTAAATTATCCTCCGGCCCTCCCTTACTCCTCCACCGACAAAACACGAGATAAATTAAAATGTGGGAGGAATTGGGATAGTTCTGGAGTATCATCTAACGCTGGAGAAATGCCACGGAGTTATCATCCGATATGAACAGAAGACAAAGCGATGAACGGGTGTGATGAGTTTGAAGGGTAGCGTCAGCAGCAGGAAATGGTGATGCTGAATGTATTAAATTGAGGCTCTGAGCACGTGAAGAAGATTGCATTGCAACATTCGAAAAAATTAAATTGTCTAAATAAAGAAAAACAGAGGATAAAAAGACAATAGACGGAGCAAGGGGACAAGGGGCATTAAGGATCACTCTAGTCTACTTGAAAAACAAACGATTATGAGTGGATGGACAATTGGGCATAGCAGTAGCCAGCGGCGGATGGCCTTCGTGTACAGTAAATGGTCAAAAAACATTGTAATAGAAAAATCGGGGACTTTTTTAAATTTGGTATTTTTTAAAAATTTATTTTGAAAAATGGGACTATTTTTTAAATATTTGAGAAAATGGAACACTTTATCCCATTTTCGCAATAAATACCTGCAGAAATGGAAAAGTGAGATCCGCGAGGTAATGGCAGCTGATGAGGTGGGACCCACAACAGTTGGCAACGAAAATGGATAGTTTTTTTTTTATTTTACACCGTCTCGTGCAATTGGCCAAAATCAAAACAATCAATATTATTGTAATAATTTATAAACAAATTTGGCAATTTTTCATAATAATAATAATAATAATAATAATAGTTGTAATTCAAAAATATATTTAAAAAGATACATCATATCATTTATAATATTTCAAAAATATTTAATTAAAATATATTTGAAAAATAAATATATCATATTTTTAATAACTTGTAAAAATACAAAAATATTATTTTTGAATGTTGATTTAAATGTCAGATAATTTTTATGATAACATACATTAATAAAAAATAAGTAAATATTTTATTTCATAAGTCGATAAATCATTCGCATATAAATTATACGATACACAATAAACTAGAAATAAGTGGACATAATGATAACTTCTAAATCATTGATTTGATGATCCCGCTCAATTTGGACATGTTTTTTTGTTGTGGCCACCATTCCCGCAAATGCTATAATGCCCAACATTTCTATGTTGGGGTTGATCCATCTCATTATGGATTCGTGTTGTTTTAGGACGACCTTTTTTCCTCTGTAAAGCTATATCAGGTACGAATTTGGGACCATAATAATCAGGCCAACTGAATCTATGACCCATCGGATGAAATCTGTCGTCATAGCATTTGAGGGTTTCGGTAATGGTATAACACGAATCTACAAATGTGAACATATCAAGATGTTTATGCATGCATACTGCAATTGTATGTGAACATGGCATTTTGGTTCTTTGAAACTTACCACACACACATTCATGCTTCTCTAGGCTTACGATGTATGTGTCAATTTTTGTGTTATCATCACGTGCACGACAAGCTATGATCTTGAACAATTTGAACCGACTGTCGTAATCAATAACTGTATGATCTCGTGCCTTCATAGCGCGTCTGTTCATAACTTCAACACATTTTGGGGTGAAACGCAATCCCTGAGCCATTTTTGTCATGTACAATCCCCTTCTTTGCTAAAAAAATTTGACTAATCTAGCGAAGACATGTTCGACAATAGTAGTAATGGGAAGCATGCGAACTCCCTTTAAAGCACTGTTTACACTTTCAACTATGTTGGTTGTGGCATGTCCATAACGATAACTACCATCTTTGAATAATGTCCATCGATCCAAAGGTACGCTCATTGCCCAAAGATATGATTCTTCATCAAGCTGTTTTATGTCATCCATGTGCTTGGAGAATTTGTGCTTCTCGTATATACTCCCTAATGCACAGTTTGAAATAAAATGACAGTTGGCATCTCAAATTAGACAATTTGAATTTTTTAAATGAAATTATACGTACCGGCTTTGTACAATAAATTTTTTATTGTTGGATTTCTGTGATGTGTGTTATAATTACTAACAAAATGACGCAAACATATCATATGAAATGCAAGAGGTTCCTTCCAACCACTTCTTTCATCACGAAACACAGCCATTATTTCAGTATGTCGATATGATATGATAGTAATGCCAATTCGTTGTGTCACATATTTTCGAATTAATACCATGAACCAAGACCAACTTGACTTATTCTCAGACTCCACAACGGCAAATGCAATTGGTAATAACATATTGTTGCCATCGACTGAGCTTGCGACAAGCAGTGATCGTCCAAAAATGAATTTTTTCCTTCTTTATAGCTCTTAACTTTCATTGGCATCCAATATCAGCCTTCGCACATTGAAACACCCACTTTTTGCTTTTGATTCAATAACTCTAAAGTCAACATTTCTTGAGATTGAATATTTTTTCACACATGACTTAACATCATCCTTACTATTGAATATCAATCCTTTTGACAACTCTGATGTGCCATCCCATGTATCAAATTGGATCCCAACTGATAAGTCAACTTGTGCTGCATGAAAGTCAATTGCTATATAGTGTTCCGATGGAAAGGTAAAGATGGCTTCAGTTGCCTCATCACTTCCATGAAGTGATGCTATAGGACTAACATCCTGCGTACCAGAAAACTCATTGCCCTCGCCAATGTCAAAATCATCACTTTTCGCACTCAAGTTCACTGTCACACCCTCTTCGTCGTCATTCGGTGAGATGTAATCATTATTAATTGCTCCTTCATCAAATTAATCCATGCCTAACAAATCAATTGAAGGTTAATTTCTCACATCTTAACCAAAATAAATTAAAAGAATGAATATTATTACCTGATATGGTAGGATTGTTGTCAGGAGTGCAATGTCCAAGTAAATCACCATCTCGTCGACCAGTAGAGTGTCTTCCATGACTTGCCCCAAATTCTTGCCTATTTTCAACCGATTGTCGATATAAGTTTTGTTCTATATTTTGACTTACTGGTTGAAAATACTCCTATCAATCGTGCACCCCCGTGATCTAGTGCCAAATATGGATTTGCTGAGAAAATCACTAACCCTACGACTGAATGACCGTCTTGGCTGAATTATAGGATGTTTGATACTTTCATCAAGCGCCTCGCTAACTGAAAACCTAGGATGATTCATTATCACATTATGGGGTTGTGTATATGACCTTCTTGGCTGACTAATTGCATCAGGAACATGGCTATTTGACCTGCGCATACGACCTTATCCTGAACTATCAAACACATCCCTAACAAGTAAGTCACCATCGCGTCGAATCACATGATGGCTAAGTCGACTCGGACCGATATCTTCTCATTTGCTAACTGGTCGTTGTTGTTCAGTTTGATCCATATGTTGTACTTAATCTTCAATATACTAACAATCATTTGATTGAGAAAAATTATCAATACCCTGCCCACTGCCCGATTGCCTTGGTTGAGTGGTGGTAACATCACTTTCAAATAATTATTGAGTAGTCTCAACATTTTTCATGTATAATATATCATTTCTAACCTGATCACCAACTTCATACGTTAGTATATTTGTTTCAACAGCCGCCTCGGTTACTTTAATAATTAATTCCATAACTGTGTAATTCGAGTATTCCATCAATTTTTCATAAATCATTTCTATGTCATCGTCATCACATAAATCCACTGACGTCCAATATAATGATCATCGGTTATACAATGGACTTTTGTATATAATTCTTGAAATAACGTGGTTCGCACCTAAATCCAATTTAACATGAATTTTATGTTTCAATTCAGGAAGAGTTGGTTTATTTCTGAGTCTCAATCTCTTGGTAATCACATTTGGACCAGATATATCATACTGAAAACTTGCAACTCCATAACTTATTTGACCACCGGTGTGCAGATAAAATTCGATATACTCTGACATCTTGAAATTAAATGTAATTTATAATAAACTTAAATTAATTTTTATTTAATTTTTTAAAATTTTTATTGAATATTTATTAACTTATTATAAAAAATATATTTAATTTATGTGCTTTTATAAACAATTACAATCATTTATGTGACAAAATTAAAAAAATATATTTATAGATATTTATGGCACACAGTTTTTTATTAATATTGTATATAACTAATTTTTTTTTTAATTTCTCCTTTCTTAAAAATTAAATTTTTTCTACTATACTTTCTAATTTTTACATGTACTAATATCATTACCAAATAATGGAATTTATTTTAAATTAATCTAAATATATATCGAATAAATATAAATAAATAAATACATTAAAACTAAAATAATACCTTTTCTAAATTCTTCAATTTATATGCATTTCATTCCTTCGATAATTATTCCTGTTAGATATAAAAAAATATTTACAACTTTCATTAATAATAATATATAAATATTTTTTAAATTAAAATTATAAACAATTTATACTTACAGATGCTTAAAATGACACAACCTTCTCTTTTGCTCGCTCCTTATGTTTTGTATTTGGTGAAAATGAGATGAGTGTTGGTGAAAATGAAATGCTATTTCGGTTTTTATAGAGGTGGAATAATGAGCCCAACTATTTTCGCTGGATTTCGTTGCGGGAATGGGCCTATTTTTGCTGGATTTCGTTGCGAAAATGGGCGTCTAATTTTCCATTCCCGTTAAGGCTTGCTGCGGGAATGAACTGAGGGCCCCACCATTTGCGAATTCGAACTAGTCATTGGGCCCACAATTCCACTTCCGCAGGTACTTGTTGCGGGAATGGGATAAAGTGCCCCATTTCCCCAAATACTCGAAAAACAACTCTATTTTCCCAAATAAATTTTTAAAAGACACCAAATTTAAAAAAGTTCCAAAAAAAGGACTATTCAACACTTCTCCATGTGTCCGCGCTTCACTTGTTTCTCAGGCCAAACCAAATTTCTTTTAATTTCCTATTATTAATTTATCTTTTAATTATAATTTAAATCAATTTTTTTCCTGTTTCAAACAAAAAAAATAATTAGTAATGATAAATTTAGAAAATATTATCAATTTTTTTGGAAATATCAAATATTAAGGCCACCGGTTTCTTAAATAGTAGCAACAATAATAATTTGGGAGTTTTACAAAACTACCCAAAAAAAGGTGTTAAACTTAAATATACCCACTTCTTTTTTTCTCTTTCACAAATACCTTTTTTTAAATTTTCATTTTTAAAAATATCACTTTTTAATTTAACTTAAACTCCCATCTCTTTTCACTCCTCCTCCTCCTCCTCCTCCTTCTCCTTCTTCTTCTTCTTCTTCTTCTTCTTCTTCTGTTTAACTTAAACTCTAAATATTCTGGTTTAACGGCAATAAGAAAGACATATGTTCTTGTTATCAATGGATCTTACCAAGGAGAAGAAAGGTGTTGGTGGAAGAAGAGGCGGTGATCGAAAAAAGTCTGTTTCTAAGTCTGCCAAGGCTGGACTTCAATTTCCTGTTGGTAGGATCACTAGGTATCTGAGAAAGGGACGATATGCCCAGAGGTATGGTGCCGGAGCTCTGATCTATCTAGCAGCAGTTCTCAAATATCTTGCCGCTGAGGTTAGTTTTTTATCTTATTTGTTACTTTGATCGAATGTATTTTTGATTTGCTGGTGATCTTTTCAACGCTTTTGATCCTGAGAAACTATGGCATATTCGATAGGGTTTTGTATGCGAATCTGGATTCTATTTAAATATTATTCTTTTCTTTTCCTGCTTGTTCCTGGATTTATTTTTCTTCCATTTTTGCGGCTACCAAATAGGATGTATATTAATGTGAGCATATTTACAGGTGCTGGAATTGGCGGGGAATGCAACACGTGATAATAAGAAGAACAGGATAAATCCGAGGCACGTACTATTAGCAGTGAGGAACGATGATGAGTTGGGAAAATTGCTTCAGGGCATGACAATTTCTAGCGGAGGAGTTTTACCAAACATTAAACCCAGTTCTCCTGCCTAAAAAATATGCGGCCACTGATCAGAAGACTACTGGCACCAAATCTCCGACTAAAGAAAAAAACGGCTTAACATAGTTCCTTCTTGTTAGTTGACTGCCTTTTCACACATCAAATTCTATTTAGGCTTAATTAAATTTAAATTTTTCTAATCCGACTTTGAACTTCTCAAATATGCATTGTATTTGGTCTTATGCTCATGATTTTATCTTCGATTGGAGGTTTGAGGAAAATAATTCTTGATGCCAAGAACTACAAGTTCTACAATTAAATAAGTTCATGGAAAGTAAGATTAAATCGGACTAAATTAAGAAGAAGCAAATGATTACAGTGATGACAATGGCGATGAACAAACAACACAACAACATTTTAAGTAATTATCAGATGCTGAAATGCTTGTTTTTCTGGAGTATACATGCACGCATATTCAAGCGTACAGCTTTGTTGAAGAAACAATCAATGAACTATCAAATAGGTTTTTAATGCATATTGTATGTCCTTGTTTCAGAACATGTTCTCAATCCATGAAAAAAAGAAGAATCAAATCAGGATGAAAATTTAAAGTGAAAGTGAGGTACAAAAAATGTAAAGAATTTGGATATAATAGGAAGATATGCAGAAATGCTTCAAAATAGACAATATTTTTTTAATACAAAATTTGTATAATATGTATACCATCAGTTATACATTATTGTTATTTTACACAAAATGTGAAATGGTACACTCGAAATATATAGACCATTCTAAAAAAATAAAAGTTCTCTTTTTTTATTCACTTATCATGAAATGTAATCCACTTTTTTTAGCTTTAATTAATAGTTAAAAAAGTCTATTATTAATATTTAATTTAGTAATTTCAAATGTACAACATAATTTTAATTTTTTTAAAATGATATACCGGTGGTATACCTGGTATACCAGAAGGTATACCCGGTATACCTTCAATTCTGGATTTAGGTATACATCGGTATACCTAGTATACCGGTGGTATACCAAAATTCAGAATTAAAAATGGTATTCTGAATTTTGGTATACCTAGTATACCGGTGGTATACCAAAATTTAGAATTGAAAATGGTATTTTGAATTTTGTATACCAACGGTATACCTGGTATACCGGTGGTATACCAAAAAAAATTAATTTTGATTATCGTTCATAAAAAGTAAAAACAACAAATAAACATTCAGTTATTTGTGTTGCAGGTTAAATGCACTATAATTAGTACATGATTCAGTAGTAGCTTGAGAGCACAAGATCCTACACAAATTTAAACTTATTAACTAATTAATTATTAACTATAGAGGCATAGTTATAATTAAAAAATGTTAATGTGGAAGCGAGTGAAATAGAGCATATATGAGCAAGGCATTTTATCAAACATCTTGGAAGCATCTTTTGTCCGGTTGCTTCTGAAAGAAATAATTCTCTAAAAAGAATGAAACTTCAGGTGAAATATGAAGAAAAGGTTTACAAATCAAATACAAGTATTATATTCATACAGTTTACGAGCATAGAATAATTCCACATGCGCCGAAAAATAATTCCAATATCATAAACACACGTTTTCCTGCTACTATTTCCATTTAATTCTTCATGCAGTGACCCGTTGAATCAGACCAAACAAACAGTGACAGTAGAAAATAGAATTTCATGTACAAGCTTTTGTTTTATTTTTTTCTTGGATACTTTCTAAGCTTATAACCTAAATTTCAATTATTTCTTCTTCCAAATAATATAAACTACATGAATAAATTTTTATTTAAAGATGGCATTTTATTACAAGACTCGAGTGTATCGAATTAAAGTCTAAACTCAAATTATTACAATTACAAATCATAAGCCTCTACTTGTAAAGTAAAAAGACATAAAAGTAATAGCACATCCCTTGAACAAGAGGCAGGATATCTAACTGGAAGGTGAAACTGCTGGTGGATTTAGATCCTGAAACTTGCAGCAAAATTTTCATCCCCAGCAAAGATAGCACCAGTGCATAGTAATTTAATCATAATTAATCATATAAATAACCCAACAAATTATAACATACAAATTCATTCTTAATTTTATTATACAAAACAATAATTCAATCCGTTGCTTTCTTAATTTCCCTATTATAATTCCAAACCCAGCAGATGATCACCAAATATATCTTCCATTTCACATCTGCCAAATATAAGTGTTATTAACCACTATTTTTCACATTTAACCAAGAAATTACACACAATCAATGCTACCAAAAGATTTTTTGCACAAGTGATTAATTACCTGCCCACATAGAGGCTGAACATAGAATCACCATGAATTAGATCATAAGTTATTGGATAAATAAACATAGCTTCGCACCTGCGATTAATATAGGGCCACCAACTCCTGCAGATTAACAATTATGACACTTTGTTTTGGCAGCAACCAGAATCAAAGAAGTATATATATGCATATAAATGCCGTACCAGCTAATATGGTAACTGTTTTTTCATTACTTTTTTTTTTGTGTAGCAAGCAATGCCATTTGATTCTAAACCATTCTTGATGCAGGCTGTCAAAGATAAATGTAAAAAATAAATCGACCAAATTAATATGACAAAATCAAGAATATAGGAATTGGGTGTGTGTGCATATATGGCTATATGCATATGTACTCACAATTCAAGCAACCAAATTCATTTGGAAAATCCATCACCAACAAACCCATCCTGAAATTGGCATCTTACTCCACCTTCAACAGAAGTAGCATTTACAGTGTTTGCATTGACGGCACAAACTCTTGTTGAAGAATTCTGAGGAATTGCCCATTCTAATTTAACCCCAGGATTTTCAATATTAGAGCCACGAGGACCAGCCCAAGAATAGAATACTCTACAACCAAACTTTGAAAACAGAGAAAACCCATCTTCCAAATCCCATACACTGTGATTAGAAAGAGGGTAACAACAAGCAGGAGATGAATTTGAATTCCTATCACAACCAGACAACTCCAAATATAGAACGGAGAGCTAAGTAAAAGTATAAAACCAATAGAGTTTTTAGCATTTCAATTCCATTTAAAAAAAAATAGAACGGAGAGCTAAGTAACGGATTACAATTTCAAGGAAATCAGGAAAATCAACCAGATCAAAATGCACCGCCCTTTTTTCGTTGCACCGCCCTTATTTTCAAAGAAATCAAGAAAATCTCTGATGCAAAATAAAATAATAAAGAAAGAAAGATTTGAAGACAGACAATTATGTAACACAGATGAGAAGAGAATAAAAAATAAAGGAAGGGAAATTTGATAAAAATGCCACATGATTGGAAACAGAGGGTTGGGTTTCGGTGTCAGTATTCATGTGCTCAGGCGCCGTCCTGAATGGCCAGAAACCAAGCTAGAAGGCCGCAACATCTCCCTCTCCGATCTGTCTGTTGCTGGCGATTGGAGAAGAACGAAGGGCACCGGAAGAATCACCTTAATGCTGGGAGTCCTCCGGTGATGGTCGTGATGTCCATTGTTGCCGTCGGTCACTGGAACGAGAAAGAACATTTTCGGCCATAAGAGGGAGGAATTAACGGAAGAGAAAGGGAAAATGTTTCTCAAAAAGTGGTATTTTTAAAAACAAAAAATTAAAAAAAAAAGTATTTTTAAACTGTTTTAACTGATGATTGTATTTTTAAAAATTAGATTAAAAAATGATAATATATGTAATTTCATCTAATAATTTATGGTCAAAACTCAAATAATACTAATTCATATTAATGGAAGACAGCTTTAGCTTTTTTCTATATGATTTCTTTTACCATTATATACTTGTACAAATGGAAATTTGTACAAGTTTCTTGTAAATTAAAATTATGTAGCATGTAGGTCCCTTGTTGTACACATATTATATGAACAAAGATTAGGTGGGAATTAATAGAAGATTAACCTCTAAATAATGCAATGCTCTCAACAAAAGGACAAGAGTTAAAAACTCAAATTATGACTCTAATTAGCTCAATTAAATTAAAAAAATGGGTGAGTAGTACTAATGACACACGTAAAGACATTTTAGCCGACAGTATTCGAATCCTAAGCTCCTCAATTTATATTAAAAAGCAATTATTTTTAATTAAAATGGTCTTTCTTTGATCTTAATAAATATTAGCAACGTATAATTAGGGTGGTGGAATGTCAATTAACACCAAACAATTAAAAGCTATTAGACCCACAATTAAAGAGAAAAGCGCATTTAGCATTGACAGATGTTAGTGGTCGTTGTTGTTATGAGTAATCAAATTCGAGAAGTGGACTCCATAGAAAGACAATTTTTCTATTTTTTTTTTGTATTTTCCTTAAAAATACTAAAATGGATTTTATTTTTCTGGTCTCAAAGTCTTTATGACCCATTGATACGTAACAAACGTGCAGTTATTGAAGGTTGTGGATTTGGGATTTAATGCTCTGCAAGTTTTGCTTCATTCTCTTCTCCTAATTTTGCGGATATATATTAATGGATATAAAAAAACCATATTTTCATAGTTTTTTTTGTTAAATGTTTATATTTAATGCATTTGATACATTCAACGTATTATATTATTTTTATATTTTTAATTTTTTTTTTATTTGCAAGTAAGTGAAAGCCGAGACGGAAAAACAACAATTTGTTATTAGTATTAGAAGTAGCGTGAAATGCTGGCTTACCACTCATTTCTTTTTGTTGACCAATTAATTTTTGATTGACATTTTTCTAACAGTCACATTATTTGATTTGATTCAATGTGGCAAGCTGTGAATTGTGATGCACGACGACAACAGAGTTTTTCAAAAGTGCTCAATACTATTGATTTTTGAAAATATTTTAATGAATTTTTTCTTAATAAAAATTCAAATTAACCCTTTTTTTTCCTTTTTAAATTTCTTATCGGTTGCTTAAGAACGCTAAACAGTCTTACGAAATTGAGATTCAAGACGTAATAAATTGATTAAATGCAGCGAATAATTTTCTTCTCTTTTTTATTTTTCTTTTTCTTTGTTGGGCCATTGTAAATGATCAGCAAAAACGTCTCACACTGTGAGCTCCATGAATAATCTACGAACTGTGTGTCGGTGCCACGTTTTTATCCTTTAAAATAAACTCCAACTACAAGTTTGCAATAATAAATAAATAAATAAATGTAAACATTAACGTTTTGGCTCAATCATTGGCATTTGGCACTCTTCTGTCGAGGTTAGTGGGCAATAGGCCCTCTTAGCTAATATTATACTATTATTATCTTTTTTTCTTTTTTAGCAGGCCAAGTCCAGAAATTATATCCGGTTTTCTAATGACTTGTATAAGGGGAACTCACATTTAATTATTTATCTCAAATTTTATTTTATTTAAATTATTTTAAAGTTAAAATATCTTTTATAATGGTTGAAAGAGACGCTAAATATTTATATGATGCAAAAAAAAAAAAATCTCTACGTATGTTAAAAAAGTGCTAAAGTGCCCAATTTTTAGCACTCTTTTCGCTTCTAATGAGTATTTTAACTCTTAAAAATAATTCAAAAAGTAAAATAAAGTGTAAAAAAACGTTGATGACAAAATAATTCCTTTTCTTAATTATGTAAAATTTAGAAAAGCCAAAAATTATTTGGAAGGTTTCATTGATGTTCTTTCAATTAATGTTTTGAAAGGTGAAGGATGAACAAGCGTGATGAGCTTACAAGTGTCAGGTTTCAAAGAAAAAACCGCATGTTCATGAATTTTGTTCCTCTGATTATTTACGGATTCATGAACTTTATTCTATTAACTCTATAAAAGTAAAAATCTTTCCACTTTGATACTTTTATAGAGTATAGAATAGACGGATAAAAAATAAAAAATTTGGTTTTTATTATTTCATGTAGCATATTTCATTGTATTTCACAAATATATTATATTTTTAATGTTTTATATTATATGAACAATTAATACTAAAAATGTTTTTTTACTAAATAATTTATATTTTCTCATATCCACCTATTAACATTTGTTAGAGGTGTGCAAAAACCGATCCGATCCGATCAATTCGAACCGAATCGATAAAATCGGGTGGAATTAATCGGGTTGTTAGGGTCGGATCGATTTTTGATATACATGTTAATCGGGTTTCAGGTCGGGTCAGGTGAAACCCGACTAATCCGAACAAACCAAAAATTAAATATATAAATAAAAAAATTATAATTTTTCTACAATATTAATTAATATATAATATATATTTAATGTAATTTTGAAATTGTTAGTTTGTTGTATTTTTAAAATATTTTTTATTATATTTAATATTATTTATTTGTATTAATTTGAGATTTTAATTTAAATATGTAAATTAAAAAAATTAATTTTGCGTTAATCGGATTGTTTGGGTCGGGGCCCGAAAAAATCGGATTGTTCGGATAGGGATCCAATATTTATATAGGATCGGATCGAATGAAAAAAAATAGATAAATTTTGAATTTTGGGTTAATCGAATTCGGATCGGGTTCGGATGCACACTCCTAACATTCGTTATCAACATTAGACCAAAAAAAGGCATTTGCCTTGATTAGTTTTTTTTTTTTTTTATCATCAGACCCAACTTTGGACTCGTTCGATTCTAGCCCAGTCCACACTTGGCCTACATCTAAATTTATCATTGAGAAAATTACCTTAAATGTCAGTTTTTTTTTCCTTTTTTTTCAAAAAATACAACCCACTCCTCTAATTTTTCCTAAATTTTACTTTTTAAATTTTTGTTTTCAAAAATACAACATTTTTTCACTTAAATGAAAACTCCACAGTCCAAGCAGCAATGGATCCATAGCTCACATAATTTTTGCTCATCAGCAATATGAACTTGATTGCTTAAGGATTGGATTGTGCATTCGCAATTATTTATAAAACTGTTGTCCTGGCCAAAATCGTCTTGGACATCGGCAATAATCACCTTGGCTCCATTTTTAACGAATAATTTTGCTGTATTTAAATAATAATAATAATAATAACAGAGAATAATTGCATAATAACAAAATCTTTGATAATCGACCAAAACAAACTGGATTTAATTATTTAGAGATAAATAATCAATAGATATTAGATTCTCTGTTAACAAATGAATTAACGATCAACAATAGAGGAAATCCTATTTTAGCTAAAATACTTTTTTTTTTCCCGACAGTGTTCTTAGAAATACAAACTCTCAGACCTGTCAAAAGCATATATTCTCCGACGTAAATATTCCAATTTTGTTTTTGGTATTCAAGTTCTGGACTTTGTGTATAAATAATAAGTTGCAAACAGGATAATAACTTAATAATATACGTGAAAATTAACAAAGTGACTAAAAGCTAATGTATAAAATGCTTCATTTGAAAAAGATAACTAAAAAGATTATGAGTTTAAGCGTATTGAATTAATAACATAATGATCAAATAACTATTTGGCAACGGTTTTAATTGATCGAATTTTAAATTCTATTTTTTTATTTCAAAAAATATAATTAAAAAATAAAGCGAGAGAAATTTTACGTATCACTATTATATAAAATTTGATTCAAATTAACAAGTACTATTTTTTCCATATAGAATCATGTGCTCGAATTAAAATTCAGAGTTTACTAAAATAAGTCATGACAGTTCAAAATCGGATCATTTTAGTGAAGTAAAATTAACTGCCACATGGGATTTCTTTGCCATGTAGCAAGAAAACCAAAATGAAGGAATAACTTGTGCAAATCATTCAAAAAATGTTAGAATTTAATTGAAATATAATGAAGATTGGAGACTCTTAAATTTCACTATCTTTATGGCAACGGCTAAAATTTTCTTTCCTTTTATTTCTTTTTTAATCTCATTCGACATGCCATTAAAATCAATGCATTACACTTGTCTTCCTCTGTTTCAGCTGACTGCTGAAAAGAGCCCCTTCCAGCGGACATATGTTCCATAGGTGGGTTAACATTTTCTCTACAACATGCAAAAATTAAAAACCATCTTTTATGAATTTTATAATATTTGCTTCTGTACATGATTCATGTAGCTTTCCTAAATGCTACAAATTTTAAAATAAAAATCTTAGTGGTTCATACTTTGATGTGTATGTCTTTATATATTTTCACATGTAGATTAAAAGATGTGTAGAAATGACTCGCAAGTTACGGTTTTTTAAGGAACAAATAACAAAGGCTGGTTTGTTGATGTCTACTAGGTCTGCAACAGTCAATGATATTGATTTGGACACTTTGGAGGTATTATTGATTATCATATTTTATTACACTACTAAAAATGTTACTATGTTATATTTTTTATGTGATTTTGTTCATGGTAAGGTTAGGTTAAGCTGGGTGAATTCGAAGCTAATGTACATACCGTATATACAACATGTACATACTATGTATATAGTTAGTATACATTGTATATATAACATATACACATTGTGTATATAGTTAGTACACACTGCGTATACATGATGTACACACGGTGTATACAGCATGTATACGTAATTAGAATCATAATTCACAATAAATGGGAAGTATACACATTGTATACAGCTAGTACACATTGTGCATAAGGCATGTATACACTGTGTAGACATGTTGTACACACTGTGTACTAGTACACATGGTGTATACACCAAGTACATACTGTATACATCAAGTATATACATTGTGTACATCAAGTATAATCGATGTATATACCATGTACACATTATGTATACATTATGTACACACAGTGTATACACCAAGTATACAGATTGTGTAACACGCTTATCAGAATAGTATTTTTCGATGCACAATTTAGCGGTAAACGGTAAAATTTTTTTTTTTAACTTCAATAATTGCCAAACAACTTTGATATAATTTAATATTTTATTCAATTTACGAAATTTCGGCAGCACAATGGCTAAAACATACTAGCCTCCTGAAAAAAAAATTACCGTTTACCGCTAAGTTGTGCATCGAAAAATACTATTCTGATAAGGATGTTACATGCAGTGGTATCAGAGCTTGGTTTCGATCCAGGGACCTGTGGGTTATGGGCCGACCACGCTTTCGCTGCGCCACTCTGATCTTAGAACCGCTTAAACCTTTACTCTGATACCACAAAATGTCACATCCTACTCGAAACAGTCTTTTTTGATGCGAACTTATCCGAAATCAGTAAGTTTTTTTTTCACCGAACAACTCAAACCTCTCGAAAATACTTTTACACTAATTCCAAAAACAAACCATAGTCTTACAGACAATTCAAAACAAACACCAACCATCATATCAAAAACTTATACTAGTCATTCATCCATTACAGATAAGAATACATTCAAAATACAATTCAAAGTTTTACCTTAATCGTCTAGGTATATGCATGCCAAAAGCATAAACTAACTAACACAAAAATCTTCTCTTTCGATCTGGATTTTCACGTACTGTGCTCCCGCAACACTCCAGAACCTGCACGCAGTAAACACTACGTGCTGAGCATTAAATATGTCCAGTGGTGACTACTAATCCAATAATTTCCCAAGAACAAGCACAATTGTGTAATTTATGCTTCTATTTAACATTGTTCTTATATTCAGTTATCAGAATCCATATTACTTATTCATATTGTGGTAACCATTGGTCTTTGTTACTAAACTTTTAACTTTACTTTGCGGTATTTTCTTAGTTGGACCAATATCGGATTTACTTTACTTTTACTTTTATCATTACCTTCATTTTATTCTTTAGTCCCAGCTATTTACCTATCATTTCAATTAGCAATAGGTATTGGTACTCGTGTCTTTACTAGTACCAAAATAAATTACTTTAGTTCTTGATTTACTATTCAATTATTTAATCTGTATTCTAATTATAAATAAGTACTATTTAATTGAATTGAATATAAAAAGTTATACGAGAACGATTCGTTTGAAATAAAGTGCAAAGTCGAAATAAATCTGTGAAGATTTTTGGAAGGTGTAATTAGTAAGAAAAAAAAGAAAGGTTTTATATGATTAAAATATTAAATCAATGTTTAATTAAGTTTCTATAAGCATTGGAATGTATTTTGTTTCTGTGAAAAGGATAATTTGATTAATTGGTATTCCTCGTACCAATTACTATAATAGAAAATGACAAGTTTGAAAAATAATATTGATTTTCTACTTAAAGTTAAAAAGTAATGATTTTGACGAAAGTAAACTTAATGCTTATGTAACGTCTTTCTGAAAGAAAGGTTATTTGAAAAGTAAAACAATAGACAGACATATAATTGAACGATGTGAAAGAAGTAAAAGACATATGTCTTAATAAATATGTGAACGAAAGTAATATATATATATATATATATATATATATATATATATATATATATATATATATATATATATATATATATACGAAGGAAAGAGAATTTGACTGCAAACTATTCCAAAATAATTATATCACTTTGCAATAAAGCCTAAAAATCTTTAAATAGTAATGTATCTATTAGTTAAAAGTCAAAGCAAAAATAAAAGAATGAATAGTAAGAAGTATAATTAGAATACAGATTAAATAATTGAATAGTAAATCAAGAACTAAAGTAATTTATTTTGGTACTAGTAAAGACACGATTATCAATACCTATTGCTAATTGAAATGATAGATAAATAGCTGGGGCTAAAGAATAAAATGAAGGTAATGATAAAAGTAAAAGTAAACATTAACGTAAAAGTAAAAGTAAAGTAAATCCGATATTGGTCCAACTAAGAAAATACCGCAAAGTAAAGTTAAAAGTTTAGTAACAAAGACCAATGGTTACCACAATATGAATAAGTAATATGGATTCTGATAACTGAATATAAGAACAATGTTAAATAGAAGCATAAATTACACAATTGTGCTTGTTCTTGGGAAATTCTTGGATTAGTAGTCACCACTGGGCATATTTAATGCTCAGCACGTAGTGTTTACTGCGTGCAGGTTCTGGAGTATTGCAGGAGCACAGTACGTGAAAGTCCAGATCGAAAGAGAAGATTTCTGTGTTAGTTGGTTTATGCTTTTGGCATGCATATACCTAGACGATTAAGGTAAAACTTTGAATTGTATTTTGAATGTATTCTTATCTGTAATGGATGAATGACTAGTATAAGTTTTTGATATGATGGTTGGTGTTTGTTTTGAATTGTCTGTAAGACTATGGTTTGTTTTTGGAATTAGTGTAAAAGTATTTTTGAGAGGTTTGAGTTGTTCGGTGGAAAAAAAAACTTACTGATTTCGGATAAGTTCGCATCGGAAAAGACTGTTTCGAGTAGGATGTGACTTCATTTCGATGTACCCCTAGTGCAATATAACAGGTTTCTCACAAAGGATACTCAGGACTGGACCCGAAGGTCCCACAGAACAGATAGAGAAATGATCTCGAAAGATCAAGTCTCACAGAGCAGAAACAGATACACTTTTACTTTTACTGAAGCTATGGAGATCAGAGATCCCACCCATAGCTAAGCAAGTCGCCATGACTTGCACCGCGGTACAGAGGTGTCCCTATGGCTAGCCAATTATATCCAAAACAAGAATCATAATACCTGTGTATCGCTGAGGGCAAATATAATCAATTACATTGCAAATATTTTTTAACATTTAAAACTTTTTCATTTCTTTCTTTTATTTATTATTATACTTTATTCTGATCAAATGCACTCTTTTGCGCCTTTGACTATTCAATAACTTTTTATCCTTTCATTCACTTTTTCTTTTCCAGTCACTTTTGTGAATTATTCTTCGATAATTCACTCAGATACTTAAACTTTTCAGTTTTTTGTACAGATTATAAATTATAAATTATAACATTATAATGCACAATTTTCTTTTATTCTTTTTGTATAATTCTTTACGAATTATTTTCAATACTTTTAAACTTGACATTTTTTTCAATTTTTCCTTTTTCGGTCCAATTTTCAATTATTCGATATGCCGACTTTTATTTTGTCGGCAAAATATGTTTATAATCATTAATTCTTTTAATACTTTTTGTTGACTAATTTATTTTGATAAATTAGTCACATCATTATTTTTTTCTACCTTGTATATAATTAGGAATTCTATTAATATAATTTATTATTTTATATCTCAAAAATACATAATTTGACTTTTTCTATTGGATTATTCATTTCAACTACTTAATTACGATTTTGCCATTATAATTATTTATTTTTATTTTTACTATATAATTTCTTTCATTATTCATCTTTTATTCTTTATTTTACCATTTTCGGGTAAAATTATATTTTAGTCCCCATACCATGGAAACTTTATCTTTTAACACAGTTAAGTCTCCGAAATTACCATTTTACCCTTGTTAAGTATTTCTTATTTATTTTTACGCGTTAATTACTCACTTTGATAAAATTATCATTTTGTCCCAAAACTTTTATTTGCTTTCATTTAAGTCCTTGTTTAATTCAGAACTCATTTTATCTTTTTTTTATTTACGTATTGATTTATTTTCATCATTTCCATTTATTTATGAATTATTTGCCAATAATTCATTTTTCTATTATTGCGAAAAATTCGTCGGTTGACTTTTTATTTCTCGTTATTGACATTAATTTATTTTTCCTATTTAATCATCACTTTAGTTATTTTTATACATTTATACATTATTATTTCAATTATTTCCATTGTACATATAAACATAAAAATTTCAATAAAATTCCAATAACTTTGATAAATTCTAATAAATTTTATTTATTCATTATTTATTGGTCATTGTCATTTTTCATCAAAGTAATCATTTAATTCGCAATAAATCACAATTTTTATTCAATACATACCATATACATAACCTTTAAAATTTTTAAATAATTTTTAAATATTCTCTAAAAATTTTTGCCTACAATTATTTTAAGCCAATATACATCATTTACATGAAAATTTATCACCATTTTTCCTTATTATCATTTTCGGCCATAATAATTTTCTTCCTAAATATTTTTATTTCTTTCATTTTCACCTTTCATTTATTTCTTCTCTAGTTCAATTACAATTACTCTATCACAATTTCATCAAATAACAATTTTACATATATTTACCTTATTTACATAATTAAGAAAAATTCATATTAATAGGAAAACTAAAGGATTTTGTAGTCACTTACCTTTTTCCATGCTTAACCTTCCTTAAACTTCATTTTCCTTCACCAAAAATCAAGCAAAACTTCATTCTTCATTGCCATCACCCTTTGGCCGAATTCTTCATCAAAGGAAACATCAAGATTTCAACCTTTTTAGCTCAATTTAACCACAAAAATGGATTCTAGGCACTTAAAACTACTTAGAGGTACCTTTAAATAAATTTAAAACCTTGAAATTCTCTTACCTCCTTTTGATCCCTAAGCCTTTTTCCCTTGATTTCTCTTGCTTCCTTCCATCCAATCAAAGACTTGAAGCTTGATTAATCATCTAGAGGGGTGGAATTAGGGTTAGGATGCTTGAATTTTCAAGAAAAATTGAGTGATTAATGAAGAAATTTGAGAGAGTAAAAAGAGGAGAGTGTCTCGGCCAAAAGAGGAGCTGAAGAAGAAAGTAGAATTTGCTGAAATTCTACAGATATTTCTGCCTTATATAGTACTCCTAATGGGCCAATTCTAATGGGCCTAACTATTTTAATTTAAGGCCCAATTTCCATTTTTCAGAAGCCCAACTAGAAATCTCTCACTTTCTCACTCCAAATCACTTCAATTTTAATTTCATAATTCTTAAAACATCGAAAATAGGTAGTACGTAAATTTTTGGCTCAATCAGAGTCCATTATCGGTCTGATTCAAACTTATCGGTCCAATTCGACAACCACCGGTGTCACCGAAAAATTCCATTCTCATTATCAAAATATTCTACATAAAATTCATGTAAACACGCAAAATCTGATGATATTCTAAGGTCGTTTACTATTTTTAATTATTTGTGCAAGGTCAAGTCCCCTTCCCTACCAGGAAAATTGACTCGCTACTTTTGTCGTATTTTTAACTTTTGGAGGCCTATTTGACCTCAAATTTACTTCAAATTTCAACCTTAGACTCACCATAACTATTCCTTTCAAATGGTCCAATAAAATATTTTCGACTTTCGGGTGTCCTTTCGGACCCGAAAAATACTATTCACTATCGGAAAGTACTATTTACGGCTGACTCGGTGTTGAGGCCATTACAGATTATGTATATTAAGTACATACTATGTGTACTTCATGTACACACGGTGTTACACCATGTACACACACTGTGTACATCAAATACACATTGTGTATATGTAATATACAAATATGTAAAAGACTAAACAATCCATAGCATCCAAGTAATGATATTACAACCTCATTTTTTAATTTTATTCGCTTAATGTTTATATTTGCTTGGTCAAGTGATAAAATCATTTTTAATTTAAAAATAATACGTATTATTTGCTGCTAGGCTTTCTAATTCTTAGGCCAAAAAGCTTGCTAATAAGTACTCAAAAAGCATCTACCTTACTTTTCCAATGCAGGAAATGTTGATCATGATCTGTTGAATAAATCTTCATATTCAGGTTCCAGGAAAGTAGTCTCAGTTTTCCCAAGCACAACCTACCGGCCTCATACTACTAGATCCCGGAGCTTCTTGGGTTTTGATGAAACTACTCCTAATCAGAATCCTGATGCAGGATTAGATATTATAGTTGGTGTTATTGACACTGGATTCTGGCCTGAATTCGAAAGTTTTAATGATAAAGGTTTTGGTCCTCCTCCAAAGAAGTGGAAAGGAAACTGCAAAGGCGGTTAAAATTTCATATGCAACAAGTACTATTATTTCTCTATTAAGGGTGTTCTACAGCTTAATATTTCCCTTACTAGCTTCTCATGAATGTACAAAATTCAATGAAGTTAAGCCAAACAATGTTGAATTTGACATATTTTTATTGTAGCAAAATAATTGGTGCTCGATATTATGGCTTAGAATTTGGAGTTACTTCTGCAAAAGATGATCAAGGTCATGGAACACATACTGCTTCCACAACAGCTAGAAATAAAGTAAAAGATGCTAGTATTTTCGGGTTGGCAAATGGTACTGCAAGAGGAGGTGTGACCTCTGCCAGGATTGCTGCCTATGAAGTTTGCTCTGCTATTGGGTGTTTTGGAGCAGATATATTAGCTGCATTTGATGATGCTATCATTGATGGCGTCGATATTATAAGCATCTCAGTGGGAGCTACAGAGGCATTTGATTATTCCACAGATGCGCTTACGATTGGAGCTTTTCACGCGATGAACAAAGGGATACTCACCTCTAATTCTGCAGGCAATAGTGGCCCTAAACCCGGATTGATTTTCAAGTGTAGCACCATGGATGCTTTCTGTTGTAGCAAGCAGTACGGAGAATAGAAGAAAGTGAAAAAAAAACGAAGAAAAAAAGAACCCGAGAAGGTGGGAGAGAGATTGGTGGGGAACATGAAGGTCGTGTGTGTTATGTGTCCTTGTAAAGATGGTTCCAGGTTTTGATTGACTTGTAGGGTAAGAAAATGGCGGTACGTGCTGGGATGTGAGCAATTATGAGTGGTTGTATTTTTGTTATTGAAAATTTAAAAAGTTATATTTTTGAAAAAATTACAGAGGTGTTGTATTTTTTGCTATTTTTATTTTTTTCTGTATATTTTTGTAAAAACTCCTTTACTATTCAACAACAAACGTTGAACAAGTATCCGTTAGCGTAACAAACATTGACCATGATGAATCTTTCCTCTATATGTTGCGATTCACTCAGAGCTCTTCCCAGGTTTATGTTTAAGCCCAAGCTATAGTTTATAATCTAATAAGTGCTTATTCTAAGGAAAATAAATTATAAGTTTTCATCTTTTCTTCGAGAAAGTCAGTTGAATTGCTGAATGACCCAGTATTCCTATTTGGTATCGCACGCCTAAAGATCTGTTAATCATAAGCATAACAAAAATGTTTAACTGGCTGTGATGGCAGAAAATAGTTCCAAGCTATTTAGGAGCTTACTTGAGAGCAATGGCAGCTGGAAAGACGAAACCAACAGAGACGGCAGCCGTGGATCCAATAAATTGGAGTGCATCGGCACAAAATTGGGTGGGTCCCACAAAGATAAATCCCATTAGTGCTCCAGTTATTGAGAAGAATCTCCTGTTCTCGTGTAAAATGGGAATGGTAACGGAAAGAGAAGTCCATCCAAGTTTAGGCGAAGGGAGGAAAAAAACAATTGGAAAGACAAGCATCAGGTGGATACCATAGCCAATCCGAACCACGTCATCAACCAGTGAGCTGAATGGGATTCCAAGATCACCGTCAAAATTGGCAAGCGCATCATCCAGTGTCTGATTACCAAAAAGAACAACTCCGAAGAAGCTGGTAGCAATATAGACAGAGGAGCACAATGCGATGGATACTTGCACTATTGATTTCAGCCGGGCAGGGTCTTTCAGTTCATTTTCCATAGGGGTGAACTCTGAAACATATTCAGATGAGCAAACAACAAACTAGTTAGTGGAAGCAAGCATATAACAGAATATTTTCTCATTATGGATTTTGCAAAAAACAACGTTGTCTGGTAAATCAAAGCATCTATGAGGCCTAATAGAAATAGCCATAGTCCTGGAAGAGGCATCTGACTTCGAACTTTATGAAGAACCTCCCCCACCCAATAAAAAACGAATTCAAAACAGATGCAATTAGTAGTACTGAAGTTGGAAAAAAAGCAAATCTAAACATGAAAGCATGATAAATAGATAATATTCAGAACTTGGACAAACATCTATCTATTAACTGCTTAGGAAAATGTGATGAACTAAGGGATAAAAATAATCCAAATTCCAGAACTTAGTACTGTTCCAGTGGCATATATAGGCAGTGACTAAGACGGGTACAGTTATAAAAAGCTTCCAAAAAGATGCTTGAACTCATTATGTTCAGGCATCAAACGAGGCATTATGATGCGTCCTTCCATTAATTTAATCATTGAAACTCCTGCAGTGATTGCCACAAATACAATAGCAACCCCCACTGACAAGGCTGATGTGCATCTCAGTGAATCTGACATCACCAGGAAGATTAAAATTAGGAAGTCTGTCACTGCTTCTTGCACTAACAAAGTAGGCTAGCTAGAAAAGTAGCGTTCCATTCATTCAACACAGCCGACAAAGCCTATAAAACATAGCGCCGGAAAGACAGCAAAGCTCATCCGGAAGTACACCTTGTGAGATAAAGAAATTCGTAAAAGTAATATTCTTGAAGCAAATTAACAAGTTGTTTTGATACATTGAAAACATGGATTCATACATATTGTGCTTTTGATGAGAAAACATCACTCACCCTGGCAGCTTCAATCGTTGTCAATACCCTACTACCCTTTTTCCTACTTTATCAAAGCTAACTGCTTGTCTAATGTGTGATGAAAGATAACCAAATTGATTAAGCACACTTGTCAAATGCGAGAATAACTCTAGATTATATGGTTCTCAGTTTCTAAACATTCAGAAATTCAACTCAACGGAGATGTAAACATAAGTTTTGGACTGAGAGCTCTCACTCTGCACCTCTAAATTTAATAATTAAGATAAAATGACTGAACTAAAAGTAAATTCATATTGTTACAAGCAAGTCCTGGTGCCAGAGAACGACGCGCCATTGAAGCCGACCTCGAGAAGTTCATAATCCTGGCGCTTTTGAGGCAGGGAAGGGCTTCTGCTTCTGATATTTGTAACGGTCATCTCGACATAGTTGGCGTTTGAGCGTGCGCTGGCGAAAAATAGGAGGACATTGCGGTGACTTCCGACTTGGGGGAAGCGGAATTGTATAAAGAATGTTATGAGGGCGTTAGCTTATACGCGGGAATCGACCTGGAGGCCAAAGTTATTCCAATGAAAAAAGCAAATCAAACGATGATAATCAGAGCACTCAGCTTATTTTCGGTGAAGCTACAATATTTTTGTCCGTTGGATGGCCGATAAGGCGTGAGACTTTACACCTTAATAGAAAACAAATTGGGACATGATACCTACCCCAACATCCTTCTGTTCCAAATTATTTTTATTTCGTTTTATTTAATACCAAAAGGGAATTGTTAATTCTTACCTGGAGGCCAATGGTTGGATTTTCTTGCCATCTAAACTAATATCAGGGGTTGAGTATATTTTCTCAGGCGATCTTGCCTTTCCTTCAATTTGTGTTCTGAATAACAGACCCATCTTAGTTGGAAACAAAGGCCTTGTTTACTTGTAGAAAATAGGGTCTGATTTCTAGAAAATTTTTCTGCAGAAACAGAAAATCATGTTCACTTAGTGTAATTTTTTCAAATTAAAAACAGAAAACAGTTTTTCTAATTTTCTAAAATATAAGTGGATTTGGAGACTATTTTTTTATGTTCTCCAAATTTTTCTTTTTCGGAGAAAACACGCTTTATTTTGCGAAAACGACGCTTTTCGTATCCCATCTCATGCTCTCGTCAAATCCCATCTCATGCTCCATCTATTTTTTTTCTTTTTTACCTGTTGTATACTCTACTCACGACAAAATTTGATTTCGATTTCTCCTGATTTATCTCAACCAAGTTGGATTGTTGCAATCGAAACAAAATTTGAAACGATTTCCTTGATTCAGTTCGTAATTTCCTCTATTTATACTCAATTTATGAGCTTTTGGAGTCAATTTTGATTGAAACGGAGACTATTCACAAAGAATATATTCAGGTTTGTTTGCCCTTCCTTTTTCTTCTCAGTATAATTTTACTGTGAGTAACTGCCAATATTCAGCTGGATAGCAGTGCATTTGCCATTTTTTAGCTGAATTTTCATATTAGAATCAAACTATAAGAAAATTGTTTATATCTCTTGGGTTTTATGTTTGATAGTTTGTTTGGATTGGGAACTTATTAAGCCTTTCGGCTTCTGCCTATACAGGAACTTAAAAGTCGGCAATGATCTTTATTTAAGGTAACTTTTTCAGCTCTTTTGTTGTTGATATTTGTTTTGATATCAAATTCTGGTAATCTGGTTGTAGTCGATAGCTCTCTATTTTTCTGTATTGGCTTTTTAGATGATTTTTACAATATCTTGCTTGTTCCTCATTATTGACCTTATATTTTTAAGGGCACTAATTGTGCATGCTGTTGCTGTCATGTAGATTGCTATTTCTGCATTTGCAATCTGTTCTTCAAGAGGACTTCAAGGCAACTGAGATTGAGGTATTAGATTTCATTCTCTCTTTTTATTTTTGGTTAAAATTATATACTCTAAGTTTAGTGGCTGTAAACTGCATCACTTCATTGGGCTGGCTCTTTTCTGTAGATTATTCTTTGTTTGAAGTTAGTGCCTCATTTTGCCTACTCAAAATTTGATTTAGCCTCTCTTGACCGCACGAAGGATTTCTAATTTTGTACTCTTTTCTTCTGTTAGAGGGGCTGGATGTTGAATCCATGTCCCATGACCTCACATGCAAATACCTGAATGAAGTTTTAGAATAAGTTCAGCATCTTAGGCAGAAGAGTTTCTTAAGAAGTACCGTTTGTTTGTCCTCGCATGCAAATTCCTGAATGAAGTTTAAGATTGTTAAATTGGTTCACATGCATTCCTTCAGTAAGAATGCCTTAATAGTGCTAAAATTTGCTTTGCTTTGGGTTCCCCATCTCTGGATCTAATGGCAATTACTCTTTCTGTTTTTATTTGTGTGCTTGTCAGATTTATCAACTTGCAGAGGACTTAGCCAGAGTTTTTGCAGATAGAGAAGTATTGCACGACATCATAGAGGCTGAGGCAACTGCATCTTCGGGTCCATTGAAGGTTCATAGGAACCTCTTCCTTGTACATTCATTTTGTATCTTTTTAATGATTTAGTTTTTCAGTCTCAAAACTTTTCTTTTAACAGTCCAGTTTTTCTAAGAATCACTAAAATGCAAAGCTCATGCTTATATGTGGCAGTGCCAAAAGCAATATCATATAATCTTAACTCCCATGAATTCCTGTGAGGGGGAAGCATGGACAAGAACATCTTTGCCATAATCTTAACCCTCTTATGCTATTGGTAGTTATTGAGATTTAGTTTAATAGCATGTACTAGTCTCTACCTTGCTAATAGTTTCCATTAATGCAAAATCTGTCATCAAGGATGTGTTGCTGTGCTTTGATGAATAGCTAAAATATGACTGCATTTCCGAGTGATATACATCTGTTTGAGCTGACTGTAAACTTCTTTGTATCTGAATCAGATGGAACTAATTGATTCTTTGGAGCTGTATCTTCGACTTCAATGTTGCAGTGCAATGTTTCTCTGATTTTGCTTTTCATTTTTATCAGCTAGATGATTTATTTTTATTAAATTATTTCTCTATTCTGAAACCCAAACACATGCTTAGTTTATGTATGCTGTATGAATCTTATAATTTGGGAAACAGATGAATGCATGACACTTGAGGTGTAAATTGAAGCCATATTATCATTTATTTCTTTTGAACTTGGATAAACTTGCTTCTTTTCATTACCATAAGTTAATTTCTGCATTTGTTGCATCTTGTAGGGCTGAAAGTTGAACATAAAACAAACTTGTCTAATTTTCATCAAGTTGCCACTTTGATTGACGGAAGTTATGTTAATGGAATGTTTGTTGTCCTTAATACTCTATTTACCCCAATTCTGACGTGGGTAGGATGATACGTTAGTGCTTATACAAGTACGTAATAGATCCATCTGTTTTTGCAGTTGATCTACACTGGTTACAGTTGCAGTCAGGGTTGGTTGCTTACACCTTGCATAAGTGATCCAAGTTTGAGGTTATATATATATATATATATCCAAACAGTTCTTTTTATATTTAAATACATCACAATTAATAAATTATACTTTTTTATTAAAAAAAAAGATTATTGTATGCTTCCTGTATTGAATGTTGTTTTCCTTGAATAATTTTATCAAATTTTGTTTTCTTCACTTTGGTGCGTTGTCTCTTTTGGGTTATCTTGATCTAAAGTTCACTTGTCCTTGAAACTTTACATTGCTTGGTCAAGAAACCATCAATAACTTCTGAAGATTTTTGTCAAAAGATATTCTTTAAATTATATCGTAATGTAAAAAATAATAATACAAATAAGCTTTTTATAAAGAGAATCTATACAGTTAGCTTATACTGAAAAATACCATTCTACCCTTAATTACAAATAATTAATAATTAATTAAAGAAATAGGATATATATAATCTTTGACTTAGGGATGCTCACGGGGCGGGGATTCCCCGGCCCCGGCGGGGACCCGCCCCGTTCGGGGCGGGGAATCCCCGAAATTTTCCCCCGCGGGGACGGGGACGGGGAAAAAAAAATCCCCGTCCTAGAATCGGGGACGGGGAACGGGGTATCCGCCCCGCGGGGATCCCCGCCCCGATATGTTATTACTATTATATCCCTAGTTTTCTATTTATTTACGTTTGTGCCATTGACTATAAATACATCCTAATAAACCCTAACCTTCCCTTACATTTCTTCTTCTCCCGCAGCTGCTCCTCTCCTCTCTCTCTCTCTCTCTCTCTCTCTTCTCCGATCTTCCCCTCCTTCGCTCCGGTACGTCGTCTCTTCTTCTCAAAGATATGTTATTACTATTATATCTCCTTTTTTGGACCTCTGTAGCTGTCGATTTGCAAAGAATTGTTGTAGAGAACAACCTTGGCGGAAAGCTCGTGGGCTTATTGCACGAAACTGGTTCTAAGCAGCTTATTATTGTGTGCCATGGATTTCAGTCTTCAAAGGTGATAATTTTCTGATTTGCTTTTTTCAAAATTTGCTGATTCAGATGAATTTTTGTCTTTTTGGGTACACAATTTTTGATTGAAGGTGCACTTGTTTTGGAATTCAGTGGTTTCATGTAGGAGGAAATGTGGTACTCTTGTATGCTTCGAAGTACAAAGATGTGCATACAGTGATCAATATTTCTGGCCGCTTTGATCTGAAGAGAGGCATTGAAGGGCGCCTGGGTAAAGACTTCTTACAAAGAATCAAGCAAAATGGATTTATTGATGTTTATAATAAAAAAAGGTAAGCTATCAGCTGCCATTGTGTTATATAGATTCATCTTTGCACGTTCCTCTTCTCTTATGAAAAAGAAAAGACAAATCTTTTAGTAGATGAATTTAATTGATCGTGTATTGTTTAATATTAGAACATAAGTTTTAGATTTTTTTTTATGGATATTATTATTCTTGTTTGTTATAATGCTCAGCAAAAGTTTTAATTTTTCTTGTCTTGCAGGAAGGTTTGAGTATCGTGTGAAGGAAGAAAGTTTGATGGATCGTCTAACTACTGATGCTCATGCAGCCTGCTTATTGATACCTCAAGAGTGTAGGTAAAAAATTTCAAATTCTTCAAAGAAAAAAAATCAAATTCTTTGTCGACTTCATAAATTGTTTGTGATATTCCATATTTCATCTTCAGCCATATACTTCTACTTTAGGTCTTATTTTGAACATTAAGAATTTAAGCTCCAGTAGCTTTTCTACTTATTGTCATATGAATCGCTCTTTTAGTTGTGCAGCCCATAAGTTAGTTAGGCTTTATGTTAAGCAATCTTTTGATGTAAATAGTATTGGATTGCAGGAACTTTTGTAATTTCTTTCTTTAATGCATTTATCAGTTGAAAAAAAAAAGAAAAAAGAAAAAACATCAGCACAGTTCGATATTTCATTTACAGAATTTCGTGCCATCTTCTGTGATATCGTATCTTCCCATTCACTTTATGAAACTTGCATTATATTTAACTAAAAATGTAGTTTTTTTTTTAAGAAAAAAAAAATCTAATCTTTCTATGGCTTTAAATGTTGAATGCAAAATAGCAGTGACCATTCCCATAAATTTTGCTGAACTTTCTAATAAAGTTTCAATTTCTTATGCTTAGCATGGTTTTAATACCGTTGATTTCAGGGTGTTGACAGTTCATGGATCCATGGATAAAATCGTCCCCTTCCAGGACGCCATGGAGTTTGCTAAGCTGATTACTAACAATAAATTAAAGATCATAGAAAATGGGCTACGAACTGGTATCTGGTGAACAGAAAACCATTTGGTTCTGGTCAATTTGAGAAACAAGGTACAAGGAATAGCTATTCTTTCTCCGATCTAACTTATTTACATTATAAGCCCTCTTTAAAATAAAGTAAACTTTGAGGTGTAATTCATATAATGGCAGTGCGAGGTGTTTCTCACCGTCTGATGATTTCCCAAGAAGTTTTTAGGCTTAGTTTGGAGATTTTTTCACAAGATATTTGGCAATTGGGATAATTATGAAAAAAAATAAACACCAGTAGCTTGGAATTCTGATGCCTAAACAGTGTTATGGATAGCTTTGAGGATAACGACTCTGTGTGTTTATGGCTGGGAGCAAATGTCATGTTGGAATACTCATGTGATGAGGTTTTGTACCTTTTCTTTTAGATGATGCTAAAAACCTCTATTTGTGCGATTGATACAATAATAAGAACTTTATGGTGCAGGCAACTGCTCTTCTACAGAAGAATTTGGATAATGCTAAAGCTAGTTTGGAAGTTCTTGTAGCTGATTTACAATTCTTGAGGGACCAAGTCACAATAACGCAGGTATTGCTTATGTTAACATGTGAATTTGTTGCACTTCTTTAAGATAAGACAGGAGTCTAGAAGGAAATGGAAATTGCATAATGATTAATGAAGCTTGAAAGCTCTGAAAAATTAGATAAATATGTTGTCTTTACCTAGAACAAAATATCCTATTCTTTTTACTATATGAGCTACTGTACATCAGGTAACTATTGCTCGGGTGTATAATTGGGATGTTCACCAGCGCAAAGTGCGACAAGCTGCAAGTGCTTCAATGGACCACTTTGATTTCTGAACATTTATATTTTTTCAGTTTCAAATTTTTATAATCATCGCTTGTGATTAGCCAATTTTGGGGCTCGCATTCATTCATCTATTTTAGGGTGTTGAAGTGAAGAATCTGTATTTAAGTCCTATATTTTATTGGAGCAAAGTTTTGACTTGTTAATTACCTTCAAGAATTATAGGTTTTATGCTCAGTTATATGTTTGTCCACTAAACATAGGATTCTACTAATTTTTTGCCTAAATGTTCTCAAGAACTATAACCAAAGCTTTAAATTGTGGTTCAAATTGCTACAATCTGAAATCAATGCTCAAAATGAGGTAGGCAGTGCATTGGAGTGATGCTGTAAATTTAGTGGATGGATGTCAAATTTAAATTCATCTACTATTTCTTATTTTTCACAGCCAATGATATGCCCATATTCTTGTTGAAGTGGTATGAGAAATTTCCAGAATTTAAATCCCAAAAACTCTTTCTTACAGGAGAAAGCTATGCAGGTGAGGAAAAATGGTTTCAAATTCTTGTCCTCTGGTTTTTTATTTGCTGTCATTAGATCGGGGCGGGGCGGGGCGGGGAATGCATCGGGGAACGGGGTTCTCCGCGGGGAACGGGGATCCCCGCGGGGCGGGGACGGGGGGAGTTTTCTCCCCGTGTTCCAGGCGGGGACGGGGACGGGGAATCCCCGACATTGCATGGGGCGGGGAGTGGGGACCCCTTCCCCGCCCCCGCCCCGCCCCGTGAGCATCCCTACTTTGACTGGATTTTTTCATTATGTTGTTATTTTTCTAAATTCTCAAATATGTACTTAAAATGTGCTTTTAAATTTTTTATGCTTCATATAATAAAAATTTTTATTATATATAGATAATTAGACGAAAAAAAGAATAAAAATTATGAAGAATCGGAAAATTTGCCTGATAATAATAAACTTGCCTTTTTAAATATTTTGCTCGATAGAGTTAAAAAAGATCCAAATGAAACATTAACTTTTAAACCATCTGATTGATAAAAAATAAATAATAAATTATTTATAATTATGGAAGAAAGATATGATATTGATTGCATTTTTTTTCAAATAATGTTCATCAATTTATAAAAATTTAGTTTATGTAATATCATTTTAATACATTTATAATATAATCATATATATGTATTATTTCAATTTTAAAAATTAGAGTATAAATCTTTTCTCTTAATAATATATAATTTAATTTTTAATTTAGAAAACAATTTTTATTTTTAATAAATGAACATATTTTTTCATTTTTCAATTTTCTATTTTCAAGAATTTAGTTTTCCTCAGTCCTGATGCATTGCCAGAGCCCAGCCTTTGTGAGTCTTTAATCCTATGACGTATAAAACCAAACAACTGTATAGCCTATCAAACCACTCGCTTAAGCTGATTATAGATTTTCCACTTTTCCACATACTAGCACTAAAAATAACCAGCATCCAGAGGTTGTTCCTTCCCCAGAAGATGGAAAAATGTACAAAGAAGTCACATTATAGGGCTGTGGAATAACTCCAAGAAACTGATACAAGCTGACATATTCAAAGCTGATGTCAGAAAAAATAAAGTATTCAAAGATTGAACATGCATAATGCAAAATGTCAAAAAAGATAAGTTCAAGCATTGATAAAAGCTGCCACTACAACGAAATCAAATAAAGTCCGCAGATTAAACACAACTAATTATCACTCAAAAATTTGGAAATACTCCCCATAGCCTATAATCGGAAACTTTGTAACGCGAAGATAGAATTAATCCTCATCTTCGATAACCTTGGTGCCCATACCCTTCAGTCCTTCCGGTGGGATTTCTGCAACAGTGACTAGAGAGTAGAGCTCTTCCTTTGCATCTTCATCATCATTTCTCCTGCGAGCAATGCGAACCCTAATCCTCCTTGGTACACTCCTAATACCCCTGCTCCAGATGTGTTTGTTGAGCTTGACATCTACTCTCACGTCCTTTGTTCCCATAGCCTTCTGAGCAAACTTTCTGATTTCCTTTATGGCCTTGGGAGCCTTCTTCTTGAAGGTGCTGTTTTACAAAATTTTGAGCAACAGTAAGAGTTGTGTTGGTGTGTGTTGCATAAACATTTGCAAATGTGCAAGTTCACATTCTTCAACATCTGGGTGAATGCGAATAAAAACTATTATTAAACCCAAAATATCAAATGTCTAGCCCAACTAGGCTGCACAATAACATACCTCGCTTTAGTAGAGAAGGTTAACATGCACAAAACTATTAGATAATTAGAGGGAAAAAAAACAAAATACAGCCGCCAAACCCCAAGAAGTATAAGATATTCTCCATGAATCGTCTCGAAACAAGATTTCTAACATGTGGTCTCGAAACAAGATTTCTAACATGTGCTCTTGAGAAGTTTGCATGTGCATCAAGTCAATGGAACAAGCATGACAGAAAGCAATTCCAATTTCTATTAGATTTTGATAAATCTGTTAAATCTCTTTTCAAGCATCTTTCACCCAACCACATCTTCATTTAATGCCATTCCATAAGAAACTTGATAAATCTACCAATGACCCTAGAGCCCAACTGATAAGGTATAGGAATGTCAAAGCCTTCACAATAATAGACAATGGCAACTTACAATTACCAGCTTCACATACAAGGAGTTGAAAGCATTATAATTCCCAAGATCAATTCACTAAACAAGCTTCCCTCTATTTACAAATTAGAACATCTATTACGAGTATGGTAAACCTTTCCAGTTCAATATAAAACCCCAAATTATAACCTGTAAATTTTACATGTTTACTTCGAGTGAAAACATGTACAGGCTTACCCAGAACAAATCCAAAAATACAGGTTTACTAAAACGACAATCAAATCTGATCACTAACTAATTTAATAAAACCAAAATTCTAGAGTAAAGCACACTCATTATAGATCTAAATAATGGTTAAGTAGATTAAAATGAAACGAGAATTACCATCCATGCAAGCGCTTGTGGAGGTTGATAGTATACTCTCTGGTGACTACCTCCTCCTTTCTACCCTTTGTCTTCTCCACCATTTTGGCTCGATTTTTCTCCCTCGAAGAGGACAGCCTGCATTCAGTAAATCAAATGTTACTTTAAAAGCCGTCAATAACGATAATCGATTGCTAAAAAGCTTAGTTGTCACACTACTGATGTCGAAGAACTAGAAACCAGAGAGAAAGATAGAGAGACAGAAACCTTAGGATTGGGGATGATAACGGGGCAGAGCAAAGGCGAGGAATGAACCACCACCCACTGCCCCGCCAGGGGTGAGGATTCCCCCATCCCCGCCTCCGATTGAATAACAGGGAGTGAATTTCCCCCATCCCCGCCCCCCGTGAAAAATAATTTTTTTAATTTTAAAATACAATATTTCACAATTAATTATAATTAAAAATTAACATTTAATAAATAAATAATCTAAGATCAATCACAAATTAAATTAATGTAAGTCTAAAGTATAACATTTCACAAGACAAATGACAGAGAGTAAAGCTAATCCTAATAGTATCAGAAAGAGGAAGATATGAGAATAACAGTAAAAGATTGAAACCCTTGATAAGGTGGCAAAGCTACTAAAGGGCCAGCAATATGCTACAATACACACTTAGAACAAGTTAACCTACTGCAGCTTATACTAGTGACAGACTAATAAGATTGGATCAGCTCTGAAGAAAAGCAGAATCTTCAGCAACCAAGATTGACACATTTACAGAGACAACTGAGGCACAAAAACCCCCAAGTTTGGAAAGTAGCTACATTTGCATAAGCAGTACTTCCATTCTGCAAAATATTTTTAGATACTTCCTCCGGCATCAACAAGACAACATTCTAACATTTTTGAGGATCAAGCATTACAATTTGATACACAAGACGCACAACAATCATCCATGAGATAAGAAATGCATTCATGACAATTTTTCACAGTTTATCTGACAATAAAATAATTTAAAAAAAAACAGTAACACTGGAACAACAAGCTTAACTTGTTTAATTAAATTACATTGACACAGTTCACTTAATTAATATCTTCCACAAAAATTTTAGTTACATCTAAAAGTACACAGCAAATCAATGAAGAAAGCATTAAATAATCCCAATTAAAATGGACAAACTTGTAAATTTCATATTTGGAAAAGGTTAAATGAGTAAATCTACAAATTAAAAGTGCATGTATAAAAATTTTACAAAATAAATGAAAAATACTCTTATGCATTAATTATTGTTCAGCATTTTACAGCTAGTTCTTATGCTCCATTTATGCTTTTAATACACATACTCCGAATATACACATTTAACGTAAAATAAGCAGCAACTAAAAAATTAATATATATATATATAAATTAATCAATTTACTTCACATTCTGTTAGTAATTGAAAGAATGAAATTTCACTATTATTAAGCATCCAAATCAGATCATATGAATTTGTTGTATTCAACCACGAGCCAACCTTAAATAAACATTCAACAAAATCCAGAGTTTCAGTAGATTAATTGCTATATATTCTCGATGCAATTTAGGAAGTGCCACATTTGAAAGCAAGCAAAATCAACTACTAGGCAATCTGATCAAATAGAATACCTTCAATTGCAGATCGGCAGAGCTTGCAAAAATTAACTTAACCTGCAAGAATTATATACATACATTACAATTAAGTTAATCATGGAAGAAGAAAAAAGCATTAGTCTGAGTTAGATTTTAAAAGAGATATATTAATGGCAAAATGACCATACATTCTAAAAGACCTCGAGCAAATTTCTCCTTTTCATGTCAAGGTATAAAAATGCAACAGCAAAAAAATGCAAAAGTGAGATTGCCGAGACCAAAGATACCCTTTAAAGAATTTCCTCCAAAATAACAATTAGCTAATTAAATACTTTCCATTATGCTAGTATAGATTTTTTACAGAAAATCCAAACAAGAACTTATCAACAAATATGACGAAATTAACACTTACAAGAAGTCCCGTTTGCCTTTATGGACCACCTTGGGCTCAATAGCTGCAGCCTTCTACTGTCACAGTTACCACTTTTAGTTCTGCATATAACACATCCATAAACCATAAAGAATTTCAAACCATTCTGTCCAAGTAACCGATAACAAAATAAATTGAAAAATAAAAAAGAAAAATAGAGAAGCGGAAGTTGAACCTGATGAAGGACATTCGGCTTCACTCCTTTCTCCGGCGACTAACGGAGGCAAGGAGGTGGCGAGAGGACAGCGAAGACTGGAAAGAGGGAAAGAGACTTAACTGCATGAAAAAACTATAGAAGATGGAAGAAGAACCAAAAGTTCAAGAAGAAAGAAACTCACCGATCGCCGGAAGGAGGCAGATCTGGAGGAGATGGATGACCAAATAGAGTAAACGGCACTGATACCTGAAGAGGATAAGAAAACTGAGAAAGTTAGGGTTTTGCCTATTTATAGATAATGGCATATATACGTAAATAACTTAAAAATCAAGGTCCTCTATGGTATATTATTTGGGTCAGGATCCCCGCCGAAGGGATACCCCCATTCTCCGCCCTCAAATCAAAATCAAAAAGTTTTTTATTCTCGTACCCGTTCCTACAAGGAAAAAATTTGAAGATTTCCCATCCCATTAAGATCGGATTTTCACCGAGATCGAGTATTATCCATCCCATGATCATTTCTACTGATAAATGTAGCAACATAAATATTTCAGGTGGATGATGGGTTAGTTTGAGCACCCTAATGTGCAGGAATAAAGAAAAAAGAAAAAATTACACCTTTTACTTATTTTTTATTTCGTTTTCAAAATTGCTCTATGCATTTTTTTACAGTTTTATAATTGCATTTTTTGCTTTAAAAAATACCTCTATTTCATTTATTTGATTGTGTTTAATTCAAAACTATCTCAATTTCAAAAAGCAAAAAAAGAAAAAGAAAGAAAATGGAGAAAGGAGAGGAGGTTGCCTTGGTCGATCTCGATGCCGGCTCTACTACCACCGACGGCAACTTTTGCAACTATCATGGGTCTAGCTGTCGTCTCCTCCATGTTCCACCATCTTTTCTTCTTCCCATGGTTTCTATTTTTGTTTTCTTTCTTTGAATTAATTCCACCGAAATTTCTTCTCCATATTCCGACCAACTCTAGCATTAAACGGCGACATGAGTAGCACTTGAAGACTTTTGATCGCCTGAATATTTTTTAAACATCTTCAGATTCTCCTCACTCACTGGTGATGATCAGATCAACTTTATTCTCTCAAAATGCTACTTGATTTAACTAAAGCCCAAATTTGGATGGATAAACTTGTATTTTAATGGTATTTTTAGTTGCAGCACTGATAAATCATATAATATATGGTTTTGCGCTTAAAGATCTTCAGCTCAACCTGACTCTTAGCAGATTTGGTAAATACAGCAATGGTATTCTTTCAAATAAATTTTTAAAACAAAAGCAATAGGTGTTCTATTACTGTATTACATAGGAATGTAAACAAAAATACTCAGCATCTGTAATGATCCAGCATTCCCTACTTACCAAAATTAAATTTGATATATGCATTCGTTCTATCTTCAAATTTTTTTATCAAAATCTTCATCGATTTTAATATCAAGTAGTTTTAATAAAAATGCATGTATATTTGACATGGATCATAGTCAATTGGATATTTAACTTTATATTTTCAAAATAAAGTAATTAACATGAGAAGAATCTAAATTTATTTTGCAATTTTAATTCTGCCAAATAATATTATTTATATGGAATAAAAAAATAAAATATATTCATTAGTAATTCCAAATATGCGAGGCTTGTTGTTGAGATAACGTAATAAGTTGCAGGTAATTAATATAATCGTAATAACTGCACTAGAGGGATAATTAAGCAACAATTTATTTATTGATAATTGATAAATCATAAATTTTCATAAAGATAGGGGTATTTTCGTACAAAAAAATAAAAAGAGGCTTGATATCTTAGGAGGCAAATTCCAATCGAATTGAAGTGGAAAGAACCTGCACAAAAGTGTTTGTTCGGTATTCCAGACGTTAGCACTTCGATATTTAAATTAGCAATAGAAGAAAAAGTCTCTAGAGAGAAAAAGAGTTTATATTACTTAGAAAGAGGAGTTTGAGCTTTTACAGACCAATCCGGTATTTATAGAGCTCGATAAAGTTTTGGATATTATTTTTAATAGTCAATTTACTCTAAAATAAGTATGGCATATTATATAGATAATATCGATTTGATGGTGGTGTGTGTCAGATAGCTCCATCATATCAGAGTGAGATCACATCCGATCGGACGATCTCATTTTCTGTATTTGACTAATCAACTTTAGAGAGTCTTTTATGAGCTTTTTGTTTACAAGCCTTTTTGCTTTTGGGCCTTATAGTCCAATTTTTTTCAAGTTTTATTATTAGTCCCCCTTCAAATAGTTCGATCGAAAGATTAAAGTTTTGGGATTTTGACATTTTATGATAGCTATTTGATCGCTTTGTGGCTAGCGATGGAATCCCTCAATTTTTAAGGCTGATTTTAATTATACCGATTGTTAGTTAGAAAAACAGGTCATCAGTCGAAAGATTAAAATTTTAATTATTTCAATCGGGGATGTACATCGATGAGGATGATGTTTGAATTTTAGTTTCCTCGATCGGGATAAATTTTGATCAAGAAACAAGCTCATCAGTCGAGTAGATCGAAATAATAATATGTCGATTGAAAATATCATCGATCAAGATAATATATCATCATTTTAGGAGACTAGGATAATAATACATTGATCGATAATATCATCAATTGGGATAAATAAGATCATCAGATATGGAGACTGGGATAATAATACATCAATCGGGAATATCATTGATCGGAATTTCCCTTTTTCGGATTAGTTTTTTCAAGATTTGGTGATATCCAATCAAATGGGTTCTTGTTTGTTTTTACGCTTTTGCACTTCTTCTATCTTTTAGGATCAGACATTTCTGGTCGTTTGTTGAAGGTTCCTACAAAAAAGAAAGGGGAAGTGTATATCTATACAACCAAAAATTTTTATCTATTTTTCCGGAGGGTTGTTATTTCAGTCATTATTTTCTTTCTTTCAGAGACTTTGCTGCCTTGGATGCATTTGCTATGCTTCTAGATTACGATCATCTCCTATACTTCCTGCTTTATGTTTCCATACAGTGGGTTTTTCTCGAAGACAATCTGTTTATGGTGTTATCACTTCTTTTTACTTCAGGTTCCTTATTCGTGGTGGTGTTTGTTTTTCTTCGAAAGGAATGCACTAGTGTGAATTGTTAATTAAAAAGGGTAGAAATTGCCTTTATTTTCCTAAGTTTTCTAACATAGTTTCATCAAGTTTGGCTTTTCCTTTATCCAATATCTGTCTTTGATGCCTTAAGGCCCTTGCTAGTTCTTGGTTAGTTAACGGGTTATCCCTTCAATTCCTTTATTTGCTTTTGGTTCAGACGTGGTCTCTTTAGAGTAATCTGTTATTTGGTTGCGTCTTTAAGTTACTATTATCTTCAATTTTTGTTCATCTAGGCTTTTTTTAAAGAGATGGGGTCGATCGTAGGAAATCGATCGATTTTCTCTTGAAATTTTATCAATTTCTTTTATTACTTTCTATTCTGGTCGTTTGTAAAGGCGGATGCCCTTTTTGTAAACTTGTCAATCGATCTCTTTCTCGATTTAATAGGCATTCTCAATGCCATGTTAATCCACTTGAAAGGCTATTGGTTTTCTATTCAAAACTTTTCCTGGCTCATCTTTTATTGTTCTTCCTTTTTCAGCTTTTAGTCATCATTAGTGCAAATCTCATTCGGATGAGGTTAGTCACAGATTCCTTCATCTAGTCTGATCATGCTTTGATTTGTCCCTTCCGTGAATGTTTTCTTTTTTTTTTCCTTTTTAGGAGCATAGATGTTGTTGCTCGGTTACTTCCTCAAGTGGTTCTTATTTTGAGGCATTCTTAGGGATTTTTACTAGCTCGTGTTTTCAATGTTGCAGGATCTTCGAGTCATATTGTTTCAATTTTACTACCTATGGAAATGCCCTATTGGTTGATCGTGACTTCCCTCAGGATTTTTGAGATTCAATTTTATTGTTCTACCTATCTCTTATTTATTTTCCTTGATGTCATATCCTTCTTTTTATTTGGAGGGGTTTTTTCTCGGTAAAATCCTGATTAGGGGTCAGGCCTACTTAGTGTTTTTTGAATGGATTTTAAAGGTTGACTAGTCCCAATCTAATAATTTTTCCTTAATCAGTCTTTTCTTCCTTTGCCAATTTCGTAAATTTTTGGTATCTTATTATGTAAGGGACTGTTGATTCCTATGATTGGGTTTTATTGACAGGTTTATTCCTTTATATGTAAACCCTTTCTTGTTATTCCTTTATCTTCTTATTCCTCTCGAGGTTGTGTGAGCTTTTGATCGATCATACTGTTGTTGAAGCTTCAACTGTGCTTCCTGAGTTTTGATAGATCAACATAGGTGTTTAGCTTGTCTAAGCTTTCTTTAAGTGCTTAAGTAGTTATGGCCTATAGTGATGACGCTTCGTGGGGCATGATATTAGCCACATTTTTAGCTTCATTCTTTCTTTGTGCATTTACAACGATGATTTTATTATTCTCTTTAGTTTTGATGCTTTGATTTTGGCTCGAAATTTATTAGAAGTGGCCACGTGGCAACCTTTATTAATGCCCTAAAATGGTTTTTCTCAAGGTTCTTATAAATAGGAGTTTTCCCTCTTTGTGAGATTCTTTTTCCTTCCCTGAAACTCTTATCTTTCTTGGAATGTTTCTTTCGAAGGATTTTTCTCCTCTTCATTTTCCTTATAGATTTTAGGGAACTAGCTAATCACTTTGCATTTCTGCACCTTTTTCATTTTAGAAAGATGGATGAAATTTACTCCTTTTTTTATTTTTGTGGCCTTCCTCCTTGCCTTTTGTTTTGCACTCTTAATGCTAAGTTGAGGGCCTATTTTTTTTATTTTTCTCTTATACTTTCCATTCTGCAACTTGGGATCGTGGTGAAGAGTTTTCAAGTCTATACTTTATTCTCCATTTTCTTGGTTCTAGCATGCTGCTGGAAGGAAGAGGTTGTAACACCATCGGAGGTCGATCTAAAGTAGTTTAGCAGTAGCAATTTGTATTTTTTTTATTTTTGTAAGGAGTTTTGGCTGTATATATGAAAGTCATCAATTTTCTAGTGTTTTCTTTCCTTTGATCATGAGAAATGATATTTATCCATTTGGATACTCTGATTGAAAACAATGACTCCTTGATCTCTTGGTTGCAACAAATTCTTTGATGGTTTTTTTTATCTTTCTATCGAAATTATATTGACATCTATGTCAACCTTTCAATAAGGATCACAATGACTTCTTCATCAATCTTTCAATCGGGATTAAAATGACTTTTTTATCGATCTTTTGATCAGGACTTAAATGACTTTTTCATCGATCTTTTGATCGGGATTATTAGTACTGTCATAAAATCTTCATAAGGCTTTGCCAGATCTTGAATATTCCTAGTAGTTTTCCAGAGGAACGGATCTTGGCTTATTTTTTTACTAATGCTTATCGATTTTATTGCTGTGAAGAGAGAGTTTCTAAGTTGCATTTTTGATCCTGATGTTGGGTATATTCCGAATCATAAAGAAGATTGCTTTTGGTACCTCTTTCATCTTATAATTGTCCCTTTTGGACTTTTTCCTTTGGTTTTTCATCCCTCGATGACTTTCCTATGAATGGGGAGCAACCGTTTTTCTATTTTCTTTGAGGGTTTCTTTCAGTCCCAAAGTTTGCTTTTACTCACCCTTCGTTGATCGCTATTCGGGCCTTCTTCATATAGTCTCGGAGACTTTCATGGTTCTTGTATTTCAATCTTCTCTTTATGACTGTAAGTCTATGTTCCTCCCATTGGCATGAAAATTAAATGCCTTTACTCAGCTATCGACTCTTAACGAAAGTATCAAATGATAAATCATAAATTTTCATAAAGATATGGGGTATGTCCTTACAGGAAAGAAGAAAAGACTTGATAGCTTGAGAGGCGATTTTTTATTAGACTGAAGTGGAAAGAACCTACAAAAAGGTATTTGCTCAGTATTTCGAGCGTTAGCACTCTGATGCTTAAGTTATCAATAGAAGAAAAAGCTTTTAGAGAGAGTTTATATTACTTAGAGAGAGAAGGAGTTTGAGTTTTTACAAACCAACCTGGTATTTTGAATAGTCGGTCTACTCTGAAATAAGTATGGTTTATTATATAGGCAATGCTGATTTAACTGTGGCATTTGTCAGATAACCCCGCCGTATCAAAGTGAGGTCACATTCGATCGGACTAGGGATGTACACAGATCTAGATCTTCCTGTACTGAACCGAACTACTGAAAAAAAAGATCCAAAATCGAATTGTATCGATGACTTTTTAACTAAAATCGAACCGAACTGTACTATTGACTTTATTTGGAATGAATTTTATATTTTATCTAAAATCGAATCGAGAATTATGTTGAACTGTTTCGAACTATTCTAAAATCGAATTATACCCAAAAAAACTTATATTTATTAATTATTATATATAATACTAATAATTTACACACACACATATATATATATTAGTTATAATTTCTATTTTATATATACTATATAAACTTAACTTCATAAATATTTGCATTATATACTTTAATGCACCAAATTAAAATAATAATTAATTAATAAATTAAACTGAATATTAATTATTAAAAAGATAAATTTAATTATTATAATAATTATCTATTTTTGGAATAATAACTATTCGAGTATGTAATTAAAAAAAATATAACAATTGTTATTTATAATGAAAGTTTACTAATTAATGTAAATGTATGAGTATACAATTATCTTTAAAATAATTTTATTTATTTTTAGCATCACTCAACTATTACTCATCTAGTTTTTGCACAATAGCTATATGAGTAATCGAGTATGTAAATTAATAATATAATTATATATAATTACTAAATATAATAAATTTATCAATTCATATAGTTATATAAGTATATAATAATCATACTAATTAATTTAATTTATTTTTAGTATCAATCAACTAATATTCATATATTTTTGCCATAATACCTATATGAGTATGTGAATTTATAATGTAATTATATATAATAATTATATATACCAAAAGAGTTAGTGGTTGTATATAAAAGTAAGGATAAGTCACAAACAACTTTCAGTTTGTTGGGTCCAACAATAATACATCATTAGTTAGTTGAAAATTTAATCAAGAAGTTTGTACAAAAGCTTTAATTAGGATGATTATTAGGGATGAACTACCATTTAATTTTATAGAACATAAGGGCTTTAGGGAATTTATTGAAGCAGTTTGTCCATAATTTATAATTCCATCTAGAGTGACTAATTCTATAAGATGTTGCTCTCTTTTTATGAAGGAGAGAGATAAATAGAAAAATTTTCTTAAACTTGAATGCAAAAAAGTTTTCCTGACAGCTGATACTTGGACTAGCATTCAAAATGTTTCATATTTGTGCTTAACTGCTCATTTTATTGATTCAAGTTGGAAGATGCATAAAAGAATCTTAAATTTTTGTGTTATCAAAAGTCACAAGGGAATTAATGTTGGTATTATTGTTAATAATTGTATGGATGATTGAGGTTTGACCAAAGTGACATGCATAACTGTTGATAATGTAACATCTAATGATACTGTAGTTCAATAGTTGAAAAATAAATTAAGTAAGAGAGATGCATTTGTTTTGGATGGTGAATCTTTTCACATAAGATGTTATACTCACATTCTAAACTTAATTGTAAAAGATGGGCTTAAATATGTTGAAGAGTCTATTAAAAAGGTTAAAGATGTTATCAAGTACGTTAAAAGCAGCCCCCAAAGTTTAGATTCTTTTAAAAAATCTTGTGAGACGGTAACCATCAAATATGCAAAGAGTTTGATCATAGATTGTCCTATTAGGTGAAATTCAACATACTTAATGTTAGACATTACTTTAGAGTATCAAAAAGCTTTTGATAAGTTCGAGGATATAGATAGCAAATACTTCATTGAGTTTGGACATATTTATTTGACTGAGGCTAATTGGAAACAACTGTAACACCCTACTTTTATCCATATATTCATATCTCATAAATAGTGATACTAAACAGATATACACATATATCTATGAGTCCAAATTTATTTACCTCAGTTTATGCGATCCCATTCTTTTTATGTATAGATGCCATGCGACAATTCTTTCTTCACATCCCGAAATCTTCTTTTCCTGCGCGCAGTCAACAACCGCACGCTAAGCAACATTGTCGCTTAGTGGTGGATACAACTACTCAAAATTTCATTCGATTAAATTTTATTTTTCAATTTTATAATCTCTATTAACTTAAGCAAGTCTATTTCTTTGCTTAACCTTATCCCTGCAATTCCTATTATTAATTATTCGTCCTTGCCTATCTTTTTATTTAAATTATCCTTCTTTTGTTACTTTATGGGTTCACTATAATTTATACAGTAAATTTATACTAGTCAACATTCATTCGTTGTAACGTTCCATTTCTATTCTGTTACTAACCTTCTTTTCTCCATCGCTATTTAGTATTTTGTCGTACTTCATTTTCCTATATTTTCTCATTTTCTCATATAATTTCAACTAAGTTCTTGCTTCTTTTTGAATTAGAATTTAAAATTTTCTGTCTAGCTAGATCAATATTTCGTTAATTATTTTCTCAAGCTACTAGTTTATCATTCGTTTCCTTGAATATTTCTCGCCATGAACTTATTATTTTCTTTTAGTTTGTCCCTTAATTTCATTCTTTGATTCATTCCACAATATCATATTTCATTTATTTATTTTTTTCATCCCTTTGACCATATTATGATTTCATTCATTATTTATAAAAATCCATTCAAATTCTCTCTTTTGATATTAATTACACTTTAATAATCAGGTCAACAATACTATTTATTTTCGATTAAGTCATTTGACCTTCTTTACTTGTCTTTATCTTTATTATATATTTTTCTTGTTTGATTACATTTCTTTCCTCACTAAATAGAAAATTTCAAATCAAATTCTTGTAATCTCTTCCTATTACATAAATCTATAATTTATTCTTAATATATTCATAATTTACTTTAGATCTCTTTATCATTTATCCCTCCCTAATTAATTTCTCAATTTTTTCGAAATTGACAATTCCTTAACTTAACTAATTTTGATCACAATGTTAACTGATTTAACTTTCTTTATCTTTTAATTTAAATTACGTGCATAAATTGTAATTTAGATCCCAAATTTCTCTTATGGTGACGAACTACATTTTGATTCTTAACATTTTTAATATTGACGATTTTATCCTTCGTAACTTGTCTATTAAATTTGATTCCTCTAATTGCTATATTAATATTCCAATTTACTATTTTCTCTAATTAACTTATATTTTAACTCATTTGGCTTTATTTGACTTTTATTGAATTTCCAATGTACAAATTGATCTTATTTTTCATATTATTTATTATTTATATTTATGGCATCCAAATTATCATAATTATTCTTTCATCTCGATTTCATACAAGATTACCATTTTGCCCCTAGAAAAATCCAGTGGAATTGCAACGAGCTAGATAAACGGAATATAATCGGGGGATTCAGTTCTCGGAACCATCCAATCCCCTTTAACCATTTTTCTCAGTCAATATACACAATTATATATATATTTATACACATACAGTTGTGGATTCAGCTCTCGGAGCCATCCAATCCACAATTCAATATAATTTCATACACACACACATGTATTTATATATAAATGCAGTTGTGGATTCAGCTCTCGGAGCCATCCAATCCACAATTCAATATAATTTCATACACACACACATGTATTTATATATAAATGCAGTTGTGGATTCAGCTCTCGGAGCCATCCAATCCACAACCCAATTAAATGACATACACCGGATTCAGCTCTCGGAGCCATCCAATCCGATGTTACACATCAAGGTGCCGCATTACAATTTTCCCTAATTGGCATGCCAACCTTATCCGACTATCCCAATTCCTATTTAATTTTACTAAGGGCAAACATAATATTACCATTAAATAGTATCTACATGTATTAGCATTATATATATATATCCAGGATATCGGTCGTTTCCCTTATCTTTAATAACTTCATTTCATCATTATTCCTTCGTTGATTCATCAACAACATCATTTATTATTGTAGGCACCGTAGTGCTCTACTCTACTATTTTTCAACTCAAGTTATTAACTATTCATCTTACGTCACTTCATAACATTATTAATTTATTTCACTCTTTTGCTTACTTATATATATAGTCACACCATGTTACATTACTAAATATGTATATATATTTTTAGTGCACTTATGTAAATAAGTTAGTTAACTTGAATTATTCTAATTATACTTCTCTAAATTAATATAACATTTTTTTATACACAAAATACTATTTTATATCAATTATTCACTTCATATATCACTATATACAATTCAACTAACATATTAATTTTTAACGCTCATGAATCTCTTCATACTTTGTTTGATGCTATTTATGTTTCTAACATCAATGTATGTTAGTATATATATATATATATATATCAATTAACACTTAATTTATTTTAATGTCTTTTTGTTACCTTCACACGTACCATTATGTTGTATTTATAATTTCATACTCATATATTATCTTTAACTTAATTCCATCATATCACATATCTTTTACAACTAGGATGTTATATTTGCACTTAATTTATAATAAATCACCATATTTCATTTAATACTTTCATGTGCATCATTAGGCATCACTTAGCTTCCCAAACTAATTACTTAATTTCTTCTTCTATTCTCATCCATTTCATGCTATTTCATTATTTTCTAATATTAACTCAAATTGTTTCCCATTAATTCCTAAATTCATATACTTACATAATATAAAATTCACCATAAAATTCAAAATTAAATGAAATTAAGGGTAGTTTGTATTCACATACCCGTTAAAGTCGATTTCCGCATTTTTCTGCATTTTGTCATCATTGGCTCGCCGGACCGGTCGCCGGAGCTCCGCCGGAGACTCGCCGGAAAATACATCGAAGCTCACCACAGGTAGATCGAGCCACCCCAAGTTTGCCGGTGGTGGTCACGCGCCAAACCGCCTTCTCAATTCGTCGGAAATCGCGCCGGAAGGTGGCGGCAAACCCATTTCCGATCTCCTCAACGCCGGCGAGTTAGGACTATCGGCGACCATCAAAAGGACCGCCTCACCCTTGTGATTCCGCCGGTATGATCGGCTCCCTCATCCGGCATCGGGACTCGCCGGAAAAAGAGAAAGAGTCTTCGGCCAGGAGAGAGAAAAACCAAAAACTAAACCGCAACCTCACCGGAGGGGAAGGGACGGCGAGGAGGCGGTGGCAGCCGCGCCGATCGCCGGCGCAGGCGCCGCTGATCGGCGGCAGCGCCTCCCCTTCCTCTCCTTCCCTTCTTCTTCTTCCCCTTTCCCTGGTTCGGTCTTCTCTCCCTTTTCTCCTCTTTCGTTTTTTTTTTTTTTTTTTTTGTGGGGCGTTACAACAACTCACAACTCTCACAAAATTTTTGAAAATATTTTATAATGTGACTTGCAAATTGTCTGGATCATTGTATTCAACTTCAAACTTATATTTTCCAGAGATTGTGCATATTTTGAATTTTTTGCAATCTTCTCAAACTAGCGATGATAATTTTTTAATGAAAATAGGAAAATAAATGCAGTCGAAATTTGATAAGTATTGGGGTTCGATTAAAAAGACAAATGACATTCTTTTTATAGCTATGGTTTTGGATCCTAAATTCAAAATAAAATTTTTAATTTCAAAGTACACAGCTTTTTATGATGAGCTTGAATCAAAAAAATTAGTTTCTAAAGTGACAATTGCTTTGAACGAATTGATAGAAGAACATAAAAAATGGAAGAAGTTAATGCTGATAAAATTGTAGATCCATAACTAAATTCTGATAAAATTAATGATGATGTTGATGCATGATGTTTGGAGAATTAGGATAAGGAGCAAGCTGTGTCTCAAGAAGATTTGGATACTTATTTGACCGATAAATTAGTAAAAAATTCTCTTTATGTGATATTTTAAGTTAGTGGAAGATAAATGAGCCAAATTATTCAATTTTGGTTAAGGTTGCTAGAGATGTGTTTGACTGTTTGGTGCTCAACTGTAGCTTCTAAATCATCTTTTAGCATTTGAGGAAGGACTTTAGAAAAATTAAAAGTTCTTTAACTCTGAGTATAGCCGAGTTTCTTATTTGTTGTCAAAACTATTAGTTAAGATCAACTACAATTTTGGATTCAGAGGCATTAACTAAAGAATTTGAAAATTTTGAATCATGTAATTATTATATTTGTATAATTTTTTTTATTTTTTATTTAATGTTTATATTTTTTTGTAATCTAATTATTTAAAATTTATGTTATTTTTTTAGATATTGCTCAAGATTCTGAAATCAGTATCAGCATAATGCAAAGAAAAACTGTTGAATGTTAATTTTTTATTAATCTACTTTGACTTAAACTTTATTAAGTATTTTATTAATGTATTTTTATTAATGTAATGTACTTTGTATTTGTTATTTGTTATTTTATTTTGCAAAATTTTAAAAATATTGAATTATTCGAAGTACTGAATTGTATAGTACTGTATTATTTTATATTGAAAGAATTGAAGAACAGTACTGAATTGTCCAAAATTTTCAAGATAGTTACAATACTTAATTTTTAAAAGTTTTAAAATTTCAAGACAATATGGAGATTTGTAAATTTTTGAATTGTATCGTATTGCGTATACCTTAGATCGGATAGCCTCGTTTTTTGTATTTGACTGGCCAACTTTGGAGAGTTATTCGTGGGCCTTTGATTTAAAGGCCTTTTTGCTTATAGTCTAATTTTTTCCAAATATTATCAATATTTTTTATATTTAAATATAAAACTCCTAGTTTAAAAAGAGAAAAGTTGAATTGAGGGAACAATAAAATCAGTAGCAGCTGCTGCTTCTTGAGGCACCCAATTGGTATATTTCTCGCCAAAAGCCAAAGTGGTAGTGCAAGAAAATAACTTTTAAGGAAAAAACCTACCCGATAGAAGGAACTCTGTTATTGATATAGGACCAATTTAGCAAAACTTATGAAAATAGATTTTTCAATTGATAAAAATTGTATTAAAAAGTAGTATTTCAAAAAATAAGCAACCGTTTGGTAAAAAAATTTATTTTCTTCTTTTATATTAGGTATAACTGTCATTATAAAATAAATTAAGGAGTATTTTTATCTAAAATAAACTCTAAATCAACTACCCTTAAAATCTAAAATTCAGATTTTTATAAAAGCTTCAATTTCTTACTTTTTTTTAATAGAAGGTTTTTTCACTTTTGACAAAATTATTTTTTTTTTAAAGTAGCATTTACCAAAAAACTATTTTTATTCCATAATCAGTTTTTTACCTAATAATCAGCTTTTTATCTTTTTAAAAGAAATGCCAAATGCGTTCTTAGTTTTAGTATTGTAATAATACCAACCACATTTAATCCAAATACAAAAAGTTATACCACCTTCCCAACCCTCATAAACATCAATACACAAACCAGGTCTTTCATTCAATAACTGTCAAATGTTGCTTGTGTATTCAATTTTGCATTATATTATCCACTCCTCTTTCTCATAATCTCTCAATCCCCATATCTCAATCTGCCTCGAATCTGCCCGAGCTGCACATAGCAGTCCTTTCACAAGTAATAATAAAGCGAAGGTACAAGTTTGGTCAGTTTGGTTGGAAAATAAGGGATAACGAATCCACCTGAAGATTTCGTTCTTAATATTAAATGAAACTATGCCAAAGAAGAACTTATCCTGGCAGCCTAAATGCACATGATCTCCATCTACGTAGATTACAACTTATTTGTTATCACTAAATCGTTCTCATTCTCTTTAATAAAATATAATATATTATATTCAATTTTTGCTCAAACTAAATATAGTGTATTCAGTTTTGCCAAAACTTAATATAATGTATTAAGTTTAATAAAACCTAATACAGTATATTCAAATTTTTCTTAAAACAAAAAAAATATATGAATATATAAACAATTTAATTATATTGTATTCACTTTTGACAAATATAATACACTATTAAGTTTTTGCTCAAACTAAATATAATATATTTAATTTTGTCAAAACTTAATACACTGTATTGAGTTTAATAAAATTAAATACACTATATTTAATTTTTGCTTAAAGATAAAAAATATAAATATCTAAATAATTTAATTACATTGCATTATTTTTAATAAAACCTAATACACTATATTTATTTTTGCTCAAAGTTAATTTAGTTTAAATTTTGCTCAAAATTTATTACATTGCATTCAATTTTACCCAAAATAAATACACTATATTCAGGTTTACCCAAAGTAAATAAACTTTATTCAATTTTTGTTGAAATCTAAGACACTGTCACTGTTGAGCAAAACTGAATACAATATTGTTATTGTTGTTTGATGCAAACATTTGAGATTCTTTTTTTTTTTATTTAAGTTACCAGAGATTCTATATGAATAATGTTCTCATTTTGTTAATTTATTCATTCACATCAACTAAATAAATTTTCATTTCTTCTTTGAGAAGAGGTTGAAAAATAAATATAAATATGCCATTGTTGTATTAGTTGAGAATATATTAATTTTGCAGTTTTAAGTTTGATTGACAAAAAATAAGAAAAATAATTTTGGAGGAATTTTAACAAATAAGTAATGGGCATTAAAAATTGTGGGACTTCATTAAGCAAACTCATAGTATTCATTAACAAGAAAATTCCTTTAGATAGGCTTACAAAGCAAGAAAACAAATATCAGTAACTACGATTCAATTCATGTTTTGATTTTCAAAGAAAAATTAAAAGTGAATCATGTCTTGATTTTCAAAGAAAAATTAAAAGAATAATAAGAAATAAAACGATGGCTACTAATTATCATGCAAAAAGAAGAAGAAACTAGTTATGCGATAAATTTTGAACCTGTAAGATGTAGATTTATGAAGAATTCGCAAAGAAAAAAGAAGAATTTGTGAAAATTTTAGTTTAGTTGATAAAAATAGTAAAAGATAATAAAAATTTGTTAGAATTAATTTTATTTTGTAAGATTAATTCATTTTTTATCAGAAAACTATTAGTATTTTTAAAATAAAAATTTTAGTTAATAACAGATGTAAAATATAAAAATGCAGGATGTACAATATTAAAAGTTGATTTTATTTTTTAGACATTTATGTAAAAACCCCAGGAAAAAACCGCCTCTTGAGATGGGGCATTTAAAGTTGAATTTAGCTTGAAGTTAGACTGGATGGATAGGGCTGGTGGCAGTTTTCTTTCCAAATTGATAAGCACAAGCTGGCCGCACATGATTTTGGGGACCCAGTCACAATTACATAAAAAGAAATAGAGGCCGGGAAATGAGATATTGTAGGAGAACACAGCATTGGGCATATTCTAACCTATATGGCTCAAACAAATAACTACATGTACAAGCGACATCATTGCGGAAGTTACTTGGCTAAAATTGATGCCTTATCCTAGTATTTTTTAAGTGCATTACCATCAACCCAGGGATTTAAGACAGACTGGTGCGTCATATGAGCCACAATTGTCCGTTCATCGAACATATCCTTGCCAGCTTTAACAGTGTATACAACTGTGCGTCTTCAAGACATAATTTACAAACATGAAACTTACAGTGATTGCTGTCAGGTCAACTAGCACCACCTCAACGTTTTCTCTTTCTTTTGGTATCTCTACTTGTGCGATTCTTTGGGCCGGAATTTGATTGTGAAGCAACTGATTTGGCTGACACAACAGAACTCCACAAGGCTCTTTCCAGATCCGATGGTGTGAAGAAGTCCACATTTGAACTTAATTCCTGATTTTATTTACAGGAAAAAAAAAAAAGAAGATTAACAATGTTAAACATAGCACAATGAGGACAACTTAAATTATTTGTATTGTTCATTAGATTACCAATTCCTGTTCATGCAAAGCAAAGAAAATTAAATCTCAACCTTGCAAGTCTAGATATTCTATATGGTATTGTTAAGATGTTAAAGAAAATAATATACTTTTTCAATATAGCAACCAACCTATAGTTCATCCATCATCTCTTAACCACTTTAGTCACTGAAACTTCAAAACAAAAAAATTGCTTTGCACAGGTTTTTTTAGATAAACTGCACCTTATACATTTCAAGTAGTCAAGGTTAGAACCTTGACACGTTACAAAGTAGCAAAGCTTTTGCTTTATAGTAGCATTTCATCAAATATAAACCATTGTGAGGGAAAAAGAATGCACCAACTGAATAATTAGAGCTACAAGTTATCATGTTATGTTGATTTAAGCATTTAAATTATTTTCCATAATATTGCTCTCTACAGAGAAGTGACTGAGTTCCATCTCATACATGTAAAAAAGCACCCTCAGCAAAATTTGCAAAGGCACCTGATGAACCACCCCTGGCTTACTAGGGCATCAGGAAACTTCAATGATCCCTTCAAAAACAGCATTGACATCTTTGTTCAAATCTCTTGCATGCTAAATGATTGATTATTCCCCAGTTTCTGTTATGAACTTAGAAGCACAGCAGCTATGGCTAGGTTTTCAATCACATAAACAATCAAAAAGCTAACTCTCAGTTGTCATTTTCTAAGTTCTGTATTTACTGTTCTTTACTTCTTTGATTTTGAAACGAGATATTCTATGTCATATGACAATCTATTACCTCATCAACATCCGATTCCTAGCAATCTCCATATATATAAACAATTATTCTCTAGTGGACCAACCTGACTTACCCTATAATGTCAAGCAGGCAGCATCAAATGAAAGAATTTGGATGAAACCTACCATTAGAATACATCTTTTTTTAATCTCCAAGAAAAATTATTAATTAACTAAATGTTCTCTTTCTATACTGAATATCTATATTCCTTTTTCCTTATGAGAGCATCATACAGTTAAATGTCAAACATGCAACTTTAGTTATTAAGTATGGCATTTAATAAAAGATGAGTATTACTATTAACAATTGGTCATTTAACAACATCATTCTAGATTATGGCCACAATTAAAAATTATCAGAAACGAAAATTTAAAAATTGATCATTTTCACATAAGCATCTCAAACCATAATCCAGCATAAATGTTCTCAATATTCTCATTTAAAAATGAGAAGAAGAAAACATTACAAGATCCAAGATGAGACTATCAAAATGAATTGTAAATAAATTAGCCAGCAAGCATCCATACAGGTCCCCACAGGATGTTGCAGATAACTTAAGAAATCAGCATTTTACCAGGGACCATCTCAAGATATCTCAACCAGATAATTTGAACGTCTTAAAGGTTGATAGGATCAAACCAACCTCAAAACTATGAATGTGATAGCTAAGAAAACAACATTTTTTAGGGACCATCCACACCCAAAAAAAAATAAAGAAAAAACTCCATAAGAAAAAGATTAGCCCAGTTGGAGCAGAGGCTGAATTGGAATTTACTCATGAAGCAAGCTTGAACAGTCAAACTAAGAGAATCGAGATTTCCACATAAAATTCAGGATGCATAAACAAAAATGCATACATATCCCTATATGCTTACCAAAAACAAGAAGTTGCTGTCAAGTTTCTATATCCTATGGTGTTGTTAATTAATTCTCACATCAAAACAACAACTAACGTACATCGAAACGATAATAATAAAAATTAGAAAAAAAAAAAAGGAATAAGATACACATCGTTGTTGTACGATGAAAAGCCCAACGACACACCTTAGCTTTAGCTTGTAATTTATCCACGAAAGACAGATACTGCTTCAGAGTGTAATCTTTGGAGCTACCTAGAGCTGCTCCCATAGCCTTTCAATCATCATTCAAAATAAGCCAAAAGTTTATTAACCAGATAGAAACTATCATGTTTTAGCACAATGCATGCAACTCGCAAAAATACCTCATCAGACATGAAAGGTGCAAACTCAGGCGCATAAGCAGCCAAAACGGCAGAGGCAGTTGCCGGACCAACACCTTTCAGAACCGTAAGCTCAGAAACAGCTTTTGATATATCAGGAAGCGATTGAAATGCCTTTGAAGAAGCAGATTTCACCACCTCTTCGTCCAAGGACGAAACGAAATCCAGCAAGCGGGGCCTTAAATGGAGAGAAAATCACAAATTAACTGCACATTCAGATCCCTGAAAAGTAAAGTATATAGAGTGAAATTGCAGCTACCTCCATTTTCCGCGGGAAAGCTTCCACCGCATGAGCTTGGAGAGCTCAGGGGTGGAGAGATATGGATTAGGGTCTCGTTGATGGAGAAGAGAGGGAAGTTGTTGCCGGTAGAATTCATCGAGAGAAACGAGGTTAGGTTTGTTAAGAGATTGTATACGGAGGGGATAAGAAGAGAGAGCTTCCTTCCAAATACTGGCGTCGGAGCACTGAAAATCCAACATCGGACTCGCTTCGCGGTGCCGGAGTTTTTCAATTTGGGGCTGCTTTTTTCTGTGATGGACTGATAAGGTGGATCTTCTGAACCCGATCCAATAAAATCTTGGGCCGGAGATCCAATTTTCTATGGCCCAGCAAATTATGCGGAAATAATTGTTTTGAATATTGTTTTAGGTTAATCGAATCCAGTTGTGCATTTGACTCAGCTGATTAATTGAGTGATTGATTCTATCCATTATGACTAAATCAAAAATCATACTCTAATGAATAATGATGATTGGGTTTTTAAAATTCCAATAAAAATAACCCAAACTTTCAAAATATTGCAATTAAAGCCACTTTGAACAAAAAAAAAATTATGAATTCGATGTTGAAATATTAATGGAATAATTAGCAAATCACTTCAACTTAAAATATTCAGATGTAAAATTGTAAAAAATTTAATGTGAGATTTTTAAAAATATTTAAATTCACGTTATCAATTTCACATCATATTGAATTGAATTTACGATATTTTGCCTAAAATAATTTGGTGTAATATTTTTATTTTAATAATAGAATCGTCATTATTATTTTACAAATTGAATTACTATTTATGAAATCATCCTAAAAAGATTTCAAACTTGTATTTATATTTCAATATGTATTATATCACCTCGAAAGAAGTTTTTTTTTTCTTTTCCAACAATAGGATATTGGACTATATATCAAAGAGACGAGAAAAATTACAGGAAACCAATTCTTTTTTTTTTTTTTTTGAGAATTTTATGTTGCTGTTATTATTATTATTATTAAAGGGGGGGCTAGAGAAATGTTATTTTGACATAAAATAGGTGTTTTTACACAAGTATATGCATCGAATTCTGACTTGAAACAAGTAGGTTGGTTAGTGGTTACATGTCATGCACACTTGTAGTTGCTTTTATTTTTATACATCAATCAAATTATATATATATATATATATATATACGACTCTTATCCTAATACAGGATTGAATTATAACTTTATGAGTATCAATAATTTTGGGTTGACCATATCCTGCATAATTCTCCAGCGGCCAGCTACAATTATAAATTAACAACATCGACTACTGGGCTATCACCATAAATAATTCCAACCAACGCAATGTTTCTCACGGTTATCATCATAAAAATTAGAAAACATTCCTAACATCAATTCTCTAATCTCATTTAGTTTTTCCCCGTCATTAGCAACATTTTGTCAGTTGTAAATTACAGCTGTCAAATAATTAATTAACCAAGACGTATTGATTGTAAATTACATGCCATGAATGCTATAATTTACTTGTATTTTCTCTTATTTTTTTATCTGTTATTTTTATTATTTTTATAAAAATTAAAAATTATTAATTAGATTGTATAATTTTGATTAAATTTTCAAATTTAATTTATTTAAAAATTAAATTATATTTAAAATTTAAAAATAATAAATAAATAAAATTTAAATTTTATTTTAAGTTGACATATGAAAAAAATGAAAAAATTATTGCCACCAGCCGTCTAATTCTTACAGTAGATAACTATTCAATCTACTCTTTAAAAAAAATTGCATGGTGTGTTATGTTATGTAAAACATAAAAGAAACGAAAGCTACTAAAGTTTTGATTATTGCAACTGTGTCAACTGATTGCCGTGTTGTTTTTTTAGGACAAGACAGTATTAACTTAAAAGTTTCAAAAGCGAATTTCTGCTTCAAATTCAAATCTCAAACAAAACCTTTATTCTTAAGGGCCCTAAAAAGTAAAAACAACAATTTTGCCCTTTAAATTTTTCCTTTTAAAATTATCCTTAAAAATTTGTATTTTGGCATTTATTTTTTTCATAAAGCATATATGTACAAACTAACTGTTGATATCCCACGTTGACATCGTCAATGAATTTATTTTTCACTAAGTTATAGTTTAAAAATGTTATTCTATACTTAATTATTTTGTAAATATTGCTAGTTTGCATTCAATTATATATATATATATATATATATATAAGTTCACTTAAAAATTGTTTAAACTTAATGCACTCTTTATTTTCTATTTTTTTAAATTAACATATAGATCTTATAAAATAATAATAATAATAATAATAATAATAATAATAATAATAAAATACATAACAAATATTATCTCTATCAAAATAAAATAAAATAAATAAAAGTACTTGATAAATCATAAAATTTCATATAAGAAGAGAGGGAACTCCGGTTGAGTGAGGATAGGGAGTCATGTGCATTCGAAGACTTGATGCCGATCAAATTGAAGTACGTGAGCCTTGCAAAAGGTGCTTGCTCGGTTGGATCGGGTATTAACACTCCGATATTTAAGTTAGCAATTGAAAGAAAAGAATTTAGAGAGGGAATGTAGATAAATTTAAAAAGAGAGTGTGCGTTGTTTTAGAATGAACCTACTATTTATGGAGTCGGAACACTCAAAGAGTATCCTTGAATAGCAAGCCTACTCTGAAACAAGTATGATTTATTGTAAAGGTGATGGTGATTTAATAAAAGTGTACATCAAACAGCCTTATAATGGCATGATGGATCACGTCCGATCAAACGAGTTCGTTTTCTGTATCTCAATTAGTCGGCCGGTTGGAGAGGCTTAAATATCCTTGAACCTTCTAGTGATGGGCCTCTGATAACCCTTAATAGGTTGGGCTTAGTTTTTTTTTTTTTGGAGTATTATCGGTACTCTAAAAGTAAAAAATTTTAAGGTTTTAATATGTTTTCTTAATAGATATTTCTATTTTTTTAATAAAGCCCTTAACATTTTGAATTTTTATTGTTTATTAGAAAAGCAATATCTAATTAGAAATATATTAAAAAATAACGTTTTTTTCATTTTTAAAGCACTTTTATTTTTTACTTTTTTTAAAAAAAATTTATATTTGTTATAGGTTTTTTACTTTCATGTTTATTTTATAAAATTTATATATTACTATTGAAAATAATAAAATGTAAATTAAACTTCAATAAATTTTTAATAGAGTTGGATAACAAAGAAATTTAAAGAGTAAAAAAGTGATTTCTATAAAACATTAAATGTAAATAACAAAATAATGCATTTAAATTATGAATAAATAGAAAGTATCGTCCGTTTGATTATGTGAATAGGTGACATGGACTGACAAATTGTACACGAGTGTACCGTGTGTGCATGGTGTCATCTCCTCTATGAATACAAAGTATCAACACCCTTTCCAACTATGTTATATAGTATGGCTTTTTAAATTTTAATTGCATTTTGGATAAAAATAAATTTCCAAGTTAAAAGTATAAAATAGTATTTTATGGGAGATTTTTTAAAATTTGGGGTTATTTGAAATTTTTTTTTTTTAGAGAATGAATCTGTTTTTTTACTATTTGGGAATATGAGATATGTCATCACACTCCTGCAACCATCTATTGTGAAAATGAGATGGTGGGGCCCAATGTTGTAGTGAAGATTCGCAGATAATGGAGAGGCTGTGAAGGGTGGGATTCGCATTCAATTTTTGCAACAAAGTACTACGAAAATGGAAATACATCAGGCCCATTCCCGCAACTAAGGGCAACGAAAATAAGACCTTTGTCAAGCTCATTCTCGCAACGAAGGACAACGAAAATAGGTTGGATCCAATTATTGGAGTCCATATAAAAACTGATCTTGCATCTCATTTTCACCACACTCCTGCATTTTAGTCCGAAGTTCATTTCGTTTTTACCAAAATTTTGCCATTGTGTTTTGTTAATATAGCTAAATTATAAATTAGAGGATAAGGAGCGAAAGCGAAAGATAAAGATTGTGTCCGATAAAATTAAGAATTATGTAAGTATAAATTATTTAATAATTTTAATTTAAATAAATTTTTTATATATTATTATAAATTAAATTTGTAAATATTTTATATATTTTGCATATATGAGCTAACAGGAATAATTATCAAAAAAATTAAACGCGTATAAATTGAAAAATTTTAAAAAGTAATATTTTAGTTTTAATGTATTTATTTATTTATATTTAGTTGATAGATATTTAGAATAATTTGAAATAAACTGGAATATTTGGTCATAATATTAGTTCATGTAAAAATTATAAAATATAATAGAAAAAATTTAATTTTGAAGAAAGGAGAAATTTTCAAAAAAAAAATAGTTATATACAAGATTAATAAAAAAGGTGTGCCATAAATATCTATATTTAAATTTTAAATTTTGTCACATAAATGATTGTAATTGTTTATAAAAGTACATAAATTAAATATATTTTTTATAATAAGTTAATAAATATTCAATAAAAAGTAAAAAAATGTTTAATAAAAACTAATTTAAGTTTATTATAAATTACAGTTAATTTCAAGATGTCAGCGTATATCGAATTTTATATGCATATTGGTGGTCAAATAAGTTATGGAGTTGCAGGTTTTTAGTATGATATATCTAGTTCAAATGCGATTATGAAGAGATTGAGACTCAAAAATAAACCAACTTTTCCTGAATTGAAACATAAAATTCATGTTAAATTGAATTTAGGTGTGAACCACGTCATTTCAATAATTATATACAAGAGTTCATTGTATAACCGAGGATCATTATGTTGGACATCAGTGAATTTATGTGGTGATGATGACATACATTTATTTGATTTCCCATGGTTTTATTAGGGGTAATTCTTTTTCTTTTTTAAATATATTTTTATTTTATAAATTTAAACGAAGAAAAAGGAGCTTATCGTACGTCCTACCAGTTAGGCGGGAATTAAATTAGTATTAATGATTCATATCCTTGTAGGTGAAATATATTTATTAACTACAGTGCAAATCGGATTGCAATCGTTGACAAATAAAAATGTCATTATCAAAGTTGGTAACAAGTATTTAGTAATCACGATTGAAAATTTCGTTCGTAAAAATAAAAAATAATAATTGAGATGTCTATCAATTGGAAATAATTTAGATTTGAAGAAAACAACGTATATTTTATGACCATATCGTTAATAATCTTTTTACGGTTCAATGGTCACTATCAATGTCATATTTTATTTTTCCTCGCCACAAAATTTTATTTACTTTGATAAATGCATAAATTGAACTTGGTCAATTAATTTAGAATATTAGACAAGTATTTTAACTTCTGACTCTTGCTTCAGAATGATTCAACTCGATAATATATACTCGTGGCATGAAGTGCATAATATATAATAATATAGCTAAATGTGAACCACAGAGACATATTTAATTTATAGTCATTTAACAAGTGCCCTACTGACTTTCAAAATTTTCAATGATTCCATGTATTATTTTTCTGGAAAAATGTATTTAAATTTGTTCATAATATCTGCTCTTTTTTTCAAGTTTATTCTATGCGAATGACTTTTAAATTTGATATTTATTTTCTCAGTTTTACATTTTGTTAGCGAATTTTCGAAGACTATATGTCTGATAAATATTATAACCGGACTACAGCAATTTGCTATATATTTTTAATTAGTTCAAATATCAAAATTAGCCATGAAATTACAGTTGCCGTTAACTATTATAACTAAAAAAAAAAAATTAAAGGTGCATTTGCTATGAATGTGGTTGCGTGTTTTTTCGTTCTTTCAATAATGAATGGAATTATTATTTTTTGAATAATTAACTTTAGCCACAATATGAAGTGTTTTTTACTGCTGAAGTGCTTTGAATTTTGATATCCCAATATTTTAAATATTTTAATATAACAGTGGTGGTTAATTTAAAAAAAAAAATTAAATGGATTGACTCATATTCATATAACAATCATGATCCGTCCATCTAATTCATGTTTTGTCTAATTTATTTATGATCCATTTATAATTTTTTTTTTTTTGCAATTCAATCCATATTGATGGACATAAATCATTTACTGGATATATTATTATTTTTACAAAAAATAATTCACCGGCTTATGGTTTTATTAACTAAAACAAAATTTTGTATTTCACCTTAATAATATATTGGGAGATGTCGTGTTTGAATTTTTATTTTTTATCACTTTTTATAAAAAAACTTTTATCAAATTGAGACATATTTAATTATTTATTAAAAATTAAGTTTGATTATTTGAATGATTTTGTATGGGCGTCGAACCTGGTAGTCCTTATGCTCCAATTGGCCAGTTAGCAGAATAATATAATAATTTTAAAAGTTGAGTATAAATTTGTTAGTTGGTTCGGGAAATTTCCGAAAAAAAAAAAACATATTTATACAAAAACGAAGCCCCAGTCCAACTCATGGATTCTGCACAGTCACACGCCAACGAGTTTGTTTTGTCCAATTCGGGAGAAGGGGGAGAAATTTTTAAATTTTCATAAAAAAAAAAAAGCAAGAAAGAAAAACCGAGCAACGAGTCAAAGCACAGGATGAGCCCAGTCACAAAAGAGGCGCATGTTAGCCACAAAACGCAACCGTTTGGACCGTGCTGGTGTGGTGATGACTTTGCACACTCTCGTTGAGTGTGAAGCTGTCTCTCTATAAAAAGGATGCATCGGTCCCTCAAGATTCTCCCATTCTGGTGATCACCTAAACTCTTTAACAAAATTAAAAAACAAGTATTGCCAGCGAAGCTTTCGTATTCTAGTTGAGCAAAAAGGCCACCGCCACCACCCCACACGCCTTATACAGAGCTCGAGAGAACTATAACCATAAGAAACAGAGAGAAAGCGACTGTACGTTGTCGTTTCCTTTCATTTTTCTTCAGGAATGAAAATGGCGGATCATTACTTGCTAGGATGGATCCTGGCCTCTGTCATGGCGATTTTCGCTTTGTATTACATGGTCTATTTGGTGGTGGTCAAGAAAGAGGAGGAGAATCACAGAAAATCTAGAAGGGAGTCCGTTACCACCATGTCTACTGTCAATTCGGAATGCCGATCCGATGACACGGCCAATACTGACGTCATCATCGTTGGTGCCGGCGTCGCTGGCGCCGCTCTCGCTCATACTCTCGGCAAGGTGATTTTTGTTTTGGCTTTTCGTGGATTTTGATTTCCCTGCATTTTCTCGGTTATCAAAGAGAAACATCTCTCTGTATGTTTATTTATTTATTTAATTCAGGTTTGATTCTTTTTTCTTTTAAAAAATGTCGAAATATTTTGGCTACTTGGCCTTGCAAGTTTTGAGAAAATGATATTGCCGCTTGTACGCTGTGCTGTTTTTAATTTTTTAATATTTAATTTTGTTCCCCTAGTGCCTTCTCCTTGTCTGGTTTTTGGATGAGCAAAAAGAGTTTGCTACAGAGTTTTTGAGCTACTGGCTGGATTTGATTTGAACTTGTGAAGCCTTAAGCTCTATAGTTGTATATACACAGTATAGTTGTAGATAAACACCTTTTCCTTTTTGTTTATTTATTTATTTAGTTTGGTTCCTTTGTGCGCGCTCTTCTTGCCTGGTTTTTGAATGAAGAGTCTGCTAAAGAGATTTTTGAGGTATTAGCGGGATTTGATTTGAACTTGTGAAGCCTTAAGGTGAATGTTTATGTATGAACTGTGTTTTAACTTGTCAATTGATATTCTTTTATTTATTTATTTATTTTTGTTTTGATTCATTCTTGCGTTCTTATTGCTTGGTTTCTGAATGATAAAAAAGAAACGCAAAAAAGTGTTTTTAGTATTAGCTGGATATGATTTTAAGCTGTATTTTTCTGCATAATCATGTCTTCAAGCATGTTATGAACTTATCTGTTGATCTTGTTCTCATGTCGAGATGGAATTCTTGTTATGCGTCCAATTTGAACATTGTAGTTATATTTGTTTTTATTTTCCAGCTAGCCGATGTATTTTTTTTATTTTTAAATTTAATTACTGATATTTGATTATGATGAATTTCTTTAGCTTATGATTTAATTTATACCGTTTTGAGGCCACTGGTTTTTCATTACAGACCCTGATAGAAGGTGAGAATTCTATGCAGATATTTGCAGGCCTATAAACATACGAATCTTCCTAGTAAATTTTGGTTATTTTTTGAGTTGCTGAGAAAATAGTCGATTGATTATGCTATTTTGTGCTTAAAATCATGCATACGGCAACGGAGCTATTAATTTTATGTGGCCCTACTTTCTTCTGATGATGGAAATAGTGATGTCATTTTTAGCGTGTTTAATTAAATAGTTTCTCTCTTGATTTTAATGAAATAATTCTGGTTGATATGTCGTTTTGGTTGATCAAAGAAAACATTTTGGTTGGTGGAAAATTTAAATCCTTCTGTTGTGAATTTTATTGTCTTTTCTAACGGAAGATTAGCTTTAGATTTATGTTTGGGCAGGACAAGCTGGGATATAAATATTAACTGGAAAAAGGAAAGAATTTATATGTTTTATTCAGTCTATTTTTTCATAATTGTATCATATAGAATTGATTTGCTATTCCTTGACCCCACCCTTTTTTATTCATTATATTTGAATCAGCAAACTTGGACTATTCCTTATTAAATGAAGGGCGTGTTTTGTTTTGCTTCTTCTATTAGTTTGCACTATGATAGATTTTGTTTATTGCATCAGATCAATTCTTTTAGTTAGAGTGCTTTGAGAGGTTATTTCAGTGACTAATTTTTTTTATGTGATAAATAGGAGGGGCGTCGAGTGCTTGTCATTGAAAGAGACTTAACTGAACCAGACAGAATTGTTGGCGAATTACTACAACCGGGGGGCTACTTAAAGTTAATTGAGTTGGGACTTGAAGGTATGGCAGATCAAGTTTTCCATGTACAAAATCTTGTGATGCTATTACCGGTCTGCATTTATCTTAAATTAATTAGTATTAGGTCTTTCAAGCCGTGTTTGGTTATGCTATTTTCAAGTTTGCATTGGCTATAGTAGGACCCAGTTGCCTATGGAACCTTGTCTCTTGTTGTAGATTGCGTGGAGGAAATTGATGCCCAACGAGTGTTTGGTTATGCTCTTTTCAAGGATGGAAAACACACTAGACTTGCTTATCCCTTGGAGAAGTTCCATTCTGATGTAGCAGGGAGGAGCTTTCACAATGGGCGTTTTATACAGAGGATGCGGGAAAAAGCTGCATCACTTCCCAAGTATGTTCTTCATCCAGCATATTTTAACTATTTTTGCCAGTGTGTTTGAATAGTTGACTTGTTCTGAACATTATTAGCTAGTTACTTCTCTGTCTGGACAAGAACTCCAGTGAAGTTTTATGCATATCAAATTGCATATTGTTATCATATGAGAATTATCAGATAATCGTCTTATGCATTGAAGAATAAACCAGTAACCATGCCTTTATTTTCTATTTGTAGTGTACGATTGGAGCAAGGAACAGTCACTTCCCTTCTTGAAGAAAGGGGGACAATCAAAGGAGTCCAATACAAAACAAAAGCTGGTGACGAGCTCATGACTTTTGCACCTTTAACAATTGTTTGCGATGGATGTTTCTCAAACTTGCGTCGCTCCCTTTGCAACCCTAAGGTGATGACTCATGATTAATCATGCTATCATTAGTCCAGAATTGGTTTAATTTTCGGCTTTGACCTACCTCAAAAATTTACTCTCTTTATACAATATTAAATTTAGTTTCTTCTATTTTCTTCAGGTAGATGTGCCCTCCTGTTTTGTTGGTTTGGTACTGGAGAATTGCCAACTTCCTTATGCAAATCACGGCCATGTTATACTAGCAGACCCTTCCCCAATTTTATTCTATCCTATTAGTAGTACAGAAGTTCGTTGTCTGGTTGATGTACCTGGCCAGAAGGTTCCTTCTATTTCAAGTGGGGAAATGGCAAGCTATTTGAAGAATGTGGTGGCACCTCAGGTACATACAAGAAATGGGCAAAGGCTTTCTGTTATTTGATTTATTTGTCATGGAGTCTTTGACTAACCTATGATTTGAACACTGCAGGTTCCGCCAGAAATATATGATTCTTTTGTAGCTGCAGTTGATAAAGGAAACATTAGAACAATGCCAAATAGAAGCATGCCAGCTGCTCCCTATCCTACTCGTGGTGCATTGTTGATGGGTGATGCATTCAATATGCGCCATCCTCTAACTGGTGGAGGAATGACTGTGGCACTATCTGACATTGTTGTGCTGCGTGATCTTCTCAGGCCTTTGCGCGACCTACATGATGCACCTACACTCTCTAGATATCTTGAATCATTCTACACCTTGCGTAAGGTAGGTTGTATTACTCTGATTTTGACTGCAACTAGAGCAGTGGAACTTATCTAATGGTGAATACATGTTATATTACTTCAGTTAGCTTAATAATATATATATTTTGAATGTTTTTATTGCAGCCTGTGGCATCTACAATCAATACACTAGCAGGTGCTCTCTACAAGGTATTTTGTGCTTCACCTGATGAAGCGAGGAAGGAAATGCGCGAAGCTTGCTTTGATTATTTGAGTCTTGGAGGTGTATTCTCAACTGGACCAATTTCACTGCTCTCGGGTTTAAACCCTCGTCCCTTGAGTTTGGTCGTCCATTTCTTTTCTGTTGCAATTTATGGTGTTGGGCGGCTGTTGCTACCATTCCCTTCACTGAAGCGTATGTGGATTGGAGCTAGGCTAATTTCGGTGCGCATCTGTATTTCTTTCTATGCATGGTCTTGTTAGGCGTCATAGTTCATTTCTCCCGTATCATACCATAATCCAACGAAATCTTACTATATAGTAAAACTAAAACATGGAAGTATATTTTGACAGGGTGCATCAGGAATCATCTTCCCAATAATTAAGGCGGAAGGTGTGAGGCAAATGTTCTTCCCTGCAACTGTTCCAGCATACTATAGAGCTCCTCCAGTTGAAGTCAATTAATTCGTCCCCGCGGGTGTTAATATGGGGAATTGCGAAGCTGGTCTTTTTTTCATCCCCTGTTCAAATTTAGACCCAAGAACTGTGAAATATCACTCTTTTTTAGTTGATAGGATTTTGTTTTCTTTAGGATGTCTGTACCTGTGATTCCCAACTTAAAATATATAGAATTTTTTTGTTATAATTTGTGGACTATTTTTCTCTAGTAATTAACTCCTTGTCTTTTTATTTTTATTTTCCTTTATTTCATTTCATTTCCAAGGTTAACCGTTGCTATGCTAGGCCTCCCAAGTCACGAATCTGGTCACTTGTGTGGGATTTAGAGCCCGTTGTTCTGGGTCATTTAATTGGGCGTATGACTCTACATTGGGCTCCCGGTTGCGCTCGTATTTGTTTGAACAGAAATAGCTTGTTTTGCGAGGAAAAACTGACCCAGATTTTGGCAAACGCATGTAAGTTGCAATCAATCTAATTATTACGGGTACAGAATTTAAGCAAGTCAAGTTTGGAAGAAAAGATTGCTGCCTAATACCAACTTATAACAGCGGCGATAACAAACTTGACTGACAAGAGCTAACACTTTCTGATAGGGTCTGCCGTGCCCTTTCCGCTTCTGTTTCAGCCTGTTCCATGAAGCTACTCATTAATAAAAGACATTAGTGGGCGGCAGAGTATGGATTGGATTCGGACGAGTTGTTTTGTTATATTGCACATGTGGCCAATTTTTGACCCATTAGGATACCCATTTAACCACAATACCGCACACCCAAAGACCCAAAAAACAAAACAAAACAAAAAGACCCCAGGTCAAAAATAAAAAAGAAAAAAACCAGCAACCAACCTCGTATTCTAAGCATTTATACATCATGTAGCATGCACCATGTCAAAGGATGTAACAGGTGCGTAATGTTTGCTCATTTATCACATCATGCATTGATTCTCAGTTCTCTCAACTTGTTCAAGTAAAGCTGTTCAATGTGTGAACAAGTTGATCGTTTTACATAATTGCTGAGATTAGGTCAGTACATAAATACATCAGCTTCCCTTTCTATATCTAGACTTGAAAAAAATAATAATAACTACCATCTCTCTCTTTATCTCTCAACAAGAACTAATTGATACAACACTATATTATCCCAAAAATTAATTAAGAAAATTATACTTGCAGAAACTGCGGTTCATGGCATTTGCCATGCGTGGCACTCCAGGTCTGCACAATCTCCTTCGACCAACAAGACAATTCATAAGTTCATATTGTTTCTTTCTTGTTTAATGGCCTCATAGGATACCATCACTTCCTTGAACTTTGCTTCAGCAGTCTCTGCAGCATGTTAAAATTCAACATTAGGTGACCGCTTCTTAGGTATGGCATCGACCTGCATGACCAGAAATAGAAAATCAGCTAACCTTTATTATCTTGGTTCTGATCTGGATGAAACTGCTTGGCCTTCGCCCTGAATGCCTTCTGCAAAGACAAAGGGGAATCTTTTCAGTATTAAGAGGAATTACAAGTCAGAATCAATAATTATTCAGAAGCTCTCAATTGAATGTACAGATAGGATATCAAAGCAAATTTCCAATCGCATGGTTACATGCACTAATCAAACAAGAATAGCCATTTCCCCTCCTTCCCTTGAAAAAAATTGTGGTGAGAACTAGCAGTACTCCAACATGACAATACTCCTAAACATGAGAAGATGTGACCCAATGTGCACGCTGTCCTTCTCCCCCCAACCTATGAACAGGATAGCTTTTATATGGTTTTACATGTCCTATTCATCCACAATCCTCAAACTTCATTCTTTTTCAACCATGTTCTCAGAAACCTGGTATTTTAAAAGATACTTTATTCAAGAAATGGGTAATATAAGCATTTTCAAAATCCGTTTTGGCAATCCATATTTGCTAGATGAGAAGAGCAAGGTCTTTAGGACAAAAAGCAGCAGGAACGCATTACGGTGGAAGGCCATTCAGTTATACAAGCTCAATAACAGCCATTAATAGGTGTTTAATTGGGAGATAATGTAATAGAATTATCAGTTAATATTAACAAGGAAAAAAAACAGCAATACCTTAATCTCAGCTTCTGTATATGGCGCTTTTCTGAACCTGTTCCAAACATAAAATCCAAGATGTCAAAAACCAACTGCTATCTGCTATCAACGCACCAGGATACTTATTAAATACATGTTACTAAAACATGGAATTTTATTCAAGTGGAACAGTGACATGTAAATTTCAGCAAGGACAGAAATCAGCTGTCAATAACATTAAATATGTCTACAAGACAAACTAATTTATACCTGTAGTTTCAAACAAAGATTAAGTCCATAAAACGACAACTGACCTTTTATTCTAACAAAGAAAAGGTATCCTCGACTAATAATGGCTTATGAAAGTAAATGATCCACATCAAGCATCAATAAATAGTCAAGCTCCAGAACACCTACTTCATCTCAAATTGATACAAAATTTTTTCTGAGCCTAGCTTCTGTACTGGTCTCACATAACAAAAATCAGCATCATTATGACAAAGCCTTGATAATTCTATGACTAATTTTGTCCGACATCTACTTTAAACATGGATCCCTGAGTCCCGCTCCATCATAATGACACCATGTCTTTTAACAATCAGATGACAAACTGATCTAATATTCCAATTAATAGTATACAGACACGTCTAGACTGTTGAGTTGCATATAAGACTCTAGTGTCTACAATAGCCCCCACCAATTTATAGTTCTGCAATTACTACACTGTCTGATCAAGAATGGGCAAGATCATGCCATACAGTGAGAGACTTTTTTTAAATTTTAATTATAACCACGTTTCAATGTGATTTCTAATATTCTAATCCCACTATTATGAGGCATATACACATCAGAACGATGGGACTGATTGTGTAATAGGCATATGCACATCAGAACGATGGGACTGATTGTCTTCCAACCAGACAATGGCTTTTCCATATTTTGCACTTAAATGCCAGTATGATCATCTGCTAGTTCACCAAAGGTTTGTTCTCTCAATTATACTCTTGCAATTAGCACGGATGTTATACCAATTTTTTCTTGTTAACATAGAAACTCTATATGAATTCTAGAAAGTAAAATAAGGTCTTCAAGTATCATAGAAATTTACAACAATATAAATGGTTTCTCATTCATGTACAACCAATTTTATCCTCAAAACCAAAATACAGCAATTTGGATTGCAACCAGGTGTAGCACTACCTGTCAAGGCCCAAAACTGAGTAATGATGTGATAATGAGTAGCTCAGACTCTCTCTTGGAGTCCTGAAGTTAGTCCGCTGATCTCTGAAGGATGAATCAGTCTTCCAATACCAATCATCACGCTGAAAATGCTGATGGTCTGCACCTGAACCATTTTCCTTCCAGCTTTCATAGCTTCTCTTGTACTTGTTCCTCTCTCGGTTAAATACACTTTGCATGCGCCTGATACGTTCCTACAAATAATAGTACTGCATCAGTTTTACAATCATACATTGCCAAGAAACATGCAGGATGCATCCAACCCAGTAAAAACTATTGTATCCAAGTTGCAAGTTAAAGCATGGTGTAATAAGCATATGGGCAAAGCAGGCTCATCCATTACAACATGGTGCTTACAAAGCCATGCTTGTATATCAAACAAATATTTAAAAAAAAAAAAGTCCAGGGATTAAAAATTGATTAGAGTTTCAAGAAGCAATATTTCAAATTCAATTTGCCAGACCTGAGCTCCATTTGCAGGCATTTATGATAAGAAGTTTGTGCTTGCAGATTAGC
>JBBPFJ010000106.1:0-300376 GCA_037975025.1 Excoecaria agallocha | reverse complement strand
CTGATTATGTCAAACCGATATGAAAAATAGATAAGGACTCACCTTTATAGTGTAAGAAATTACCGAATTAACATTTCGATACTTAAATCATAAGATGTAGAGAGAGAAAGCATAGTGATAGAGTAGCAGCGTGTGCAATACTTTACTCCTAAAATCATTCTCTGTATATATAGTTTTTAGGTAGTTACAGCCTATGAGATTAAAATACTTGTGTACCGAATTTTGAATATCTGCAGTTGATAGATTTAAACATTTTGCATGATGTGACAGACGAAGTGGCATGCATTGATCGGACATTAAGATCGATCAAACCATTCTACACATATCAATGCAAATGGTTGAAAGGCTCATAAGCAAAAATTGAGTCTGAACCTGCTTAGACCTGTAATTGTTGAATCGAATCTGAAAAATGATAAATCGGATATTATCATTAACTAAATGAGATTGATTCGTTTTTTTGAATAAAATCCAATTGTATTCACCCTTACTTTTTATAGAATAATTAAAAAAAATAGAAGATGACAATAAGATAAAAACAAATTGTCTAATTTTGTTTTAAGTATGTCTCATTTAAGACAAAAACTTACCCAATTATTATGCTTGTCACGGATTCTTATTTTTCTGAATCTTTTCACTAGAAGCTACCTATAACTAACATACTTTAGCTGCATTATTTTGAGTTTGGATGGATTTATTTTAACTTTTCCTCTACTTTATTTAATTATTTATATTAAAGAAATCCTCTTTCTTCTTTTCCCTAAATACAGATGTTGATGAAAATTTTCAAAACTTGAAATTTGGTGTATATTGTCGTCCTTATATAAAAACAAAGAATTCATGTCGCGTTCAAAATAACTATCTTTAAAATTAATTTAATACTTATAAAATTAAAATTTTATATATAATGGCTTACTATATAAATTTAATTTATAAATAAATATATGGATCTAATTTGGGGAGAAAAAATTAATATTTTCACGAGTGATTCCATAAAAAAATATGTCAGTTGCTTTCTTTTTATAGCATGTAATAATAATTCGATGTGCACATGTTCAGGGCCCCATTTTTCCTATTGTCATGTTAAATTTGCAATCTTTTGCCTGCTTTCGTATGTATCAAGATTTATCGCAAAACTTATACATTAAAAACTAATAATTATCTGGGGTCAAATTTACTCTTATGTAGAAAAGTATATATTTGCACTTAAAATTATATTTTGGTTCAAAAATACTTCTATCTATATTTTTCGTGCAATTATAAATTAACTCACATTTATTTTTATAATTACTAAATCGATTTACATTTGTCTTTATTTATTATTAAAAATATTTTATATTTGCTTTTATCAATGTAAATAGAAGCGAACATAAACAATTCTAAGAATAGTATGTGCATTTAAAAAAAATAACAAACCTGTATTATTTTATATAATTTAGAAAAAATTTGATTTTTAGTATTCTCATTTTGGTTTATTTTTTTTTTCAATATGTATTTATTTAACTGAAAAGATAATTAGCATTCTAATTTTAGTGGGGTCTTTTGGCTTTGTTACTAGAATTAAATTCCTAAAAAGTTGGTGAAGTTGAGTAACTTGACATCGAGAAGCATTCTTATTTTCACTTGATCCTTTCTATAATAAATATATTCTTCCACCAAATCAATTATAAATTCGTATAATAAATCCTACTTTCGTGATATAGTAATTTTTTAAACTCAATCTGCAATAAAGCTATTGATACGAGCTATCTGAATATTATTGACATTTAAAATTCAGATTTTAGAAATTTTATACTATTAACAACCAACCATTACTAAATATTAATAACTTATTTAATACGATCAACACAATAGCTAAATAAAAGTTTAAGCTTATAGCTGTACCAGACTCACTAACTTGACTATCCAAATCTCACTTATAAAAAATATATTTTTAAATGATTGAAACTATATTTTAATCCGTTAAATGCATGATTTTTATATAGTCTAATTTATTATCAGAGCTATCTATCTATCTATATTTATATATTTTTGGGTGTATGTTAGTTGCAACTACAGGACGGTGTCGCGATATACTGTATGATGCATAGAGGCTGCGGGTGTCGTGTAGTTTAGTAGCATAGCTGCCCTCCAAGCAATGGTGTTTTGCTTGTTTATTGTACTATAAATAGACAAAGTTAGGTAATAAATTAATCCTATATTTTGTTGCAAAATAAATAATAAATAAATAAAGTTACGGCTTTGAGTAGATGAGAAGGGAGGTCCAATTTTAAGTATAGTTCCAATATATATATCTTGGCTTTGAAGGGAGAGGTAGAGTAGAGGAACATGAAGCAAATAGTTCATGCTCAATCTACTCCAATTGCAATAATAGTAAAAATAAAAAACAATAATAACATCAAATTCAAATCTTATTATAAAGTTTGAGAAACGATTTAAAGATTTGGTGTCCCATTTCCTTATTACTCCTTCAAAATTGAAGGCAGAGTTGCTCGATTTTCACTGCTTCTGTTCCAAGAAAATGACTTGTCCTTTCATTATCAAACCTTTGCCTTGAGATTGACATGTTCTTGTTTTTTCCCATCGAAAAAATTAAAAAAAAAAAAGCCTCTATAAGAAAAATATCTTCTTGGAGTGAGACATTTAATAGAAAAAAATAAAAAAGATAAGAAGCGGACCTTTGATAATTTTTTTTATAGTTATTGATAATAATCAATTTGAATCGAATTAATCAACTGTAATGATAAAATTCTTTTAATATAGTAAATTTTTATCATAAATAAGTGATAAATTCGAAACTTTATTTAAAGAAAACAAATGCGTTATTGGTGTTGGTCAGTGAATGTTTGATTAATTAAAGGAAACATCGGATTCCAGAATGGAGCTCATTCCAAAATATGGGAAATTGGCGAAAGAGAAATTTGTGAATTTCTTAATCTTTTGGGACCAGAAAAGTTGGGGCTGGAAGGAGATGGGCTCAAAAGAAACATGCTGACTAGGGCCCACTAACACCCTCAGAGACCTAATAAAAAAAAAAAGAATAAAAGGTATTTGTATAAACTAAAAACAATAGTTTATTTGATGGGATTTTGATTTTTTGAGTGTGTATTTAGTTTAATTAATATAAACATGAGAATTTTATTTTACCTAGGAGATAAAAATTTTACTTTTGTAAGTTACTTTTTGAATTAAATTAAATTTAAATGTACTTTTTTGATATATGTTCGGTTTTGTAAATTTTACGTTTTATATTTTCTGCATGTTTTATTCTTTTTGAAAAATAATAGCTCTTTAAAAAATAATAAAAGAAATTATAACTCGTGAATGGAGCATATAATGTTTTTTTGAAGAATGAAAATCCATAAATGTAAAAGGTAGTGTTTCTTGTGAAAACGTTTCATAATTCAGTTGATTTATGATGAGTGAAATCTTGGAAGTAACTCAAAAGGGCAAAGGGACATAAAGCAGTCCCTTCTTTTAGTACCTTTTTTTACAGTTTGCCCACTAAAACATGTGATGTGAATTAGTAGATAGGAAGGAGTGGATGCCAATTGCTTTGGGACAGGTAGTAAAGATAGGACCGATAAACCTTGAGCTTTTGAGTATTGCTTTCATTTATGGCACCTTCAATTCTTTCCCTTTCTTCTTCTTACATTTAATACTCTCATTTCCCTATTTGTCCCCTACGCTTTGGAAGTTTTTCTGATAGGCAATGAGCATTGATCTGATCAAAAAGTCTACGATTGGACATAACTCTTTTTTCTTTTTTTACATTTTTCTAACATCCCCATTTCTTTACCCTACAGTTACATTAATCGAATCATATTAGAGGACTCAAGGAAGTTAATACAAGAACTATGATATAATTTGAGAGGAATGGTAAAAGGAATTCTATACTTTTATGAGAGGGGCTAATATTTATAATTAGAAAATGAGCTTTCCAGGTTGATCAATTACAAGCTGTTTGAAACAAGAATTGAGTTCCAACCTTAACTTTACCTTTTTCTTTTGTTGCTTTTGCATGATTAGTTTAGCTCAAAATACAGTCCTTACAGCTATTTGATAGGAGAAGATAGATTACTCAGAGATTGAAAAGTAGCACGCCCATTAAGACCAAGACTCCTGATTTCTAAGGAAGAAAAATACTTGTCAATTAGTCCAAATGAATAGACCCAAGACAACAAAACAATTCAGATGTCTTTGGAATCAAATGTGAAGGTAAACAAATAATGCAGAAACACCAGCAAAAAGACAAGCAGTCATCAACCTTGTAGCATTCACCAGAAAATTGCCAGCATTTCAACCACAAACACCCCCCCCCTCCCGGATAATGTGGACCCAGAAACTGTTATCCTTTTTCGATTGACCACGGAACTAGCCGATCAGAAATGTCCAAAGCACTTGTATATTGATCCCATTATACCTTAAACTAGCAAATACTTGGCTGAATTCCACTGCACTCGCTTGTTGATGAGAACCACCCGCCAAACTACCTGTGCATCTTCCTCTTGTTTGTTTGGATCTATATAATCACGCCACATACGTTGTCTCCGATAACCATTGTTTTCTCTTTTTAATATCTTCCACCATTCTTAGTTCCAGAGCTTTTCTTTAGCCATGTTAGAAGGCAAAGCTGTTGTTGGTGAGACTGACATGCTCCAGACAATGCAGAAGGATGCACTTCACTTGGCCGCAAAAGCCCTTGATGTCTTTGACATCACAGAGTCCACTGATATAGCTTGTTTTATAAAAAAGGTAATGTCTTTGACCCTCAATATCAATTGCAGATCAGGAACTCATCAAGGCAAAAAAATATCAATACCTCTTGCTATGACATGGCACTTGTCATTGCAGGATTTTGACAGGCTTTACGGATCTGGATGGCAGTGCATAGTGGGGACAGATTTTGGTTCCTTTGTAACCCATTACCGTGGCTGCTTTATCCACTTCAGCGTCGGCAGTCTTGCAATTCTGCTATTCAAGGGTACAGTAGATCAAGAGCTTGAATCAAACTCATTTCCTCCACTGGAGATTGTTGAAGCATAACCTTTTTCTTTTTTTTGGGTATTGTTTTCACTTCAATATTCCATTGTTGCAGTGTGGAAAAATAAGCAATAGAAGAATTAATGTTTTGATGACCCCTATATCCAACCGCGCACATAGCAAACATGACTTAATCTTTAGTCAGCATGCTGGTGAAGTGCCTTCTGTGTAACAACAGAATATCATTCTTCATAAGATAACTATGATAACACGGTAAATGTCCACATGACAAAACTTTTTAGAAAAATTAAACATAGCATATCATAAATATAAAAGTAACTTTACACTCATGGGTGCAGCTATATTGCTACAGCCTACCCCACACATTCCTGATTTTAGTGAACTAAAGTACTTCTCGACATAAATTAACATATCATATAGTCAGCATGTTTGATGCTAATCATTGCCAGTAGGATATTTCAATTACCAGCCACAGGAATAAGGGGATTCCCCAAGAAAGGGCAGGCATTACTAGGCAACAGATGCTTTCAAGTTCCTGCAACGTTATGAGCCCCTTAAACTACATGAGTTAATGCTGGCATGCTGTCTGCTTGTGTGCGCACGTGTGGTTGGGTGGGTGTGAGAGAGAGAGAGAGAGAGAGAGAGAGATCACTGTACATTATAGACCTGAAAGAGTACGGACAGTAGAAGGGGCATCTCTCCTTGGTCCTGCAACAGAACGGTAAACATACACTTTATCAGCCTGACTGTCATCACTTCCCTCTTCTTTCATTACCTCCACATTCAGCCTAGGCATCTCCCTTGCCAATAGCCTACAGGCATTCATCGTCAATTTACAGGATGACATCCAAAGTGACCTCATAGATTCATACTTCTCCACACCAGAGAGAAGTGCTGCATTTCCAAATGGGCAATCCCTTATCTCAAGTTTCCTCAACTTTGGACAACCTCCAAGCACGCATTGCATCCCCCAGTCACTTCTTCCAGCAAAAGCTACCGAAAGAGTTTCCAAATTTTTGGCATACTTCCCAATATACTCAAATGTCAGGTCAGTCAAGAGACCTGAAACTGAAAGCCTCTGAAGTTTAGTGCAAGTCTTCACGACTGCACCAAAACCCTCATCCATGGGTTCATTTGTTGTGTAATCTGGTTGTCCTGGATTCATGATGCAGAGCCGGAAGTGGGTGAAATCTGGGCAATTTTGCACAATTGTTCCTACAGCAGCATTAGTCATCTGCCGGCAAAAGTAGAGAACATAATGAAGTCTCCGACAACCATAAGATACAGCAACAAACCCTGCTTCAGTGACTCCATGAATAATTTCCTCATCGAATGGATCAGCAGGGAAAACACGGAGTTCCTCCAGCAAAGGACAGTTCAATCCAACCGCCTCCAGCCCCTTATCCTCTACAGTATCCAGGACCTGCAACAACAGTAAAATCTTGAGTATCTAAGTTTTCACAGAGGCTGACAATACATATGCAAATACAAGAGTTGAGGTGAGATATTTAAGACAAAAGGACTACTTAATGAATCTCTTGAACTCTTTTGAACAAATTCATCAACAGAATAGAATTTGACGATATTGGCTCATTAACACCAATTGTGCAAAGATATATGTTGACAGTATCATTTACAAACACCTTCGCACAAAATGAGGGATGATCACAAAATTATCCAAGCAAAAACCAAGGAATAAATTCCAGATAATGAAGCCATTAAAAAACTTGGAAATTATGATTACTTACCCATAGACGACGAAGTTGTGGGCAATGACCAAGAAGATTGGCAAGTTCAAGACTTTGCAAAGTGGCATAACTCAAATTCAGGAAAGTCAAGTTTGTACAAGCTGGGTACAAAACTGGTAAACACAGTGCCATTGCATCCCATAAACCGAATATAGTGTCTATGCTCTTGCATTGGCTGAATGTACTTTTAAGTTTGGTGTACTGGCGGGTTGTAAGCTCTTGAGAGAAAGAGCCAGTACCGAGCTCTGTTAACTGTGGCGCACAAGCAAGCAGCCTTTGAAGTTGTTCCAAGGAAATATTTTTGTTGACCTTAAGAAATTTCAATGATTTACACCTACTAACAAGCTTCTCAAGCGCATCAAAATTGACATCACTGTTCAGATGGGCAAAGTTTAGCACTTCCAGTGATAAGAAGTTCTCGGGAAAGCAGCTCAACCAGCTGCCGCTCTTATCATCAATGCCATTCTCCTGGATGTCAAGCTCAGTCAAATTCCTGAAACCAAACCACAATCAAAAGTTTCCTCATAAATGAAAGGTCCATCACACGCTTAAAGCCAAAAGACAACAACAGACAAGTCATAAATGGTCAAAGAACATCCTAAATAACAGAAATCAAAGAACAGGAATTCAATAAACTTGTGGCAGACATTAGAAAAACATAAATATCATATGAACGGTTCAGTTACACATATAAACCTCATCATTCTGTCACCCAATGCTTTTGCATTGGACATCCTGCAGTTCCATTTGAGCCATGTGCAGTTCAAGAGAAAATGATCATTATGAGCCATAAATTAATTAAACAAAATGCATGACAATTGTACAGAAGGAATTTCAGGTCTCCCTTCCATGCCTAGCATTTGCAGCTTGCCCAAACTTATGCCAAAATCCTAAATGCTAACTTTCCTTTTCTTCTACTTTCTTATATTTCTCAGTCTAAGCACATATTGCCAGGATTAATTTTAATATCAATCACCGACTATAAAATATCCAATATCGGAAACGCATCTTGGTACCTTGAGAATCAGTCATGGATTTGCGTAGTCATTGCTAATAAACCAACCACCAATGACACATTGACGGGAGGATTATGCCATCCAATGAATGCATATTAACAGGCTTGGGGGAAGACGGGGGGTGGGGGGAGCAAAACTAGAAGGGGTCGCTATCTATTATTGACCCCATGATCCATACAACTGTATCTAACAATACCACCAATTAGCAACACCAAAGTCTATGAAAATAATTGACCCAATAATTCGTACAATACGACACAGAAATTTACATTTATCATATAAAATAGAAAAATAAAAAGGGATATTTGAGCACATAATGACAGCAAGTAGATGCCATAATCCATTAAATGGTCTTAGCAGGTTGAATGTCAAATCGAACAAAAAGAAATTCGGAGTTAAAAAAGGAAAAAAAAAAGTAAACAGACAATAGTAGAACCACTTCTTTCGTTAACCTTTACAAGCAGAAACCAAAAACCAGCCCACTTATTTCACGAGCTTAAACTCCAACACAAAACAGAACAATCCAATCAAAACATTTGTCTACTACCTACAAACAGATCCTGGATCTCAACTTAGCAACTAAATAACAAATGCAGAAATAACGACACAATAAGAATATCCTAAATCAAAATCGAAAAACAAGCAAAGAACTAATTAATTAATAACGGAAAGATCCTTACTTGCAATGAGTGGCAATGGCTGCAAGTCCATCAGTACTGAAGCCATCACAGCTTAAAAGCGAGAGAGCTTTAAAATTTGGGAAATTCAGAGCCAAAAACTCCAAACTTTCATCAGTTACAGTCATTCTTTTAAGCCTGAGCTCCTCCAAAAACGGGTACTTCGAGGCAAAAACGACAAGCCAAGACTGAATATCGGCGCCCCAATTTCTTGGAACCAAATTGAAATCAGAAAATCTGGGCTTCCCTTTGAGAGTCACGCTCCGGATTCTCGGAAACCGGCGAGCGACGATCTCCGGCGAAACTGAGTAGCAGTTTCCTATAAAAACATGAGTGCGTGACCAGCTCTCTGCGTTATACCAGTCCTTGCACACTAAAGAAACCGAGCTCCGGTCTTTGTTAGATTTCAAGAGACTCAAAACTCGCTCAAGCACCTCGTCTGGAAACGGAGATAACCGAGTTAAATCGGATTGCAACTCGGACGATTCTTTCTTCCTCTTCGAATTTAGATCCATAGTTAACAGAAAATCCCCAAATCCAAGCTGCTCAAGACGCCATTAACAGAAAAATACAAAACAAAAAAGTTCAAAACTTTGAAACAAAAATTAAATCTTCAATGGATAATTATGAACAAAACAGTAAACAAATAAATGGTTAATCTGCAAATGTTGTACCTCTTGAGACCACAGGAAGCTTGGTGTGGATGTAGAGGCCAAAGAAGACAGAAGCTCAAGCACTTGCGTATTATAGCAAAAGCAACAGAGAGAGAATATATGCAATAAAATGTTTAATGCTTTGTTTGGATGGGAGTAATTTACTTTAACGAACCAAAATGAAAGTACATTGAAGCAATGGAATTTATATTTTCATTTTATTGTTTTGATAACTTAAAAAAATACTCAAAATAAATTAAATTTTTATGATATATTTGACATTTATATTCTCATCACGTTTAGTTCAGAGATAAAAAAACGAAGGGATACAAAAAATAGTTAGTAGCTGTTTAAAGGATAAAACTAGCTGTTTAAGAAATAAAAGGAAAACAGCTAACTGTTTAAAATATAAAACTAGTTGTTTTAAGGATAAAAGAAAAACAGTTAGCTATTTAAAATATAAAATTAATTGTTTTAAGGATAAAAGAAAAACAGCTAGCTGATTAAGGAATACAAGGAAAAAATACTTGCCTGTGTACGATTTTTCTTCTTCACTTATTTGGCTGTGCACAAGAGGCATTCTGACTGTGCTTAGCCGCTGTACATGATCTTGCCTAAAGCTATGCGAGGCCATGTATAGATTTAGATAGGGTAATGCATGGCGAAGCATGAATAATTTGATAATTTCATAATTATAGTGCCTATTTATTTTGCTTTCTTTTCGAATTACAAGAAAAGAAAATTAATTGAAAATTTTTATTTTTATTGAATTTTTTATTAATTTTATAATTCAAATAAACGAAAGTAAGGTAATTTAAATTTATTTTTTATTTAATTACTTTCATCCAATCAAAGGTAAAAGTACAATTATTATCAGCAAAATTATTGGAAATTAATTAAAAAAAATTTGATGTTCACTCAACTTTTAGCTGAAGCTGACACAGACATGGCAAATGGGAGTAAGAGAGAGAAAGATAAAAGAAAAAAGGCCAGACCAGAGATCGCAGCCTAACTTGTGCTATGGTGCGCAATGCGCATATCCTTCCATCTTCTGCCACGTAAGCTTTTTTGGACCCTCTGCAGCGCACTGCGCATAGGGTGGAAACTAGAATTGATCGTTGAGTAGTTGGCCATCTGGGTTAAACAGGCTGCAAGAATATGGTATTTGAACTTGTTTACTTTTTATTTATTATTTATAAGCCGGGATTGTGGATTTGGACCTTAACTGATCTATTGAAATTCAATTACACTTTTTTACTAATAAATCAAATATATAACAGAAAATTATCAAAAAAAATTATATAATATTGTATTTTATTCTCAATTTTTGTAAATACAAAAGTAATTATTATCCTCTACTTTACATTTCTGTTTGGGATTTGAAGTCAAGCTAGAATTGGTATTGGCACAATGTTTGTAAAGGTGGTACGGGATAGCATGGTATGGTGTGTTGTACCGCGTAATATAATTTTATTTGCTAATATATTTAAAAATATGACCTGATATGATATAATTTAATGACTTTTTAATAGGAGAAAAAATAAAAAAATAAAAATAATTTTAATAAAAGAGATAAAAGATTATAGTTATATTAGAATATAAAAAGAATTGATAAAAAAATAAAATACCATGCAAAGTCACCAATTCGATAATTTAAAAAATATAATCATGAATAACTTATAGTCTCAAACAACCATTAAATCATATCATTTCATAATTTTTCAATTCATTGCAAATCATCCCTTGACATTTTCCTAAAATATATTCCAAACAATTGAAATTCGATATTTGAGTCGAGGATAATAAAAATTTATCTATTCAAGCATTTCTCTCATTAAAGATTTATTTATAATTGGGATGAATTTTTTTTTTTTTTACTAATCACATGCCATTTCGAACCATTATATAAAGTATAAACCTCTTAAATCTTCAAAATAAACTTTCTAAACTCGAAATTAAACTCACTAATTTTACTATTATGATATAATACAATTGAAATATCCTTGGCATTCATCTTTTAGCGACTCCACTGCCATTCAACCAATCATCATCCGTATTATTTTTTAATAACATTATTGGATAAAATTTCGATCCGATTCTGATATCGGCAAAAAAAGGTATTTGTGAAGATTTTAAAATATTTTAATGGTTAAATCAGTACTTTTAACTAGAAAATTATACAAAATATAGAGAATTCCTTAAAAAATTATTGCTAAGTAAATAATTAATTTAATTATTTATACGATAAAAATTATATATTTTTAGTACTCTGAATGCTATGGAGTTTTATGTTCAATTAAATTATCTTTGTTATCATTTTCCAATTGGATATATGGTTATTTGTTAATAATGAATTTGTAGATTAAATAATTCTATATGCACATATCTAAAGCTCGCAAAATCTCTTAATAAAAATGAAATTAACATTAAGATTTTAAGAGTAAGTCGAAGGCAGAAATTTTTTTCCAATAAAATATTTTTTCTACACAAATTCCAACTGTGAAAAATAAAATAAAAAGAAAAAGAAAAAAACAACAGCTTTGAAGATCCAGAGACACCTTATCAGATCTCCAAAACATGACATCTCATCTCACTGCCATCAATGATTTCCTGACCAATCCTTTTTATATAAAAATCAACATCCCTAATTTAAGTGACCAAAATGCCCTCGGAGACTAAGTATTGTCCTTTTTTTTTTTTTCAAGAAAACAGAATTATATACTAAAAAGAAGACTAAAATTATAAAAAATATAATTGAATTGGACTGATACGTTATAACCAAAATCAAATTAAGTTATTTTCTGGCTAAATAATGAGTAGCCACATTGGAACTACGAGAATTATATTTGTAAAAAACATTACAAAATGATAAAAAATAAAAAAATAAATATATTTGTAAATAATATTATAAAATGGTAAAAAATAAAAAAATATCTGCTATAAGTGGCTGTAATCGGCTTCGATAAAAAGATTTTCGTGAAGTAGCGTTGATCAGATTCAAGAAATCCGTTTTAATATGGAAAAACATCTTTTTAATATATGGTAATAATATTACATTATTATTACAAAACATCTCTCACCTTGCATTTACACAATTCGTTCTGTACACATACTGAATATTAAATAAAAGAAAAAAATAAATTTTTTTATACAGATTAAATAGTAAGTCACTATAATAAATGAAAAATTAAGAAAAAATATTTTTTTGATGGAATAATATAATGTATATAAAAATATTTTAACATTAAATGTATTATTTGTTTCTTTAGAAAAAGTTATCTGCAGAGTAAATTGCATGCATAAAATTACTTGTACACCAACCGTCAAATAGTAATCTTAGTTTTATTAAATAAAAATAAAAAATATTTAAAGAAATCAAAATACTATTGAATAAAATAAATGGTCAGGAAAAAAGATGCACCAAATATGTGAGGCAGCTCAGCTCACATTACAAAAATTATTAAAAAATTTAAATAATAATAAACGATTAAGGGCATGTGATGTCTTAGCTTTTGTCAGAAACAATATTATAGGATAAAAAATAATAAGATTGGAGATTTATGATTCGATCGGTTGAATTGAATTTTTTTATTTTTAAAATATTATTAATTAATATAATTTTATAAATACTACTATATAAAAATTCAAAAAAATATATATCAACCATTAAATATATATCACAAATATTTTAATAATAAATTATAAAATATAATTTCAAAATTTTATTATTACAAGTGATTAATTATGAATTTTTGAATATCATATATTAGAAACATAAAAATATAATTCTATTATGAAAAAAGTTTATTGTTTAAATGAAGTACTAATGAAACAAACACAAATAACATTAATTTTGTAATATCTTTATATGCAAAAACATATATAAATTCTAAAGACATAATTAATTCTAAAGACATTAATTATATTTTATTATAATGAACCCAATAAGTATATTAAATTATTAAGTAATATCTTTAGAATTTAAAATATTATTTTTTTTCAAATAAATAAATAATGAAAATTTACAAATATATATATGTGTGAAAATATACCAAAAAAATTATGATTTTTTTACATATTTTAGCCAAAATTTTGGTTTTGCCCGATTCTTCGGTTCTTTTAGATTTTTTCGATCCAATCAAATGATATGCAAGTTTATGGTTGAACCGTATGATCCAATTCGATTTTAATAACATCCGCAGAACAGTGACATTTTTGTAGTAATCAGGAAAAACAGGGGTGATATAGAATTTATATTAGAGTTGTTTGGACAGATTTGCCCCTACCTCTTTCACCTATTTCGTGGTTGGAGGAGTTCAGAAGAATGAAATATGATGATATGATTGGAGTAACCATAACTTTTTTGGTTCCCAAAAATGCCCATGTTCTTGCTATAAATGGCTTCCATGTCCTTTGCGGGTTGTGTTTTTGAATTTTTTTTAATTACTTTTCAAACCGAATTAATCCATTATAACGAACCGAATTAAAGTAAAAAGTTTTCAATATTAATTTTTATCTTTTATAAACTTAAATTCAAAATTTTACTTAAAGAGAAAGTTTTGAATTTACTTTTTGTACGTTATCATCTGACTTTCCTAATTATCCCTTTTATACCATAATTAAAGTTGTGGATAAAATAAAGATACTTAATTATAATTTATAAATATGATTTATTTTTTTAATTACCGATACTCCAATACTAAATGATATTAACTCAAAATTATTAAAATCGAACCAAATCGATCGATTTAACAGTAAATTGATTGGCCAATTGGTTGGTTCAAATACAGAAAATCAAATTGATAAAAAGCTGAATTGAATCGAAAAAAATCGAGTTGAACCGAAAAATCGAATAAAATGAATTTTTTATTAAAAAGTATAAAAAATTATTATTTTTTGTATATTTTTCATCCAGACACACACACACACACATATATATATATATATATGAAAAAATTAGTATTTTAAATTTTAAGTATATCATTTAATAATTTAATATACTTATTATATTTTTGATTCATTGTAATCAAATATATATATATATATTTCATTATTTATTTATTTAAAAAAATTTATATTTTAAATTTTAAATATATCAATTAATAATTTAATATACTTATTATCTATTTAGATAATTGTAATAGTATATTAAATTATTAAGTAATATCTTTAGAATTTAAAATACTAATTTTTCCACATAAATAAATAATAAAAATTTAAAATACACACACACACACATATATATATATATTAAATTTTTATTATTTTTTTATTTGAAAAATTATAATTTTAAATTTTAAAAATATCACTTAATAATTTAATATACTTATTATCTATTTGAATTTATTATAATTAAATATAATTATACTCATATATGCAAGGTTAATATTTTTTGTATTTATTTCATTAGTATTCCATCTAAACATGAAATTATTTTCATGATATAATTGTATTTTTATGTTTCTAAAATATGATATTCAAAAATTCATAATTAATCACTTGTAATAATAAAATTAAAATTATATTTTATAATTTATTATTAGAATATTTGTGATATATATTTAATATTTGATGAATATTTTTTTAATTTTTATCTAATAGTATTTAAAAATTATAATAATTATAATATTTTAAAAATAAAAAAAAAAGTCGGTTGAATCCGGTTGAACATGTTGAATAACGAACCTTCATTTTTGTCAGTTCTTTATCCAATTCGATTTTAATAACATTATATTAGCTCCTGAATTTTTCGTCGCAAAATTCACAATATTACACTTAATTAGAGTTATTTTTCTCTCCATCTCTTCTGCTTTTTCATTTTTCACATTCAATTCAAGAGGTATTCTTTTTATTTTTCTGACGCAAAAGACACTCAGATCACGTAGGAAATCACGTGATACCTCCTCAACCGCACGAGTCCACGGTTTTGGTGGTACCGCACGTGCGCCAAAAACGGAAGCATCTAATCTATAACAGCTAATAGCCTAATACGCCCTTCAATTTCCATGAATGAAAGATAAGAATGCAATAATTAACTACATACTTAGCATAATATGATTATTGAAAAATTAATATAAACAGCTGGCAGTCAATCTCCAACCTAGTTTAGCTGGTGACATGTGGTTTTCGTATTTATTAACTTCCTTAATTTTTGCTAATTTTTATGTCTTTTATTTTTTTATAAGTCACTTTTATTATTTTTACTAATATTAACAAATAATAAATAAATTTAAATTTAATATTAAATTATATAATTAAGACTAAATTATTAAATTTAATTACTTCTGAATTTATTATAAAAAAATAAATTAAAAAAACAAATTAAATTATATTAAAAATTTAAAAATAATAAATAAATATAATTTAAAGTTTATTAAAAAAATAACAGATAAAACAAACGGATGAAGTATTTTATTTATTTTTAACTCTCTTATCTCTCAATGTATCTACAGTTGTAAGCCCTAGAAATGGAAGATTATGATCATAGGTTGACCTTATTAGATTAATTTTGTTGGTGAAGATATTATTATTATTTTCTATTTCGAAATAAATAGGGAAGACTTTTTGCGCATTGTTTACAAGTGCAAAACAAAAAAAGTTATTTGTCTCCCATTTTACGTAATAAAAATAAAAACAACTTGTTTCATTTTAAATAAAAAATAAAATGGGTAAAACTTGGTCATATCAATAATTAATTTATAAGAAAATTAAATAAATTTTTGACACTTAAATCTGTTTATGAGATCAGATAAATGTAAAAAAAAAAAAATAAAACTAAGATAAAAAAGAGTTCAAGCATTGTTAATAAACTAGGGGGATCATAGTTTCCATTAACAAGGCTAAGTTGAAAAGGAGTCTTGAGAGGACCACCATTTCTATTGTCCTAAGGGATTTTAATTACCAACGAACACATTAATAAATTGGCACTTTTTGTGCCCAAAAAAATTGACACCTTATGATTCAATAGAACAAAGTTGGACCCTCTTGTGTGTAAATGTACAAAGAGGATATCCAACTTTCATTGCTCAACCTCCAAATTTATTAAATAACATATTATTAATTACTTAATATATCCACCTACAACTTACACTCTAATTAATTATCCTTTTTTTCTTTGTTAATATCTTCATTTTTATCTCAAATCTTTAAGTGTTGCAATATGATAAAATTTAAACTTTTTGCCTTGAGTTTTTTTTTACAAGGATGAAGGTGCAATTTGATCCATAATATTAGGCAAAAAGGACAATACAAATTTTAAAGTTTCATTTGGTGTAATATCATCCTTGAAGTTTTAAAATCGAAGTAATTTGACCTCTAAAAAAATTGATCAAATTCTTGAGTGACACGTGTTAAATTTTTGAGCATCAGTTGTCATATTATAAGCTAAATTGTCCAAATTTTGAAACATTGAAGACATTATTGTATCAAATGAAATTTTAGTATTTATATTACATTTTTTGTTAAACTTTTAAAACCGATTTGTACTTTTAACATATTTATAAATAGAAGAAAAATAAATCTCAATTTAACACTGATTTTTTTTGTGCATGCATATATATATATGTGTGTGTGTGCGCGCGCGCGCTATTTTGCTCTCCAAATTTCTTACAGAATTATTTTTTGCCCTATAATTTTTTTTAAAACTATAGTACTCTGTAAATTTCGAAAAAAGTGTTAAAATTGGACATTTTATCATCACTTTCAGCAACTATCAAGGATAGACAAACAATAGAGGCGAGGGGGACAATTCAACTCACCTCCTAATTCTTTTTAATCCTTCATAGTTTAGATTTTGGCCCCCTCATCTTTTAATATTCGGTCTGCCATTTGACAACATCGTTTTGAACCATTATACTGATATTTTGATCCAAAAATAATTAAGAGAGGCAAAATACAAATTCAGTAGATAAAAATAATGTCATTAGTGATAATACTCTAAAAATCAAACTAGGCTAAAATCATTAAAGGACATCATAGTTCCATCTTTAAAAGGTTTATTAATGTCTAAATCTCTTCAGGTGATGGTTAAAATACGGAAAACAATATCGTCTAATCGGACGTGATCATTTCTTTCTATTATAAAGTTGTTTAATACACACATTTATCAAATCGCTGTCACCTATAGGCTAAACTTACTTTAGAGTATGACGCCTGTTCAAAAATACTGTTAAGCTTTTTCAGCTCTAAAAAATAAACTTATTTCATAAACTTGCACACACTGTCTCTTTAATTTATATCCATAATCTCTTTCTAAAAACTTTTATTCCGGTTACTAATTTAAGTATTGGAGTGATAACGTCCGGTAAAATCGTACAAAAATATGTAGCATAATTCACATATTCAGTCAGATCAAAGTCTAAATCTTCCAGTAAATATCAGCTTTTCCTTTTTATCCATTTATAATCTCATTCTACTGTTATGAAAAATTCTGGTAAATCAGTTAGAATAAATTAAATAAAAAATTTTGCCACCACTAGTCATCTAGAACAATTAATATTTTGCAATGTTTATCAATGTCTGTGAACTGAATTATGTGACCCAAAATCATAAAATGAAGCCAACTAAAACTAATCCTTACAATAATAATAATAATGATAATAATCCCATGATCAAGTGGTAGAGTGGTTATATAAATTCTAACCAATCAAAGTCGAAGATGCCACGTCATTCATGGCATAAATTAATAAATGCAACAGTGGCATATCAACTGTGTGCTCATGTGAGGAGGAGGATGGTGGGCCCCATCATCACCAATTTGCTCGTTAGTGGGCCCCACCATGGATTAGCACTCAACAATGGCAAATATGGGTTAGGTTAGACAACTTGCATTGAAGTTGAAAGCACTGAATTCTGATTATCCATCTTTAATTTTATTTATTTATTTACTGTTTATCAATTTTGAACGATAAAAAGGAGTATGCTACATATATTTTTTAACCATTCGATTAAATGAATGCGCATACACTTTCACCTATCGTTAAGAATCGTTTCAACATTTTTTATATGATAATACGATATTCGATTTGATTTTTTTAAATTTATAAAATTAATTAATTAAAAGTCATATATTATTGAATTCAAAGCTGAGACTACTTTTTCAATAATTTGTATGACTTATTTAAAAGCGAATATTATTAAATTTATAATTGAAACGAATCTTTAAGCGACATATTCTTCATATACAAAATAATAATTAAATTTGAGATTTTATTTAAAAAACTTCCCCGGATACAATTTTTTTTTTTTAACATAGCTATTTACTATTTTTTTTTCTTTTTCATGTTCTAATATCTTTTATACAAATAAACCATCCACCATATGCATCCAGCGAGGAGAATAGAACAAGTTCTTGAGTTATGTCTTAATTAAAAAAATTCCATCATCTTTAATATAATAAGATAGTATTAATCTAATATTCCACATAACATGTTAAGCTACCACCTTTAATATATATATGCATCATATGATAAAAAATAATATATTTTTATTGTCATAAAATGATGCACATCGCTATAAAACAATTATCATCACTGCACTTAATCAGGCGACCTATATAAATAACATAAAGAGCATTAAACAGTTACTCTAAAATGAAAATAAAGGTGAATACTTATCTGCAATTAGAATAGAGCCATACCCATTTGTCCCCTACAGATTAAGAACCCCATGTTCTACCAACCACCTTAGTTTGTTAAGGTCCACGTCATTGTCCAATCTGTGTAATCTTGTCTATTTAGACATAATATATATCACATAATAATATTTATATATAATATCCATTTAACTTTTATATGTATTATTTTTTATCATATATTGATGTTCATATTTTACTTGATAGCATTAAATTACATTTTCTTATATTTTAGAGTTTATATTATAACATTTAATATTATTCAAAATTTTATTTAATTTAAAATTAAACATATTCTAATTTTCAATAAATATCAAATCTATTTTATAATATCAGCTATTAATCTATATAACATGAATTTTGATTAATAAATTATATTTATTTCGTAATTTTTATATTAAATTACTTTACATATTTGAAATTGAATTGAACTTTGTCTAATTTTTTTAATAATTTTATGTTATAAATTTTAATAGTTAATCGAAAAATATTAGTTAATCAAATAAAAAAATCGAAATCGATAGATTGATTAACTGAATGCAACAGACTGATTAATGGTTAGTGATTTTAAAAAATCGATATTAATGAACTATTTAATTTTTTTTATTAATGAATTGGTTAATCGATCCATGCTCATCCCTACTTTGAGATACTTGGCCATTAAGTACTCCTAATTACATGTATTAATTATGGAGCCGCACAATATAATTAGAAAAACCCACGACGAGACTTGGACGGCAATTACCCAAGTTCTCTAGCCCAAGATAAGGTTAGTCATTCTGAAAAGATATTTCTGACTTTACCTTTAAGCAGCGGTTGTTAATCGATCCGGACAAAAAAGTTTTAAAATAAAATTAATTTTTTTTTGATATATATAATAGTTAAAATAAAATTAAAAAATATTTTTTCTTCAGTTTTTTTTGTGTTAAATTTTTTGAAATGATATAATATTATTTTTCTAAATTTTTTAATTATTTCTTATCTGATAAAAATATAGAAATGTATATTTTATATCTTGATATTTTCTCAGCAAATAAAAAATACATAAAAAGGGAGAAAATTAATTTGCTCTCTGCATTTGTGTCTAATATATCATATGTGAAAAAAAAAGATTAGCAAGAAATTGCAACTAAATTTTTAATTTTTACATCTCCAGAAGTAAATACACATCTTCGTATTTATAAAGAATGGCCTGTTTTTTGATATTGAACTGTTGACTTTTTATTGTGTTTTTTGAATATCTAAACAATAGGAGTTTGTCAATCATCAATTTTTTGTTTGTATCATATTCTAGTTGCAATAATTGTTTCCAAAGATTAATTAGCTAATTTTTAGAAAAATATTAACGTCTATCCGTCTCAGCATTTTCACAAAAGTTATTCATTGATTTTGTACAATTTTGGTCCAAAACAAAACAATTTCGGCCTAAAACTATTTCACAAGAGGATAGATTAGAGATTAATGACGGCCCGATTTACGCCCAGCATTATGGATCAGAAGTTTGGATGATCTAGCTAATAATCAGGCTACTCACATTTGCGCTCTTTACCACTTACGAAGATCGATCTCAGAATTCTAACAAACCTGTGGAACTCATCAGTTCAGCTCAGTTCAAAATTATATCTTAATTATACAACACTCTTTATCCTCAAAACACTCATCAAATTTGTCAAAAATTTAAAGGAATGAACTCAACAGAGTTAATTAGGAACTAAAATTAGATTTGGCAGAACAATTTTCAAGCAGAAAAATTTTAATCTTGAAATTTGCTCACTTAAAAGAAAAATAATCGCTAATTTAATTGAACATTACATTCACAACTCGAAATGAATCAAACAAAGGACTTTGAATTAAAGTAGAAACAAAAATTGGACTTTGAAGGATCCGATAAATCTAAAACAATTATTAACCAACAGTAGCCAAAGCTAAAATTGTCGAAAAATCAATGATGAATGTGGAAGTAATTTCTTAGACAAATCCTCAATTTCTGGTGCTAAATTTCCATGGGGTTTTATTAGTGATTATTCAACGAATTGATTAGAGCAAAAAATAATGTGTAAGCAAAAATTGTTTCAGGGCTTCAAAAGTGGCATTTCACAGTATGGGCTGAATTCAGCAAACCCAAGAACCTGCTGCTAGCATGCATTAGATACCACTCGAATCCCTCCCAAACATGGAGCTCCTCATCCAATCTGTTACGACCAGTGCCCTTGTGCGCCAACTCACTTGTTTGCTGAAGGACGAAAAAAGAATGAGCACCTAAAGCTACCCTTCGCTAGGAAATTTGGGTGGAAAATTGTTTTTCTTCTTTTTATTGTTTGGTTACCAAATAAAAATGGGGAATCTGAATTCTTAATTTCCCTTTGAAAGCCAAAATTATTTTCCACCAATTTGATGGGGAAACCGGGAAAATTAAAATTCTGTTTTTCGCCCCCCATTGCAATATTAATTAACCAAACAAAGGGTTTGGAGCAATTCAATAGAGGTTGCAAATAAGAGATTCATTACCTGGCATAGACAGAATACCAAAGCCACTGAGTGCTGCGTCCAATTGAGACCCAATCGCCAGGAAGTTGTGCTGCCGTTTGCTCTCCTCCCAGTGGTGCAAATTGTCCAAAATGCTTGTACCTGTGAGGAAGTTCACCATATGGAGAATGAACATGAAATTTCTAACTGCCGAAAAATCTTCACATTCAAGCAACAGATTCTCGGCATTCAGTACTAAGCCTAACTGTATATCATGTAATATTTTTCACCAGATATTGCTAGAAATGGTTAAGATTGGGAGGTTGCTATAAATGCTAATAAGATTGAGGCCAACCTGAAGGGTTGAAACCTATGGCGACCCTCTCCTCTGAACCTTAGAGGGCCTTCAGGATTTTTCTCAGCCTCTTCCATGCGGTTGAAGCAATGAGCAAGGTATGCACCTTGTTGAGATGCAACCTGCACATGGAAAACATGATCAATGATCGTTGAATAGCATTGGTCCACTACTAGTAGCCTCTGCTGTATCAAAAGCGCATCGCACCTGTGCTGTTGCTGGGAGATTCTTCATCTGAGAATCCACTTCTTTAAGAGCTGTTTTGAACTCCTCAATATTTAATTCAATGGATTCTTTTGGGCCATCTCCTTTGGCTTCCTTCACCAGATCAACAATGTCGCGCATTTTCTTGTTCTTTAGGTAAAGCTCCACTTGGGGGTATCTTTCACAAATGTCTTTAATCACTTCCTGAAATTCTTCTGCCGTGAGCGTTCCAGAATTGTCCTTGTCTGCCTTCTTAAATATTGCTGAGATATCTTCCTACAAGCGAAATTTTAAAAAAGAAAGAAACTCTATAAGCCAAATGGAAAGGCACCTGGCAATTCTATTTCAAAAAGAAAGCTAGATGAAGAATAAAAGCGTGCATAGGAAGGATAATCATCGCTAAGAGATGAACATCAGCGAAGCATATAGTGATAATGAGCAAATTTAGAGGTGATTTAGCACTGAAATTGTAACCTATGAAAAGAAAACTAAAAAGTACCATGACTTTGCGCTGGTTAATTGTTGCACAGTCACCGAGCGCATATATGTTATCGCATCCCTCAACCCGCAGCCACTCATCGGTTGCTAGAGCTCTTCTGTTAGCCTGTTCACAGGAACAGATGTTTCGTCAAATGCAGGTAATTTAGTATGATAAAAGCTAGCTTACTGTATACTAAATTCCACAGCACTTATTGGAAATTTCTTTAGACAATCACAGAGAAATATATAAGCACACGGATCATAATCAATATACCTGACCAATTTGTTTCATAAACTCCCTTATGACGGGATGAGTTCCAATTCCGGTTGACCAAACAGCCATTCCATAAGGTATAGAAGTAGTTTCCCCATTCCCTCTAACTTTAGTAGAAATTTCCTTATCTGATACTTTCACAACCATTGACCCTAATCTCACATCAATGCCATCTCTTTTGAACTTTTCTTCAGCAAAAGCTGTGATTCTTTTGTCAAACCTGCAAATTCTCAAAAAGTATGAGATATCTTTTTCGAAACTATTCCAATTTTATGATCAAGGATAGATTTCAATATTCTTTTTAGAATTAGCATGTAAATTCTGCTTACTGATAATTGCACCAAATGTAGAATCGAATGAACATATAAAAAAGTTTTTCGTTCTCATTCCCTTAATTTTAGGTTATCAAACAACCAAGAAAAGCGACAAAAAAAGTCTGTAGGCATTTCCACTAGCCAGAGAGAACTTCAATGTGAAGCAGAGACTAAACTCTGATGCTACTGTAACCACTAAAGTGATATGCTGAAATGGCAGAAAACTTTAGAAGTTCTTGTGATTCTTACATGTTCAGGATATGATCTGCTGCTTCAAGAAGTGTTATTTTTACGAAATCTTTGGCTGCAGGATATAATTTGACTAAGTCATCATTGACAAAATCGTGAAGTTCTGCCGCAAATTCCACACCAGTTGGGCCACCACCAACAACCACGAAATGAAGAATTCTCTTTCTTTCTTCATCACTCAATTCTGGTAGACTTGCCTTTTCAAAGTTGTCGATAACATTCCTACGGATCTTCTGAGCATCTTCAACTTCCTGTAAGGAGAAATAAATTTCCTTGAAAATTAGCAACATACATATACAAAGAGGCTAAGTTCTCATCAAAACCATAGACACAACGGCCATAATTCTCATTCGACAACTTTTATTTTCCATGTTACGGTGCCGGTGTTGGAAATTTATATGGAAGGATTCAAGAAGACTTACCTTCAGGAACTGGCAGTTCTCCTCTACACCTGGTGTGTTGAATGTATTTGGGCGAGCCCCCATGGCTATTACAAGGTAGTCATAGTCCACAACAAACTCTTCTTTCTCATTCGAATTGGTACCTTGATTAGATCGACAATAAACTTTCTTGTTTTCTGCATCAATCTTAAAACATTCGGCTTCCCAAAAACAAATGTCCACACGTTTCTGCACATGGGAGAGTACATTGATCAGTTACTGCATTATCTCATATCAGCAATTACTAAAAGAAGTTGGTTGTAAACACAGCACATATCAATAATAAATCTAAAGAGTTTTCCTTAATTTTTCCTGCAGTTAATTTTTACTCAAGTTCAATTTTAAATGACTATGGCTTTTCCGTTTTACCAACATTTAATTTTAATTGAGGACTATCAAATAGGTGCTCTTTTCCTCTAGCCAGCAGCATTCTTTCTCTCATGGGTTGTTCCACAGAGTCTTAACACGTCAACAAAAAATAGACCTTACTCCTCGTTCACTGATGGGTCTCTGTTCAATTAATAACACATGAGTCCATGCGTGTAGAATGCTGGCACTTCAAACCTATTTAGCATCAATGTTGCACAGGAATTCAGGAAAGAACCTTATCAGAATGCAGAAAAACATTGTTTGGAGAACTTTGATCAGGTGACATTCACAAGGTTAAAAAAAAAGGAACCAAGTCACAGACATTCATCATTAGAAGGTAGAGTTAGCTCACAAGCTAATGGACTACAATTATCACCGTTAACTAAAGTTGCATCAATTCGACCATGACAAAAGAAGGTGAAACCATAAAACAAACAGAGTCACAACCAAAACCTGAACATACAGTCAGAAAAATACAAGTTTCGTCAAAAAATAAAAAGAAGGAAATACTATTCCATTTGCAGTTCCAATAACAATAAAGAGACAATTTCTAGGAGGTTGCTTTTTACCTTCCTTACAATATTGCGGATAGGTTCCACAATGCTGCGAGCTTCAACTGTACCACAAGTAACATTTGGTAGAAGAGGAGTGAAGGCAAAGTAGTTTCGAGGAGATATCACTTGAACATCATATGTGGGGTTATTTAGTTTCTTCTGAAAATTAGTTCCAGCCCAACCAGTTCCAAGCACGACCACCTTCTTTTTCTTGGTCACCTCCTCAGCTGGCGCTAAAGCTTCAGCAGCATTATAACCTACAATTCCCGCACCGCTGCAACCAAAAGACATTTGGCAGAACCAGAAGAAAGGTGAAAAGTGGGAAAAGCATATGAAACACAGAATTTATTTACCACAGTTTCGAGGAATCCTGCAATGAATTTAAGTTCCTACAGCATATATCAGATTTCCCTGGCTGGTTGTTTTGCAGTAAATAAAAGCGATCTCAAGCAAGGAACTAAAGTTCTGCTTGAATGGCCATAATTGTTAGTATATCATTTGAATCCGAATCTGCGAATTATTGAAGAACCCAGAGAAAAAGGCATTACTAACCTTGAGATAGAACCACAATATTCTGCATTCTAGGCCGTAGAATTTTGCAGATATTACTTCTCTAATGCTAGAAATTTACATTCCATTTATTCTAAAATAAGCAGCTCCGCATATTTTTGTCTAAGATCATGCCATAATAACACAGACTAACGGAAGAGCACCCCCACTTTGCTCTGCCGTTAGTAACTCTGTTTTTCTTATAATATCAACAAACAGATCCAAACACTTCAATACTCTTCTCCTAGGCATTAGGAAAGAGTTCGGAACCTTGCAAATTCTAAATTGTCTAACCAAAAACAAAACTAAGTCTACAAGTTAACACATTTAAGACAAAATTCTATGCCAATAAAGAGGTTATAAATCACAAAAAGAGCAATCAAAAAGTTGAAAATCACTTGGAATCAGAACGGAGAAGTAGCATAAAAAAATCAACGAGCATTAAATAACGAACACAAATTAAAAAAAGCCAAGTAGTTCCTCGTTCATATTGAATAACAAAGAAACAGAGTCCGAAGAATCGGAAAATCAAAAGAATATGAGTTATTAATGAATGTAAACAAACAAAAAAGAAACTTAAATTTACAATCTAACGAATTACAGAAAAAATTTGATGCGAAGAAAGAGACAATAAATCACAAAAAGAGCAATCAAAAAGTTGAAAATTACTAGGAACCAGAACAGAGAACTCGTATAGAAAAAATCGAACGAGCATTCCTATTGGAGAAAAAATAGACGAAATCTAAAGAATCGAACAAAGAAGAAGAAGAGTACCTGACGGCGCAGACCAGAAACAACTTGGAGATGTAAGGGCGGTCATGGAAACCTTTAGAAGCTCTCTGGAATAAGCTTAAACCACTCATATTTGCTCCTTTTTCTGAAATATAACGCAGAGACTTTGAACTGAGAGAGAAAGAATTCCAATGGAACAGAAGACAGTGGAAAAAAACGAAGAAAAAAAAGAACCCGAAAAGGTCGGAGAGATATTGGCTGGGAACGTGAAGGTCGCGTGTGTTATGTGTCCTTGTAAAGATGGTTCCAGTCCAGGTTTTGATGGACTTTGTAGGGCAAGGAAATGGCGGCACGTGCTGGGTTTTGCTTTTTTTTTGCTCTGTCAATTGTCGTTTTGACAACAAGACACGTGTTGATTCTGTGGACCCTACCTTTGTTTATTAAATTTATGGCAGCCGTTCGATTAATGGCCTCCACCTAGTATTCTACGGTGTGATTTCTGTTGACTGCTGGCGGTTGTGTTGCATTTGCTTTTCTCCAAGGCTTTGGGGTTGGTCAAACTCGGTTCACACGTTAACATTATTACACGTCTGGCATATATTTGAAAAAAAAAAAAAAACAAAATCAATTTCCTAAATTTTAAACGTTTTCCGTATTAAATTTTTATATTCTCAAAGGTTAATATTGAATTCTATATATATATATATATATATATATATATATATATATTCCTAAATAACATTATGCTAGCTAATGTCTCCTAAATTGAGGAAACCAGTAATTAAGCTATGATTTATATATTATGCTAATACTGGTCCATAGATATTTAGACATATAATTTGACATGAATAAATAAATTACAAAAATAAATCAAACGTATGTATATATATAACAATTTATTTTATAAAATGTAAGTAAACTTTTGACGGAAGCAAAAGAGGAAGCTGCCATTTTATTGGAGAATTTGCAGATCTACGAAAGTTGGCGTTAATAAAACAAAAATAATGGGTCGTAAGTAAAGAGCGGCGTGCTGGGCCATGACTTTCTTGAAGAATGCTGGTCTGTTACGATTTTTAACATTCTGGCAGCCTGGATTTGGAATCAGCTATTGGCAATTGCACATGCTAATCGCTAGCAGCCTCATAACAAATCCTTTTTTTTTAGCCTCAAGACATTATTATTGTTGAAAGTTTAAAACAAAATTATTTTGTTACCATTTTTATTTTCCATTTTAATAATGTTAATAAATAAATGTAAGATAGTCTGAGTGGAAGAGATTCTGATTACTTATCAAGTAATTTCGGATTCAAGTTCTTGTGGATGCAGCAAACTTAGTTGGGAGAGATTTTCGCATTTGCATCTGATAGTACATCGAGTGAAAATTAATCTAAATATTATACGGTTTAAAGAAATTTTTCATCAGTACAGACGTGCTTAAGATATCATACTAAAAAAATAAATAAAAAAGTATTTAAAAATCAATATAAGTTGGTTTGAGTGGAACGGACTCTGATCGCTTAATCAAGTGGTCTCGGATTCGAATCGTTGGGAGAGATCTCCGCAATTACATCTAGCAGTACCTCTAGTGAAAATTATTTTGAATATGATATAACTTAAACGTACCTCTCGTTAGTATGAATTTGCTTAGAATACTATATTAAAAGCACACAAAAAAAAAAGCTAATAACATTGCAATTCATAGATTTAATTAATCAGGACGAATGAATTTTATTTTCATGTCAAATCAATAATATAAGCTTCCCTGAATCAAAGGCATATCTAGGATTTAAAGCAGTGGATTTGATATTATGTATAATCTACAAAAATTTACTCAAAATAAATAATAAGACTTTGTTCAATATAAACTTTAATTTTCTCAAATTTACGATCCTAATTGGGCTAGATTTGATATATTGTACTTCTTCTTTATTATAGCGAAATTATAGCTAGCTAACTTTTAAGAATGAATTAGACCGGCAGTTATCTTTTAATTTCAATTTTAGGGGTTATTTACACCTTTTTATGGACTAAAACGAAAAATAAAAAAAAAATTATTTAGTTACACATTGACTTTTTAAATGATAATTTACACACATAAAATTGATAAAAATAACATATTACCTATTTAAACTCGGCAATATACAAATATTACTCTTGAAAAGGTGTAACAATTACTCTCTCAAATTTCTATGGCCAGTGAATCTTCTTTATTAAGTTTAAGAGATATATAATAGATAAATTTCGTTAATATCATATGATTTTAATAAAGAAAATTTACGTCACACTTTTGTGAGTTATAACTAAATAATTTTTTCAAGTGTATTTTTATGTACTATCCCTAGCAAATATCACTATATCATACCATACCGTACCATAAAACATTTAATTCAAACAAGGGGTTAAAATGCTCAATACAAGAGATATAATTATTATTAATAGCCACAATAGCTTTAAATGTATGGAAACCTAATACGGCAAATGAGTATTTTCCTTTCGCCATTTTAACGGAGTGTCGAGGTCTTCCTTATATTTCTGCATCGAATCAATCAGATACAAAAGAGCCACAATTGTTCATTATATAAGGCGATGGCCATTTTTGATAAAGAAAGTTTCATAACTACGAGACACATGTATACTCCTAACAAAACTAATTAAATTGGAGCCCATAATTTCGGATCAAAGTCAATCTAATTAGTTGAATATATATAAAGGAATAGACGTTATAAATAATTATGAGAGCTCATAATTGTCATTAATTTATACGTTATAAGATATTAAAGTTTAAATACTACCTATTAAATATATATGCAAGTCTTCAATATATATATATTGTTTCCATACTATTCTTTCAGGATTATACTTTCCTCTATTGATTTTCTATTTTAGCAATTATGAGGCCAAGAAGTTAAGGCTTTACGTTAAAATTTGATGCACGCCGTCCAGAGTATAAGCCCCATCAGATTTGTGCTCAGATGTCGCCGCAGAATGAGCAGCTTTACGATTTTGTTCTTCAGTTTCTGATTGCAGCAACAACAGCTCAAATGCATTGAAACTTGAAAGAAAAAGAAAATCATCTCATATATGGCACCGTGAATGAATACCAAGGCCCTGCTCTCATGGTTTGCGTGCATAGCAAATCCATACACATTTAGAATCCCAGATGGATAATATAAGAGTTTATAATTGTGGTAAAGTTACTTTCAGAATGGTTTAAGTTATTTTGAAACAATGATTAGATCCATGCACATTTAACACTGTACAAGAATCATAAGAGTATTAACCGTGGCATGACCAATAACTCAAGGTGAAAAATTCACGTAGATAAAATATAGTAAATTGGATGGATTCATTGCACTTGGAAGGGCTAAAAATGTGGATTTATAATTATGACGGAACTAATTTTTAGATAGTTTGTATCATTTTAAAACGACTATAAGCTCACTATTATCAAGTCCAACTCTCCAAATTCATATAAATTTAATAGAAATATCTCTTTAAACATGTATAACTATATTTCAAATGGTTTAAGTCATTTTAAAATAATGGTAAATTCATAATTATTAAATTTGACTTTTCAGACATACATAAATTTAATAAAAAGGTCTTTTTAAACATATAAAACTACTCTCAAGATGATTTAAATTATTTTAAAGTAATGATAAGCCACGATTATCAAATTGGATTTTCCGATATACGCAAATCACAAACCTTATTATAGCTCACCTAGAAATTCCTCGATCTTATTTGAAGGCAAAATTGCTGCAGAGAATGAAATCAATTTCGTGATATTCAAGTCTTGTGATTTTAAATATCTTCTATTCAGCCATGATATAAATTTCTTGGTACATTCTGAATTCACGTAAATACTTAATACTGTATTTATTTTGAAGATCTTGCTAAAATGATATAATTGATCAAAATCTATTAACGGAATATCTGTCTTAGTTTACTAAGAGGTCGCAAATTCGAACTTCTATTTTCCCATTCCCTCTATCAAAATCTATGTCTGAAATTTTACAAATAATAATTTAGGAAATCACAATGATTTTCTCGTCCAATTCTTGCAATTGGATGTTTTTTCTTAAACCAAACACAAATAGTGCCTAAATTCTTTAAAGAATGGACATTATAGTAGAAGAGGTTAACACACAAATTCTACTAATTAATGGTCCAAGTCCAACATTTGAACATCTTAAAAGAAAGTTGCATTGGTATTCATATGACAAGCAACTTGCAGGACAAAGTTAAAAAACAATACATATGTAATTGATATTATACAGGCCATCTTTGCTTCCCTTCTCGCATATTGTCCTTCCATCATTTCCCCTTCTCTCATAACTTTATATTATGTCTCTGCATGAAATCAATCAAATACGTGCATGTAGTTCAGTATTCGCTCAATTATATATATTAAAACCATTTTCAAGAATAGGTTGCTAAGTCTGCTCTGTCTAATATATAAAAAATAAAAAAGAATCTTATTTTCTGATAAGAAGATGGACCAGCAACAACCTGGCACCCTAAATGCAGCAGCCATAGTTTAATTTCATTTGAAAACTTGCACGTTTTTATGAAATGATTTAAAGGAAAATCACCTTATGGAAATCAACCACACCCGGAGTATTGAATGTTTCCTTGTAAAGCCCCTTGGCTGTTATAAGATGGTCATACTCAACAACAAACGCATCTTTTGTATCCAATTTTTGTGTTGGATTCATAACTCGCATCTTCGAACGGCCAGCCAAATGATTATAGTGACTGAATATGTATAAGACACAACAGATATAAACTACTGTTGATTTAATTATATAATGTAATCCATGAACTTTGTGTATATTATTATTGTTATTATTTTAAAAGCTTTGAACTCACAGATGAAATGGTTGCTCGCTCAAAAAGATATGAAACATGGATCGACAATAAACCTTCTTGATGAAGTTGCGCAAAGGTTCAAGTATGCTGCGAGCTTTCCATGGAGTAGCTGGTAATGGAGGGAGTGGAGGCTAAGAAATTACGAGGCGAAATCACATGGACATCCAGAGAACGTGGAGTTGTCATCCTCCACAGAAGGGTTCCAGGCCAACCAGTTCCAAGCACAACAATCTTTGACTTGCTGGGCTCTTTTTTGGCATTAGAAGATAGAGAATTAGCATAAGCTACACCCCCTTCAGCACTGAAAAACCCATAACTAAGATGCTGTATAATTCCCTTCCCGCCATTTTCCAGCGAAATCCAACTGGCCACTGAATAAGTAAAAAATGCAGGTACAGGCGCCATCCCGCCACTCTAACAATATGCCCAAAAAAGAAATCACCACAGTTAATACTAATTAAGGAGCAATACATCTCAAAAGCAATCATTTTAACACGCACGGATCCAAAACTGAACATAATACAAAAAAACTGAACAACAAATGGTGATTAAAGAAAAATGAAAAGAATTAAAACCCAAAAATGGAGTTATACCTAACAGAGACTCTCTGGAATAAGCTTCCCAAAGCGAAGAAAATTGAGTGGAGTGTTTAATGAGCCTCACCTTGTGCATTGATCGTGCTTTCTTCTCACCTTGCAACAAATTTTTAACCATTTCAGGCCAGGTGTAGCCTCACGTGACCTTCGAGTCTAGGAGAATTGGGCCTTCATGTGGGCTGCTTTGGCCCAAGCCCGAAGACCTTCTTGATGTGTGATAGGGTGTGTTATCATGTGGGATAAAATATTTCGCCCAGAAAAAAAAAAAAGGGTAAAGGGAAATGCACGAATTATATATGAAAAGTGATTTGATGCGTGTGTATTTAAACCGTTCAATTATTACTATGCATGCAGTTCAATAATTCAAATATAGATACAGCGGTATACTTAAAAATTAAATTCTGAATTTTTATTTTTAGGTATTTTGTTTTTCTTTTATAAAGTGTTATATCTCTATCACCTATTTGTTGATGCACCATTTAGATATGAGACATGAAGTCCTCATAATGCACTTTCGGCCCGGCTGCAGAAGAAAAATCTTTCACTTTCCGTTGGTAGTTTCAACACTAATTATTGCTATTCATAAGCTGTATAATTTGCAAATTATCAGCTTAAGATTTTTTTTTCTTAAAGAAAAACAATGGTCAGGTTAAAGAATTTTATTAATTTATTTTCGGTCAATTCGATAATTTAATATGGTTTGATTAAATCATATAAAATTTTGAAAAGAATAAAGTTGACAAAATATCATCTTTTTTCAAGAACAAAAATAAAAAATGAAATCTTATCAAATTCAATCATCCTCATTCATCTCGTCCCATATATTTATTAAACTTTATTTTTATAAATATTTGAAACAATTCTTAAAAATCAAATAAAGAAATTAAAAATTTATTTAATTTTATAAAATTATTTTTACTTTTTTAAATGATACAAAATTCACTATGATACTGAAATTTGAATATATTTATCAAAATTTGATCTGATTTTCGAATTCAATTCTTATCCAAATTTAACTCGATTCATAAATAATTCAAATATAATTCAACTCATATGATTTGAAAAAAAAATCAAACCGGGTTAAGGTCAATTTATCTTGACCTATATAGATGGATTGACCTGGACAAATGTCATTATTAATTTTTCATTTAATTTATACCGTCTAATTTAGTTTTATTAATGGTAAGAATAAAATTGAAAACCTATGGGGTGATGGTCTGATGGTGATGCAGATTAAATTATGAATTAGAGGTCTCAAAATTGACTTTCGATATCTCTCGTTGGGAGGGATAAAGAACTTTAACCTGTAACGATGTTTCGAATTCAAATTTAATCGGTCCAATAAAATTCAGATACCGAATGGTTCATAAAAAAATAAAAATAAAATTGAAGAAAATCAACTAATGTAACCAATAATAGAACTAATTAAATATGATTTTATAAGACTGAGACAATCGGACTAGCCAAACACACACACGTCACAAATAATAATAAGAGCCCATAATTAGTTATTAATTATTAAATCCTTCTACAATTCCATTAATTGTTTTTTTAATAAGTTTGAATTGAGATTTCTTCGGAGTTTGATTTTAAAGGGACAAAAAAAATTTCGGAAATGACAATTATCACAAAGAAATGAATAATTAATTGTAATTGGCTTATCATCAAACACTCGTAGGCACAATAAAATGACTTGAGAAATCCAAAACACCCGTCAACCCATTGGACAAGAATTTGTGCATGTTTTTACATTGTTGGATAAATATCTTTATGTTCATCAAACTATCATAAAAACATACCCACATTCATGTAAAATCTTTTATGATCCACTTAATGCTTACTAATTACCTTCCATTAATCTAAATTAGAAAACCCTAATCTACAAGAAAACTTTTTTTTTTTCTATTAATCACACTTCACCAGCAAAGATCTTCTTTTCTAGACGGAGATATATCAATCTCTATCAAATTCTCCTCTTCAAATTGATAACCCGAACCCGAATGATCCTTGTCGGGTCTATCCAGAGCTATCTCTATCAACAACCCCTCCCCATCTTCCTCTTCCCATTTAAAGGGCGAATCCCATCCTCCCGTCATCGGAAACCCACCGTCGGAGGAAGAATCCGAATCCGTCTCCGGATAATACATTGACAATGATGGATACCTCTCCAAAGGTGATTTCCGGATCGGGTCATTCTCATTCGGTTCCTCTTCATCATCATCTTCTTCTCCTTCATAAGCTTCGTATATCACTTCCAATGGCGCCTTGAGGTTCCATTCAACAAATGAACCTTCAAAATACGGTTTTGAGTAAAAATTCGATTGGACCCATCTGTCTACTTTTATCAATGAACAAGAGTTCTCTGCTGAATGGAAGTTACTGTCCCTAATTTTCACAACTTTCTCGCTTTCTGCGATCTCAGTTTGCTCTGTTTTGGGGGTTTGAACTCTCTGGCCGGCGCCGAGGCGGAGGAGAAAGAGGAGGAGGAGAGCAGTGAGGATCAAAACGGGGGAGAGAAATAATTTAAGTGCATGAGGAAAAAAGATGAGAATTAAAGTGTAAAGAGTGATAAAAAAAGAGAAAAGAGGATCAGAAGAAGAAGCCATTAAATCAATTAGAGCTAACGCAAAAACAGAGTTCAATTGCAATGGCATTTCGTATCCTTCCATAAGTAAAAGAACTTCACAAAAGAATTAGTCAAAAGCGAGAGTTAAAACACCAAAATCTCAAAACCCATTAAGGACCAGAGGATTTAAAGCAGAAACAAGCAAAAAATCAGATAAAAAGAAGGTTGAAAGAGAGAAATTTGAAGGCTTTTTCAGTGCAGAGTGCGTAATAGAGAGGCATGGAATATAAAAAAAGAGAAGGCAGAGATGCTATGTGGGTTTCATATATTTCTTTTATACAATTACCGATATGACCTTTTCTGTAGAATTATTACGATAAAATCCACAAAAATCAACCATTAAAAGCCTAAATCAGAAAGTTTAGGGCAACTGAATTCATGCATTCAGATACTGAAATCGTAAAAGTTTCCCAGATTCAGAGTCTAATTGTTTATGTTTAGTCTGGATTCAAGGTTTCACTGAAAGACATGAGTTTCCAAGAAATCCAGATTAATGGAATTCACTTTCCAAAATTTCACGGTGTTACCATAAATAAAATAGAGGTGAGTATAAATCGATTCATTAATAATTTTATTAAATTAATTAATTAATTTCGATTAATCGTTATATTGATTTTAATTTTTAATTTGATATTTCAGATTGATTTATTAGTTAACAATAAAAAAATTATAATATATAAATTTAATAAATTATACAATTTGTAATATTATTTTTAATAGTTAAATATTCTTTAAAAATTAAAAAATATAAATTAAATAAAATATTTATTAAAAAAATCAAAATAAAAATAAAATTTTCAAAATTAATTATAAAAATTAAATATATTCAATATAAAATTAACAATAAAGTGCTAATTATGTACATATAATAATAATAATAATAATAATAATAATAATAATAATAATAATAATAATAATAATAATAATAATGTTTATTTACTAAAAATATGTATTTTAATAATATTTTGTAAAGTTATATATCATAATATTTATAAATTATACAAATATTAAAAAATATAAGTGTCAAATTTAATATATATATATATATATATATATATATAATTGATTTTGATTTTGGATCGATTAACCATTAATTTTTAAAATTAAAAATCATAAATTTAAAATTTCAGTTCGCTTAACCTAAAAATCAATTTGGTTTCGGATCGATTTTTTGATTAATTGAAATTTTGATTTTTTTGTTCATCCCTATCCATAACTATTGAATTTGTTTTGAAATCTTCGGTTAATTAATCTGATTTCCGATTTCTCCTCCTGAAATTTTGATTTGAGTTTTGGATATATATATATATTTTATAGGCCTTGAATTTTTTAAGTAAATTCACAAATTTATAAATTGTTACTATAAGTTTTAGAACAAATAAAAAATAATAAGAAGAAAGAGTGATTTAATAAGAAATGGAATAAAGTAGACATAAAAGTTTGGTTGCATATAAATAAGGGCTAAATATTGATTAATGATAAATGAATCATGGCGAAAAAGTAACTCAAAGAAATTGATAATTCATTTCAAAGGTATTTGCTAACTAATAAATAATTTTACTAGATCTTATCAGCATATTAAAATATAAAATTGTGTTCAATACTTCTTCTGTCCCTTAATAAAGTTGTGTTTATTACTTATTCCATCCTATTTTAAAATATTTTTTTATTTTTCATGACAATTAAAAAAAATTAAAATATCAAAATTTCATTACAATTATATTAATTAATAAAAATACTCTTTTATTAAAAATTTAATTTAATTCTAGTTAAAAATAGAGAGTAATAAGAATAAAATATTTAATAAAATGTATAATAAATAGAAATATACAAGTAAAATTATTTCTCAAATTTCGACAAAAACGTTTAAAATGTGACAAAATAAAATACAAAAAATAACAATTAATTACTAAATTTACAAAATTTTGGGTTTTATTTATTTATTTATATTAAGTCACTTAATTTTCTCCACCTAACTAACTAATAATTTGAAATTTTGAATGAAAATTGGACTTATATCAAGAAAAATAAAAAGATAATAACATATCCCTTGAAATTTTGGATAATGTTGATAGAATACTTTTCTTTTCAAAGGTCTTTGCTTCAATTATTTCTTCTTTTATGCATTTTATTTTATTTTTTTGCCTTTTAATTTACTTTTGCAAGAAAGTTTTTCTTTTTTTCTTGGCCATCTTTATTTCTTTTCATAAGCTTAGAGGTATCAATCGCCTTTTCTATGGGATGGCAGTTGTCTTGTTATGTTGGGGACATAGTGCCACAAGGGGCGGTGGAATTGTCAAATTTTTTTCTCTGATCGTCTCCATTCAAAATAGAGAAATTTATGTACAATTTTTTTTTTTAAAACAATAGCAACACCCAAATTGACAGAAAATAATTATAATAACGAAACCGTCAATTTTGAAATGACATTGCTATAATTTATTAATTTTATGAATTATTGCTTCAAAATAAATATTAGAGGGTTAATTACATTTTTTATTTTATCAAATTTCAGGGGTGATTTAAGAGTAAATTGCACTTTCAACCGAGATATAATTAAAATTAATGTCATCAACTTAAATCCCATATGTAATTATATATGAGGTTTTAATTAGTCAAGCCTGGTAAACTAAAATTTGTCATAAGGTAATATTATTTACAAAAAGGATTTATCAAGTGGATCGAACTTATAACGTTTTTTACTTTTTTTTTTCTACACTGAACATATACATGGACTCTGACATGGTCCGAACATCAATCTCGACTTTATCTGCATTAAGGTTTGAATTATAGTTGATATGTGTTATCCATTAATAATTCGCTGTTACTGGTCATTAGCTGCCTTTAATGACTCGGCAGATTTAATAATGTCATTTAAACAATTGGATTTGTGTTTGAGTCTAATCATTAGAGTTTCCTAAACATGCATTAGTCTCGTAATGGGAGACGTAAATTACCAAAACTGGTGACTGGTCCAATGCAAAATAACTAAATCATGAACTAATATTGTCAATGGACCAACAGGCATGGATGTGCTATTGCAACCAAATTCTGCTTACAATGCACGTGCTCTGTATAAAAAAGCCATTTCTTGATCATTGAAAACCAAATGGAAGCAAAGAAAAAAGATGGTAGCTTTTAGGTTCTCTAACTCTAAGGTTGGGTTGGGTCTGGTACTGAAAGGAACAGAGCTTTCTCAACCATTAAAAAAGATGGAAGTTGGGTCGACCACTAAGTACATTACATTACCTTTAGTTGGAAGAAATTAAATAATGTAGAATAAAGATTGGCATTGAATTTCAGACCGAGGGTCCACTTTCACAACTTTCGATATATGTATGGGTTGAAGCTTAGAGTATATATCTCTTCTTGATAAGGTTAATGAAACATTTCTCCAGAGAGAAAAAGAGCTCTTATAAGAAATCCAAGACGACCCTTTTTCATGATTGAATTTAGTCACAAGGGTCAAAGATTAGTCCAGTTACGAGCAAAATTTTAGGAGAATTGAGATGATTTTTATGCACTGTGATTAGGTGTTTTTTTTCAGGTTAGATCACTTCAAACAAACAGGAGATTTGATAAATGAGTTAATAGTAACATTTAAACATTTCTCTATTAATGGCCAACCATTACTAGCATTAGATATTGGCTCCATTTTCCTTTGGTTCCATGGGAATGTACCACGAGTGGGACCTATATATATATTTCCTTTGGTTCCATTTTCTTTTCTGGTCTAAACAACCTTTATTCATCAGAAGGCAGCCTCTAACCCTGTCAAGTTACAATTTTAGTTCTATATTTCATAACATGAACAATCATACACTGTCACTAAACATCAAATCTAGAAAAAAATATTGCAAGAAAAATCAGCTTAGACCGAAAACTGCAATGAAATTATAGACAGATGCTAACAGAGATGGAAAAAAACCAATAGATTGGAAAACCCGGTGACAAAGCAATGTGGAGTTTGCAATGGATGTCCAGCTAAAACAATCAGCAGAGTTTGGTTAAATAATCTTGTTGCTCATTGTCATTCGAGTAGCCAAGTCATTCAAGACCGGAGAAATAAAAATTATATAGCCTTTTCATTGATGCAATTGATTTAATGCTACAATAGCGTCATTCCAAGGAGTAAATAACAAAGCTGACTGCTTCTTTTGTAGCATAAGATTGTTCATATATACATTAAAATATATGTAGCTCCCAACTAACAATGATCATACTTGCATTCTTCTGGAATTCACCCTTTTGAGCATTTTTACATGAGATACAACCTGTCCTTTACCCCTATTCAGTCTTGCAAGATGGACGCCTAGTCTCTATCTTCTAGAACTCTGAGAATAGAGGAAACTTCCATCGCAGTTAGTAGTACCTTGCATGAGGGGGATAATCTCCCTCATAGTGCCCCATAACACCACCAGGAAAATTTCCATATATACATAGACCGAGGGGAAAATCCATGATGCGGAGCTGAAACAGCCATAGATTAAATCAGAAGACCATATACCAAATAAAAGCAATAGCAGATCAAATGATTAAACATCGCTAGCATGGAATTATATCAGAGCTCTGCATCTCTAAAATGTGTAACCATTTGTGATCTTTGATGTGGTAATTCTGATTCAGCTTGGCAGTTGCAATACATTGACACTGTTTAACACTGGAGATTAAACTTAACTGCAACTTTCCACAAATGGCATAAAAAACTGGTTGCAAATGGCGAGAGGAATACTTCACGTTAGAAAGATATGTCACCCCTTGGGCAGTCCAACTTCTTTATGGAAAACTAAATGCATGTGAATTTTGTAACAATAATTGGAGTAACTACCGTAAGATAGGCGAGCACTAGGAGTGTATCTAGGTCCTCTTGGAATCTGCATACCGGCCTGAATATCTCCAGCAGTATTAAATGCAAACGAGGGTGGCCTCATATTCCCAACGGTGGAAGACTCAATAGCATTACTCCTATATGGATCAAAAGAAGCAGCACCACCACCATCAACAGTATTTATGCCATCAAAGTTTGGTTCACAATATGCCCCAACAGCTCCATAGCTCTGGTAACGGGAAGTTCCACCACCAGGAATGGTATTTTGATGCCCACTGCTGCGTTGTGGAAAAGAACTCTCAAGGGAATTATCAAGAACAGATCCTCTAGAGTTAGTAGTGGGATATTGATAAGTGTGGGATGTCCTAAAAGCATACCCTTGTCCTCGATGGCTCACCTGGAGCAATTAGTGTAGAAGGTACTAGTTAATAATGGAAAGATTCTGGTGCGAGTAAAAATCAAGCATCACTGTAGAATAAATCTTAAAATGAACTGGCCACACAATCCTTCGAAGAAGGAAGAGGCCATAAGTAATGTGGAAATCTTGCCAAATCTTAAATAATCAAGCTACTACAAATTGAAAAAAGGTCTAACTTACTTGGTTGGTATGCTGGTATCTGTAGTTTGATGGATGAGGAGGTAGCCGAGGTGGATGAGAACATCCCCAGTGCCCAACAACTAATAAGGATCAACAACATGAGGATCTTATCCACATGGTAAATGGATAAAAGGACAGAAACTGTCAAATAATAACCTGATAAAGCTCCTTGGTTTTGCTGTGAAGACTCAGAATATGAGGCAACAGAACTTTCCCGAGAACAAGGCATAGAGCTGGTGCTTAAAGCTCGTTTCATCTCCTCCAAATATTTCTGCGATTCTCCTCGACCATGTTCAGGAAATAGAACCTTACACATGGCAAAAAGCATTAGCCAAATAATACTCATCGGCATACCAGATAATTAGATAAAAGATCTAAATATGCACCTCATCAAAAAATTCATCGGAACCAGGGATATCCTTGCTCATGGGCAGAACATAATTAGCTGCATATGAAAAATACCAACCTGTTATAACTCAAACAACACAAGATGGAGTTCAGAACACAAAATACTCATTCAAATGAACCAAGGTGATCCTATATAAATACCTAACATATTGTTAATAGCATCAGCTGGAACTTCTTTTCCCATTTCTTGAAATCTTTTCTTTGCACGAAACTTCAGTTCTTCTGGTTTTGGAAATATAACAACAGCAATCTGACTTGTGATGCAAAAAATAAAAACACGAATCAAAACAACAGTTAAAAGTTTCTGTAACTGATAATAAAAATAATCCTCTTGTGCAACTACCTTGCGAAAATTTGCAAATGGTCTCAATTTGCGTTTCCGTGCACTCTTGAAAACATTTGTTTGATCAATAATATAATTGCGAGGTGTCCTGGCTGCTCTAGATAGCAGCACATCAAATATTGCATTTGCTTGACCCATCAAACGATCAAATCGTTCACCATAATTATGCTTACGCAATAGCCCAGGAACCTATGAAGACAGGGAAAAGAAAAGGTTTAACAAAGAAGTAAAACAACTGATGAAACATCTAACAAAAAAGAACCCAGATGCTTGAAATTATTTTTAGTAGAACAGATAATGTACTAAGAAAATATGGAAAAAAAAAGGATTACCTTCATTTGATCCAGAATCAGGTTTGTTCCAAGCAAAACATAGCGCTTCAGGATGCTCTTTCACCCATTTCTCTGCCCATGTACTCTTACCAGAAGCAGGTAAACCCACCATCATCATTACTTCACAATCCCTTGTGTCAGATAAAATAGCCCCCCTTATTGCATTTCCATCATCAACAGCTGAAGCCCAGGGCCTATATCCTTCTACTGGAACAAGTCCATCTTCAGCACTGAACTGCAATTGAACCACGACATTTTTCAATAGAACATGAGGAAAGAGGGCAGATTCCCATTGTCGCTTTCTCATCGGAGCATCCACCACTCCAAGACCTCTTGAGCCAGCATCAAATTCCTTTGCAATACCTAACCATTTTCCATTCTGGGAGAATCCTATAGAAGCCATTGATTTTCTTTCAAGATCAACAGCACAAACAACTGTATCTCCAACCCCAAACTTTTCACCATAATATGAAAACTTCCCAGCGGTAGAGAATTTTCCTGTTCCCCCCAAACCAAAGCTGTGCACAGTCTCCCCAAGCTTGCCCACTTCATCATCTCCTCTTGAAATGCCAATTCGACAGACATGCTGCTGATCTGGGGGTGTGTCTTCCATTTTAAGTGGCTGAGATGCTATGACTTTGCAACCAAAACAATACTTCCCCCCAATTACTCCAAAATTTGCATGAGCACCAGACCAGCAATAACCAAGTCCCTCCTCATGAAGTGCAGAACCTTTAAGGCCATTATGTTCAATATTAAAATCTGGATGAAAAATAACATCAGGTGTTAAAAATCCGACAATTAGAAAAGAGATTCTAATTCATTGCTTATAAGGTTTGTACATTGCACAATAGTTCACTTCTTAGTTATTGCTATGTTCTTAGCGTTCAGTTGAATTTCACAAGAACAGTAATCAATAATCCAATATCAGGTCTCAAGAAACAAAATTTTAAATATGCAATCAAACATCCAACGGGCTTTTCACTTCCAATGCCGAAAACAGGCAACATGGAATTCGAATGCCACTTCAGAATTAGTTAATTTCTCTCTAAAACTATAAAAACTAGATTTTTCTGCATAGATATATATATAATTCTTACACAAAGCTCGGCTTTTTATTCTGCGTATAAGCATTGTATCTTTCTCTTTTGTTGCCTTAATCGAGTATTAATCAGAATAGATAACCTCAAACATCACTTGCCACTAAAGTTCAAAATGTTAGAGCTTATACAAAGAATATACGCAGAGAAATGCAATTGAATACCTAAGCTGCAATCAGCGGGATTGAGAACCATGCGCTCGATTCGCAGACTATCAGTCCTTGCCTTTTTGCACTCTGATTCCTGGGGTTCAGGCTCAAGCTCCCGTTTTGCAGACGCCATGGATGAGAATAATTTCTCCTTAAACACTGAAGGCAATGCACAGAGAGCGCGAACAAACCAGAAAGTGGCCAGCTGGGAGAGATTTATAGTTATACAACCAAACAAGGGCCAGTCCTTTGGGCTAAGCCGACTTAAGATATTTGGGCTGGGCTTTCTTTTTCTTTAACTGAAATAGGATGGGCCAGTGGGCCTCATAAGTAACTCAAAAGTCGGTACTGTGTTAAATTTGAACTAGAAAAGCAGTTGCTCGATAGTCATGGTGCAAGACCAAGAAAAAGACTAAAAGAGAGAGCAAAGCAGCAAGAATTGGCCAAAAGAAAAATTAAAACTGGGTGCTGATGGTGACTGCTCAGATAACCTATTAAGTTTTAAATTTTATGCTGTACCTAAATGCAAATGAATTAAGAAAGCTATAATAACTGGTAACTAAATACTTGCAATTATTTTGGTTATTGGACTATTGTATTGGTGGATTGATTATATGCCACTTTCCGTATCTAGAATTTGGCTAAAGTATTCAAACAAACGACTGCATTTACTAAATTTCCGTATTTATGAGCCCTTGAATTCATAAAGTACCATATTTTTGGAGTCTTATTTTATTTTATAGGTCCTTTTAAAAGAAGTTTAAAATATTTCACCTTTTAAATGAAAAAAAAAGCTTATGAAATTAATTGCAGAATTTCAATTCATCTAAAAAACCAATTTCCATTTTTAACATGATTTTTCAGTCCATTATTGTTATTTTTTATATAGCATATTTGAAATTATTCGCATTGCTTTAATTACAACTGGTGACCATACTTTGCATTCTAAACCAAGCTGTTTGCAAGCAAAAGCCAACCCAAGTAATAGCTGTCTACTCTTTTAGATTATGTGCTGTCTCCAATATTATGCTCAAAAACATTCTGTCTCCATATCAAAATCTCCTCCATTTAGATAATGCAAAAATTAATTAGTTTCTCTCAATAACCTGCCTTAGAAAAACATTAAAGTACGAAATGGCAAAAATTTGAACTTGTTAACAAATTAAGCAAGCACATAAAAAGAATTGGTGGAAAACAAGACAGAAGCAATGCTTGTTATTGATTAAGCAGAAAGAGTGTGCAAATATACACTATGGCTTTTCATTCTTTATGGAACCAGAAGGGCAAAGATTGCCCTAAAACAAATATAAAAATGTACACTCACAAAGACTCAAACAATCCAAAACCTTTCCTTCTTCAATGCAAGAGTTGAAGATAGCATCAAACTTGGCCTGTAAAGATTCTATGTCATGTACACAACAAAACCCCAAATCTCCTTCTTCTTCTTGTTCTTGTTCTATCTACAACAAAAAACAGATTTCGTGTTATTTACAGAACTTGCTTTCAGTCTCACACCTGGTCTATTTCCATAAACAGGCCCTTTTTGGGAGAAGCAAACAATTCTACTGATATGTTCGCGAAATTCTTCCCATTTAATCTGGATTTGTAATTTCTTCTCAGTTTAGGTGCGTTTGGGGCTTCAATTTCATCCAATTCGCTTGCATTTTCGAAATCAATTGGAGTTCGAAAAGCTCGAGTCTTTCTTGGTGTACTATACGCGAAATGCAGCTTTTTAGCAACCAAAGTCTGTTAACAAAACAAATCGCAAACCTTTAATCAGCCATTAATCAAATTAAGCAATTAATTAATCGAACAAAGCACAGTTTTAATACACTTACAGCTTCTCGGATTACTGTAGATACGTGAAAAAGCTGCTTCAAATCATCATGATTCACATCACAGAGAATTTTAATCTGCAAATCGAAAATAGAAACTCCAGTCATTAACTGCTCGATTAAAGTCTGAAGCAAACTAGTCAAGCTTAAAAGGCTTAATTATAATACGAACCAGAACATCCTGAGGCAAGCTTTCAAGCGCAGATTTCTGAGGCTCAAAACTGCAAAACCTTTTCAATGGAGTTTCAAAAGTCGAATCAAGAGACAATAAATCCTCATAGCAGGAAACTAAAACCCTTTTCCTTCCAAAACTTCCAGTGTACTTCACAAATCCACACCCTAATCCATCTTCATTATCAAATCCAGAAGATATCAACTTCATTGAATTACATCTCCTTGCTAAAGCCATGTTCAGCAGATCTCAAAATCCAATTAAAAGAAGGAACTTCCTTTCCTAAACCTGCGGCAAAAACACAAAACCCCCTCAAAATCAGCAGGTTTAAATAAGAAAACAGAATAAAGCAAGAATCATAACCGAATCAAACCATAACCTTTTTGAAAGCTTAAACAGCAATTCAAAATCTGAAAGAGATAAAGACAAACCTTTAAAAGAAGGCTAAATTCAAGAGAGAGTGTTGCTGTTAAGGTAAAACCCTTGTAAAGTGGCGAAAATGGTGACGGAACCGTCTTCCAAGTAGATAAATTTCTTCAGTTTTCTGCTTCAAAAATGAAAACTTTGCGGTTATATAGCGTGGAAAAAGATAGTTTTTTTTAATATAAAAAATAAAAAAGGCCAAAAAACGCGGTTTAACGCCAGAAATCACTGGAAATTTCCACAAATGAAAAAATATCTTCCCTCGTGGGGGTTAAAGTTTAGCCCTTTGGCGGTTAAAATATAAAATAATTTGCATAGAGGGAAAACTAGCCGTTTTAAATTGGACACGTGGAGGAATATTAGAGGAGATCGGAAGCCAATTGTGTGATAAAGTGGCTGATTTGGTCGGTCTAAGTCGGCTGCGTCGGTGTTTTTCTCGAACTATCTTTAATGTGGTAAAGATTTGTTTATAGTGACAAGTGACGTGGAAAGAGACAAATGTTGCAGAGTTTTTAGGTTGCACGTGGCAGGACTCTAGTGGTGGGTGATGTAGAAAGTGCATTGAGGGGAACAGTTGGTGGCTGGGATTTGAAGTGAACGTACTCGTGAGAAGATGAGAATAGTAGTTGAACGGTGACCAATGGTTTGTTTGACTTCCAAAACGGCGGCGGACTGGAGTTGGTTGGTGGGTTGGTTAATTAATTCTAATATTTTTGCTGATTTTACACGACGTTCATCTTAAAAATTATAACACTAATTATATAATTGTTTTTATAATTTACCTTTGTTTCTAATTGATTGCATTAGAAGATAAACTAGTATGATATAATTAAAGAAAATATAAAATATTTGGGTAATTATTAGTGATTACAACTGAAGTTAAAAAGACCCTGTTTTATTTGGGCCACGATCTTTTCAACGGTCACGCTCAAGCTAGATTACGAATTGAGTCAAAATTATTGGTAATTGTACTTAACATGTTATGTAAATGTTCTTGGTCGTGGTTTAGCAAAGTATAATTACTGCGGTTTTCCTTCAAAGTAATAAAAAGACGAACAAAGTTAACTGCAATGGTTGATAAAAACATATGTATAAATAGCATCAAAGATTTCCGACCAGATATGGAGCTATACAACTGTCCTATATCTAAGGCCAATGATTTTTGCCTCTCCGTTTGCAATAGAATCTAAGGTCACGGTGAAGAGACAGAAGAATTCTGGTTGAAATCATTCTCCAACTGACTCTTGATATCACCACCATGGATGTCGGTGCCATCCTCTGTTGCTGAAGCACAGGAGAAAGTCCATATTGAAGCGCAGTTTTCATCACCTATATGGAATTACAGTTTTTGTCACTGATAATATATACATGAACTATCAATACAATGCGTGTACTTACCTATATCTTAAATCTACTGTACATAGTTGACTAATAGATCAATAGATTCAATCTTGGAAGTCAACTAATTCAACCAACACAGTATTCAAACCAGAAAGTTGAACTTGATTACTTAAAACAGAGCCACAACCCTTTTGTTTGTTTTTCCTTGCTTCAGGAGCCTTGAACATGCAATTGTGTTCGTCGAAACAGTGCAGCCTAAAACATATAAATAATCCATGCAGCAAATGCATTTAATTCACAGTGAGCGGCATAATAAGCAACGATATGGAAATGGCCAAAAGCAATTTCAGATGAACATACAAATTGCAAAGTGGGGTGGTTACTAAAAGATACCGTTCAAGCTCAAATTCTCCAAGCCATCATCAGGAACCTGAAATCTTCGATGCCCTGATGAAGAGGCAGCCATAGGCAGGAATGGATGGAAAGTGAAGCCATCAACTGTGTCTGCACATTACAAAGATAACAATGATTAAAAAAGGATAAATGAAGCAAAAACAAAATGCCAAACTGCAAAAGCTTAAAATGATATGGCATGTCAATACCTGCCGCAGCCTGAAAACCGGATAGCCAATGTCCAGATTGGAGATCATAGATATGAACTAAACCATCCTGAAAGTAAAATTTGGGAAAATGAGCAAACCTGGAATCAGAGATTAAACAACTGGCTACTGAAATCTCAATGATACCTGACCACCTGTGCCTAGATATCGGCCAGAGGGTTCAATATCAAAATATATCCGCTGATTGGTTTGTTGTGAGGATCTGTATAACCTAATATTATACAACACATATGAAAACATAAGTTCTAATTTCATGAAATTGAAGACATCATAAATTCCTTGAGCAGAACAACAATCTCAAGTATAAAAGTTTATCAATTTTATTTGCCAGTAATTATTATTAATAAGAAAATCACCCAAATAGATGCTGTACTCACTTGTATACAACTTCAACAGTTTTTCGCATGTCCCAACATAGTATATAAGGATCCTACAAAATCATGATGCTGTCAACAGCAAATATGGTGTAAATTACTATGGTAAATAAAATTAAGAGCATGCACGCTGTGTTAAACATCCGGTTATTGTATGTACTTTGAAATTGTTTAGTAGTTGAGAAGCAGCATCAAATCAAAATTAATAGAATGAATTGCAAGTAAAATGAGCAGGCGAGTAAGACCAAAGTGCAGGGAAGATGAAAGGAGCGGTCAGTCTTCCACAGTTGATGATTGCAACAAAATCTATTCAAGTCACTAAGGGGGTGGGAGGATATTGTTGAAAGAACTTCTTACTAGCAGCATTATCACAGAAATACAGAACTTCATGATTCCAGTCATCCACCAAGCAGGCTATGCATATTGACAACAATTAAAATGAAAAAGGAATATCTACAATATATTACCTTTCGCCCCCCAGTGTAAAGATAGTTTCCATCTTTTGAGAATTGGACCTAGAAGGAAAAAAACCTTGTACTTTAATTAATTTATACAGTAATCAAAGTCAAACTAATAACCATGAGTCCTTACTTACATGTGTAATCCCACCTTCTTGACCATGCAAAACATATAAAAGTTCCATATTGTCCTCTCTAAAGATTGCAGTAGTCTGGCTGTAAGAACCACTAGCTAGCATTCCACTATGAGTTGGACAAAAGGCAATGGCAGATATTATACCTGCAGACAACAGACAAGTTTTCACAGCTGTGTTTTATCATTAGATTTGATATTCATTCGGGTAATCAAACAAAGAAATAAACCTGTTTGCCCCTCTTTCTTTCCTTGTAGTGTTGAATACTGTTCAAAATCTCTACCAGGCCGATGTATATCAAATACTCTTATAGATTTGTTGTATCCAGCAAACATCCTAATAGACAAAGCATAATTAGGAAAAATGACAGAAAATGTTTTCAATTCTAAACTACTTTAGAGAACATCCTTGAGAGAGCTAAAGAAAGCAAATAACCCAATGCAAGACAAGAATACTGAATGCATTTGCAAGCAGCCTTTAGGATGTATTTTGCTGCATTAATTGCGTCTACATGCCAATCTAAAGCTCATGTCCATACAAAGCGTACAGGTGAAATACCCACTCCTAATGCAGACACATGAAATATGGAAACAATAATCAGAACAAAGTATACACCTCCCAAAAGGATTACTTTCTTACTTGGTCCCAGCAGGATTAAATGCAATTGAAAAGGCCGCACTAATTTCATCCATGGCATCATAAGCACGATATGAGCACCGCAACTGCAAGAATGAGCATTAGTTTATCATAGACCAGACAAATATAAACCCAACAGTAGCACATAGACTGAAAAACTTCTAACATTTGCCAGCCAAAATATTATAACAACCTAGCCTTGTTTTGGTAATGCGGTAGTCATGTTCTATTTTAAATCCAGAGAGCCATTCATCTCAACTAAAACAGTGAGAATCAAGAACACAACAACAATGTGTGTGAGAGAGAGAGAGAGAGCAATACCATGCCGGAACTAGCATCCCAAAGATGAATAGGATGGTCACGAGTAGTAGTGGCAAATACACAACTGACAGGGTCTGAAATAGCAAGAAAAGTTTCAGTCAATTACAAGTCTTACCGCTTCAAAACCTTTGTAATCATATACAATGGTGTCAAAATTCAACAAACAAATTTCAAAGGAAGTACCTGAAGCATTCATATACGGGTACCAACAAAAGTCATAAACAGACTCCCCTTCCTTCACCACAAGGCTGGCATCGTAAGAATCTGACAGGCAAAATATTGACACCATATAATAATAGAAAATAAGGAGGAAAAATAAAAACGTTTCTTTTTGCTTTAAAGTTTGCTTATAGGACAGTATTGTCCTAAATCAATGAACTTACCTTCATCAGCATCCAGAGAACACGCATTAGGATAACTCCCGCCACAATTATCTGGTCTAATTACAATTATTTTGCCACTAAGCATTCGGTTAAAAAAATATTAGAGAAAATTGCTGATAATCATCTCCCTATTAATGGCATAACAACTTACAATGAGAACAGACGCAGAGCATTATCCTCCGAACTCGTCAAAAAACAAGAACCATCAGGAGACCTTAAAAAGAGATTAAAATGAGAGTGTAAATTAGAAGAAGGGAAAGAAGAGAATGGACCAATTAAATGTAAAAATAAGATACCATTTAACGCCTTTGAGGAAATTGTTAGGGTGAGGACCAGTTCTGAACTGCTTATAGAAATGATGGGTTCTGGGTGGAGGCAAATCAAACCTAATTGCACGCCACGAGTAGTCTTCTTCAATGGATCCTGTGGTTTCTATAGCTGCTTCAATGGCCGAATCGTGCTGCTCCTCTCCTTCTCCCATAAAGCTTCCGTCTTTGAGCAATGAGGCTTTCTCGGAGAGAAAGAGGAGGTAAGAAAAAAGAGGGCAAAGCTTTTAGCTTTGAAATGGAGGGTTTTAGCGAGGTTTTGAGAGTTTTGCAATCAGCGCCAACAACAGTAGTGTAGCAATGCGGAATGCCGTCTAAAAGGTGATGAAAGACGAGAAGGTACACGGCTACAGAGAGGACGAGGGACCGAAACTGAGACAGAGGGCGGAGAAACGGCGACGACCGGCGGCGGCGGTAGAGGAAGATGAAAATTATTATTTTTTATTTTTTTAAAAGTCCAAATTTAAGGGACATATTTGACTTTTTGATTTCAGGCTTTGAAACTATATTTACCAAATTATGGGCCATTGAAGTCTTTGATTCCTATTACTCAACTGGGCTTTAGGCCTTTGTGCTTTCGTTTTCATCACATTGTTTTCTTGGGCTTTGGCCCATCCCCCACCTAATTAGATCTATTAATGGGCCAGATTTTTGGTTTGAAATTATGATGGACTTGCGTGTTTATTTAAACATTTTTCATGTCCAAATAGGCAAATTTTGTTCATAAAATGGGTTAAATCGATATTAGTATGGATAACTTTTTACCTTGTATCTGACAATTCAAACGCTAAATTTAAGAATATTAAAGAAAAAACACCGCGAGTACTAACAAAATTCAATTTCAGCCGTGTATATCAAGCATTTTTTTTATTAAATATAAAGGTGTTGAGGATTTGATTGGAAAGATAAATTAATGGAGACAAAATAAAAGTGCTAAAAATTTAATTTAATAGTTTTTGTTGTGATAATTATGAGATATTTGGATAACTATCAAACTCATCATTCTCCTTATTCTAGTAGAAATCTACTTCTTCTATTTTGTGCCTATAAATACCCTATTGTGATTATTCAGTATACACAATCAATAATAAAAAATTATCTATTCTACTATTTCTGTCTTTTTTTTAATTAGTTTATAACACGTTATCAGCACGATAATCTCTATTGATCATTAGAAGTCGGTGGTTTACGACAATCCGGCTCGAAGGAATCAAGAATTATAATTTACAAGATTAAACGGTAAGTAAATTTAATTCATAAATTTTGAATTATTTTAATTCTCATGAGTTAATGAGATTGATTAAGGATCGATAATTCTACCCTACAATAAATAATTTTAAAAACTTTAATATACGAAAATATTAAGAACTAAGAATAACATTTTCTATTATCAAGGACATTAACATGATTTTAATGATTTATTTTGCATAATTGTAATTTGATCCTTGCTTAATTATATTTTAATCATTATATTATAATGATGAATATATTTTATGTAAAGCCATATTTGATTTTCAATTTTCTATATGTATATTGTTGTTATGTGTAATACAATTATTTGAAGGCTCCTGAAGAGTTATAATGCAATTATTTGCATACAATTTGTTAGAAAATATATTATTTCTCAAATATGTCCCGCAGACATATATTTTCAAAAAATATTCGCTGAAATGAATATCATTTTGAGACTAAAAGATAAATACTTGAGATCTACTTTGTATAAGATTAGTAATATATTTTTTCAGATAATTTGATTTTGATACAAATATTAGTAAACTCGAAGTTTGCTAATAAATACAAATTTTAGTAACCCGAAGTTTACTAACAAATATTAATAGCCTATTATTTATCAATTATATAAATATCAGTAAACATGAAGTTTATTGATTAATTAATACTAATATCAGTAAACCTGAAGTTTATTGATTATAGTAAACTTAAAAAAAATTGATATAAATACTAATAAATATTTATTTTATTATTTGTCACAATATTAGTAAGCATAAAGTTTACTAATTGTTATGCAAATATTAGTAACATGCAGTTGACTAATTATTCAAATATCAATAAACCAGAAGTTTGTTGATTAATCGATACTAATATTGGTAAACTCGAAGTTTATTAATTATAATAAACTTGAAAATTGATACAAATACTAATAAACATATAGTTTATTGACTGTACTAATTGTTTGATATTGATATTAAGAAACTTGATGTTTATCAATTGATATAAATATTGATATAATAAAAATAGTAAGCCTGAAGTTTACTAATTAACAATTGATTACTTGGCATGACCGGTTTGACCATTCCGGATCGATTATAATACATAAATTATTGACAATTCATATGTTTATTAGAGAACCAGAAGTTTCTTTAATTCTACTTAAGGAATTCTCATAATTTATTTATTTTCAAGAAATATTTTATATAATTAACATTAGCTGAAATTAATGTTAATACGATTTATGGTTCTGCAAATATAATTGAAGGCTCTGAAAGAGTTCAAATTATGCTTCCAAATTGAACAAAATTATATATTGATGATGCGTTGTATTCGAGTAGATCCCGAAAAAATCTACTAAATTTTAAAGATATACGTCGTAATGGATATCATATTGAAATGACAAATGATAAAAATGTCGAATATCTATATATTACATTCACAAAATTGAACCAGAAATTCATATTAGAGAAACTTTCAAGTTTCTCAACAGGATTGTATTTCATGAAAATAAAAATGGTTGAATCAAATTATATGCACCGGAAGTGCACAGACCCTAAAATGTTCATACTTTGGCATGATCGCCTTGGTCATCCCGATTCAACCATAATGCGACGTATTATTGAGAATACAAATGGATATGGATTTAAAGATCAAAAGATACTTTTATGAAATGATTATTTTTGTAGTTCTTATGCTCAAGATAAATTGATTGTGAGACCTTCACTATTTAAATTACCTTTGGAGTCTCCTATTTTTTTTTAGAAAGAATACAAGTAGATATTTGTGGATCAATTTATCCATTTGATGGACCATTTCGTTATTTTATGGTTTTGATTGATGCTTCAACTAGATGGTCTCATGTATGCTTACTATCTTCCCGTAATGTTGCTTTTACTAAATTTCTAGCTCAAATTATAAAGCTTAGGTCAAGTTTTCCTGATCATCCCATTAAAACAGTTCGTTTAGATAATACAGGTGAATTTACTTCAAAAATATTTTATGATTTTTATATGTCAATAGGAATTGATGTTCAACATTCCATTGCACATGTTCACATTCAAAATGATTTAGCTGAATCTTTCATTAAACGTTTACAATTAATTGTTAGATCTATGCTCATGAAATCAAAACTTTCTGCATCTGCTTGGGGATATGTTATAACTCATGCTACATCTTTAGTTCGTCTTTGACCATCTGCATACAATAAGTTTTTATCTTTACAACTTGTTTTTGATCAACAACCTAACATATCTCATTTTAGAACTTTTGGTTGTGCTGTATATGTTCCCATTGCTCCCCCTCAACGAACTAAAATGGGCTCTCAATGACGTTTAGGTATCTATGTAGGTTTTGATTTCCCTTCTATTATCAGATATCTTAAACCTTTAACTCGTGACCTTTTTCGAGCAAGATTTTTAGATTATCAATTTAATGAATTGATTTTTCCACCATTAGGGGAAGATAAAAAAAAGGGACCAAAAGCTCAAGAAATCAGTTGGAACACCAACTTTGTCCAAATTTGATACACGCATAAATTAATGTGAACTTGAAGTTCAAAGAATAATTTATTTACAGAATGCTGTAAATCAGTTGTCCGATATCTTTATAGACACCCAAAAGGTCACCAAATCATTCCAACTGCAAATGCTCCTACACGATTAAATGTCCCCGTAGGACATCTTGGAGGTATAACAACAAATGAGTCTAGTTCACGCCAGAAGCGTGGTAGACCTATTGGTGCAAAAGATATTGTTCCTCGAAAGAAGAAAAATAAAAAATCATTCAATTGATCCTCCTGAAGAGGCCAAAAATAACTCAAATACACAACTACATATTTCTAGAGAAGCAACCCTAGAAGTGGTTCCGGTACCGACAAATTATGAGATCTCACTGAAAACTGGAAATATATTAGAAAGAGATGAAATTATGTATTTGCATATGTAATTGCTTCTAAAATAGCAAATGATGATGAGCCTGAGCCTAAAACTATAGAAGAATGTCGACAAATACTTGATTGGCCAAAATGGAAAGAGGCAATTCAGGCTGAGCTGATTATTTAGCTAAACGAAAAGTATTTGGACCAGTAGTCCTGACACCAGAAGATGTCAAACTAGTTGGATATAAATGGGTCTTTGTACGTAAAAGAAATGAGTTAAATGAAATTATGAGACACAAAGCACGACTTGTTGCACAAGGTTTCTCACAAATACCTGGTATAGATTATAAAGAAATGTATTCTCCAGTCATGGATGCAATCACGTTTAGATTTTTGATTGGTTTGGCTGCCTCTGAAGGGCTTGATATACATCTAATGGATGTGGTGACAGCTTATTTATATGGATCGTTAGATAATGACATATATATGAAAATCCCTTAAGGATTTAAGATGCCTGAAGCATATAATTCAAAACCTCGACAAATGTACTCGATTAAACTCCAAAGATCTTTATATGGATTAAAGCAATCTGGACGCATGTGGTACAATCGTCTAAGTGATTACCTAGTGAAAAATGAGTATGAGAATAATTCAATTTGTCCATACGTTTTTATCAAGAAGATAAATTTAGGATTTGCTATAGTTGCAGTTTATGTTGATGACTTAAACATAGTGGGGATTCCAGAAGAGATCTCTATTACTGCAGAATATTTGAAAAAGGAATTTGAAATGAAAGATCTTGGAAAAACAAAATTTTGTCTTGGGTTTCAAGTTGAATATTTGCCAAAAGGAATTCTTGTACATCAGTCACCTTATATAGAGAAAATCTTGAAACAATTTTATATGGATAAGTTTTATCCATTGAGCATTCCAATGGTTGTTCGCTCTCTTGATGTCAAGAAATATCCTTTTCGCCCACAAAAAGATAACGAAGAGATTTTTGATCATGAAGTACCATATCTTAGTGCAATAGGAGCACTTTTATATCTTGCAAATAGCATTAGACTAGATATAATTTTTACAGTTAATTTGCTAGCAAGATTTAGTTCTGCACCAACTCGAAGGCACTGGAATGGTGTAAAATATGTTATATATTATCTTCGTGGTACTTCTGATATGGATTTATTTTTTTCAAAAGGAGTAAATTCAGAATTGACAGGGTATGCTGATGCTGGATATCTATCAGATCCTCATAAAACTCGATCACAAACAGCTTATGTCTTCACATATAGTGACACTACTATTTCTTGGTAATTTGTTAAGCAAACAATCATTGCCACTTCCTCAAATCATTCAAAAATATTAGTTATCCATGAAGTAAGTCGTGAATGTGTGTGGTTGAGAACCATAACTCAACATATTAAGGGAACAAGTGGGTTGATAGTGGAGAAAAAGCCAACAAAATTGTATGAGGATAATGCAACATGTATTTCACAACTTAAAGGTGGCTATATCAAAGGAGATAGAACAAAACATATCTCACCAAAATTCTTCTATACTTATAAACTTATGAAAGAAGGACGGATCGATGTTTACAAAATTCGCTCAAGTGATAATCCAGCAGATTTGTTCACAAAGGCCCTACCAAGTTCAATTTTCAAGAAACATGTGTACAATATTGAAATGCGCCAATTAAAAGATTTAATTTGATTCATTTTTTAGGGGAAACACATATGAATATTGTACTGTTTTTCCTTCGCTAAGTTTTTATCCCACTGGATTTTTCTTAACAAGGTTTTAACGAGGCATATTCTTAGTACATAATCATCCAAGGGGAAGTATTGTGATAATTATGAGATATTTAGATGACTATCAAACTCATCATTCTCCCTATTTTAGTAAAAGTCTACCTCTTATATTTTGTACCTATAAATACCCTATTGTGATTATTCAGTATACACAATCAATAATAAAAAATTATCTATTCTACTATTTCTATCTTTTTTTTAATTAGTTTATAACAGTTTTAAATATTTTTGGCGTTTAATCAAATTTCAATTCAATAACGATGACAGGCAAATTCTCGCGAATAAAGACATAAGAGAGTGGATAATGTAGGAGTTCATCAAGCGTTTGAAGAAAGTCCCCAATAAGAATAGCGAATTTGACAATGGAGAACTATATCCTGTAAAAAAAAAAAGCAATGGATTTTTTTAATTCAAACACATCACTGTATCAGGATCGAGGCATCACTTCGTGCCATTTTGTATAGAATTGATATGAACTATCAGAATATGAATGAGAGTTGTCTAGCAGAAAAACTTTTAAAATGTATTTAATGAAATTTTAGACTAACGCCATCACAATGAAGAACCTCTTAAGTATGGATCGTCCCTGTACTTTGAGTAGAATGGAAGATCCAAAGCTCTCTCTGCAATTCTCCCATCCTCGTGGATCTTTGCTATCAAGCTATCTAGTGATGGGAAATTGGCCTGTTATGTTCCAAATGCAAAATTGAGCACAAAGAAAAATGGCAAAGACATAAGATGAGATAATTGCAGAAAGAATATTGATTAACGATTATGATACCTCCGGACGTATATATCCAACAATGACAAGACGCAAATCCTCACCATAGAAATCTTCCTTAAATTCATGAAGTAGCCACGGCTCCTGAAATAAAAACATAACATTAGGAACTATCAAAAAAGATATGCATATGCCACCATTTTGAGTCAATTCTACACTCACAATAGTCTTTTCGGCATTGTTAAAATATGGGTTCCAGCCAATACTCATGACCATTTTGTAAACACCACGTGCTGATAACCCAGCCCAACCAAAATATACACCCAAGGGATGTTGCGAAAGCACTTCGGAATAGCCCTCCGTGGATAGATTAGCTGACACGGATAACAAAAATTAGAAAAGACACGGCTATATTCTTAAATTCGGTCACAAACTCAAGGTCACATCTTGAGCAAAGCGAATAACATCATACCAGGGAGCAAATTGTTCTTTTTAGAGAAGAGGCCTACATAATGAATTCTCAATACCTGTAGGAATCCCAAGAACCGTTGAGCCACGACCAAACCCCTTGATTACAGGGCCACCAATATGCCAAGGTTCCACTGGCAAGGTACTCTCAACCCCTGCAATCACAAATCATTTTTACTTTCAAGAAAGAGAGTACATAGAATGGTTATGTGACTGCAGCATGATCCAAGTCTTTGATATTTACAATCTTCAAAAGCAGATAGGCCCCACTTTTCAGGTCGCAAGTCAAGTAAAGAGTTTATCACTTCATCTGCTGCAGTATAAAGATCAGATTGCTTTGGAATAGATGGTACAGCAACCACTTCCATGCCGGCAGCCTTACCACCTGTAAGGCCAGGCCTGACATATCAAAAGCATTCAAATATAATCAAATAGAGCCATGAAATAAATTATGACTTCTGTTCTTACCAGCTCATCATGGAAATTTAAGAGTGTTCAGAGATGAACTGTTGGCAAACAATCTAAATCAAGCAAATCCAGAGATTCTGTGAGAGTGAAGCATCACAGTGAAGACTTTTTCCCCAATATTGAGCTAGTTTTTACAGTTGGCTAGACTGCATAATGGCTGACATCAGGAAAAATGTAGCAATTTTTCCTCCTAATTATCTCTACACACTATTGCAAGCTAACTGCAGGATATGTGACTTTCAAAGAAGCAAGTGCCTGTAAAATTCCCCTTCTACTGGGACTATTGTATTCGTATATATAAATTTGATTAAACATCGACAAGGTCAGAACACATGTTAAGTGTTACCGATAAATTTTCTATGTCAACTAAAAACAAGAACCGTATCACACAAAGTTGTGACATGGACCATAGACACTCAAAGACCAAACTTATTTCTTCTTTGCTCATCATAGCAAGAACCAACCTCTTGGCTAATTAATTAGAATTTAGAAGGGCATCACTTAAACAAAGAAAAAAAAAAGCATTCCTTCAAGATAAGTATAAATGAACTGAATATACAAGAAAAATTATTTAACTAATTTACTGTACACTTACAAGGAATCTTCAATGACTAGGCAATTGGAGGGTTCGGTATGTAGCCTTCTAGCTGCTTCCAAAAATCTTAAACAAAAAGGTAAAAACATTACAAATTAAGAACATATAAGTTCTTTAAGTCCAACAAAACAAAAATACAGAAAAGAGAAAATAAGAAATTGTTAATGTATCCATCTTACATTTCAGGAGACGGTTTTCCTGTTCTTACTTCATCACCACCAACAATGACAGAGAAGTAGTCCTTCCAGCCTATATGTGGGAAAATAAGCAACAAGCTCATAGTTTACAAGTATAATCAACTTAAAGTTGGGCTAAATTAACATGTTGTTGTCTTTGAATGCTGAGAATAGAAGTTATATAAATTATTAACCTGCATAAGAACTTACCCTGTTGATACGAAATTTTAGCTTCAACATTTGCCCTTGGAGAGTTTGAAGCCAATGCCATAGGTACATTGTGACCAGTCAAATGCTTAAGCAATCGATTGGCACCTGGAAGTGCTTTAATTTTGCACAACCTACAATTGGTTAAAAGAAAAGTTTTGCACAACTTCAATCACTAAGAATACACAAGAATGTCTTCCAAAGGGAAATTCATAATCTGTTGGTTAAGAAAAAGTCACAAATAACAGCACCATGGTCTCATAAAAGATCCTAGATCCATAGTATAATTCTTAAACAGAATTAAGTGTCAAGGAAATTATTACTGATCATAGAAGATAGGGGTCATTTCTGCTGTAAATTCCTCAGTCGAACAAGGAAGTCCATAAGCTTCCACTACAGCAGCAGCAGCTTCTAATGGAGTCTTTCCTACTATTTTTTTAACCTCTCTCCCATCCCATTGTTTCCCATACTTGACCAAGAAAACTTTTAAAACATCACTTACCACTCCATCTGCCATAAAATTAGATATAAATAGGAAACAAAACATTGATTTTCAGCATATATTTTGGTATATACATCTAATATACCAGATAATAAACATAAAGAAAACAAAAATCAGGTTACAATTATAGCTTACCAGTATTGAGAAGGGTACCATCTAAATCAAGGATGACGCCAGAGACGAATTTCTTCAAAGGGTTTGCCATTGACACTTTAGAAATCATACATAAAAATGATCACAACTGAAAAACCAGTAAAGAGGATGAACATTAAAACTCGGTACCATCAATTCCACCAATTCGGAATCAATAAGAGCAAAGAAATACATGAAACATTCACAGTTTCAAAAGGACTAGCTAAGGAGAAGATGCAAAGGAATATGTTTAAGAATTTGTACCTTCAATGCAATTAGAAAAAGAAGAGAAAGGAGAAAGTGTGAGTGAAGAAGATGCGTAGTTGCGTACAAAATTTATGGACTTTGTGAAGAGAGCAGAAGAGGAGAGGAGACTGAGGAATCGAAAAGTAGAATATGCCTATATATGGGTGGCTGGATTCTACATTAGGAATGCACGGAGCCACAGGCCAATAGAAATCGAACTTCTATGTCATTAATTTACTGTAAAATGTTATTAAAACCTGACCGAATAAAAAATGGACAAACTGATAGTTTGTGGTCCAACCGATCTGATTAAATTCGATTGGAATTTTTTAAAAATACTGTTATTTAATATAATTTTATAACAGGGAGAGATCTCTAATTCTCAGCATTCCAATCAGGTGGCGAAACAAGAACTCGTGGCAATGGGATTTAGAAAGAAATGGGGTTTATTTTGTTAAATCTGCTTATAAACTTATTCATGAAGGTACGGCTCCGTTCTCTCATTTATCCATTGTTGGAGCCTTGCAATTCCCCTAAAAATTAAACATGTTTTTTCTGATGGGCCCTGCATTCTTGCCTCTCTATTCGCTATCAGCTGGCTTTAAAAGGAGTGGAGTTTAATCAGATTTGTCCTCTCTGTGGTAATGAAATTAAAACTATTTTTCATATCCTAATTGATTGCATTTTTGCAAAAGAGGTATGGAACAAATCTTTGGTAGGAATTGTTAGAGGTAGCAGTTCTAATATTCAATCTTGGTTCAATTTGATTATTACTGGTGCTAATCTTGACAAGTGTGGGCTGGTTGTTACAATTTGTTGGGCCATTTGGAAAGCTAGAAATGATTTGGTATGGCAGGATGTTGGACGAGCTGCTATTTCTGTGCTCTATATGGCCTCGGCTGTGGTGGATGAAAGGAAGTTGGCAAGAAGAAAAGATGACCATAGCCAACACAAATCCTTGAGTACCATGACCAACTGGTCCTCTCCATCTATGGGCTGGTTTAAAATCAACACAGATGCAGCAATTTTTTTGGATAGACTGGAAATTGGTTTGGCTTTTGCTGTTTGGAATCATCAAGTTATCTTTGTTGCAGCAGTTTGTTCTTATTATTCAGGGATGATGGATCCTACTACTGCTGAAGCCATGGCAGTTCGTGAAATTTTGAATTGACTCAAAATTTTCAATCATCGGTAAGCTATGATTGAGTCAGACTCTCAATTTGTTTTTAAGATTTTGAAGTCTAGTTTTGAGCTCAGTCTAATTTTGATCTTATTATTGAAGATTTTAAAATGTTAAATTCTTTTTCTTCTAATATCCATTTTAAATTTATGAAAAAATCAGCAAATAATGTTGCTTATGCCCTTGCCTGAGTTGCTTATTCTCTGTCTGATCTAGATCACCTCCTCCCCTTCTTGTATTGTTTCATCTCTTCTAGCTCTTCTTAACGAAACTTCATTATTTCAAATATATATATATATAATTTTATAAATAATACTATATAAAATATATAGAAATGATGTGTCCACAAACTTTCGTAGATTGCCTCTTACCACAAAAAACAAAAATATTCCTACAGATAAATATATAGATATATAGCTTTACCTTTGGAGACAGAGCTTAAGCTTAACCATCAACAATGCGCTACTTCTACTGCACCCTCTTCCCTTATGCTAACATAGCTCGCTTTCACTGTACGCCCACAAGACCTCACACCATCTCTCATCTCCTTCAAGCCTAAACCTTTCTCTCATGGGAGAGAAAATCACACAAATTCGTAAATTTGTTTACCAAAAAAGAGGCAAAGCTTGGAGCTTGCGGTGTGGTTGTGGCTGCCTCTTTCTCTCGCGAAGGAGTCAAGAACAGGCTATGGTAAATACGGAATCTGCTCTGCTCGCAATTGAATTGATTTTTATTTTTTTATTATTTTTTTAAACAAAACGACAGAGTTTTCTTCCCCAAGGACAAAAACCGGGATCTTCCCAGCTCGATTGATTTTTTCGGTTCTATCTAGTCTTTGACTCATCCGACTGTTACCGGTCGGGTAACACCCTGTAATCAAAATTTGGTATGACAATCAGAATATATACTTACGATGATAAAAGGCTTAACATGTCATCTCATGTCTTAAAGAAACTCCTTAGCAGAATATTTATTTATTATTTTCTAACTTCAACATATGCTATTATGGTCAATGTCATCATTTACACTATTCACTTAGTCAATTATGATTCTAATTTTTAAAAATTATGGTAGTATAACGATTATAATATTAGCCTAGCCCTTGCCAAAATTTCAAACAAACACTTCCAACAAACAAATCCTCCTCTCCCATAACTGCAACATTCACGGGCACTTCTAAATAAATCCATTCATCAACCAATTACTGTAACACCTTATATCCGATCTGATAAGCAAACCAGATACGGATGTCACAAACCGATTTTTGATCTATATATCACTAAATCAATATAATTTAGACTTATCAACGTCAAAACATTTTTACTCTAAATTTTTTAAAAATTTAGACAGAATTTTTCCTAAATATTAACATCCTCCTGTAGATAAAATTTCAAAACAACACTACTAAAATCAATCGTCGAGTTCCACAGCCTCAATCAAACTCCTACACAAAATATTTGCCCTCCCTCTGATATTTTAAAACTCAATCTCAATTTAAAATAAAACATAACATGTTTAATATACCTCTATTACTCGGTGGTAATTTATATAATTAATCCTCAAAATAAAACTTAATTTACTGTAATTATAGATATTTACTCATATAGACAAGTGTGAGTGTCTGTGTGTGTACATATATATATATATATATATATATATATATATATATATATATATATATATATATATATATATATATATATATATATATATATATATATATATATATATATATATAAGATTTGTTTCATCACAATCATGTGCACAAATCAATATAAAGTCTTATTAACACAATTTGGTTCGGACTTGAGATATCAATTCTCAAGCTTCGTACGTATCTCATTTAAAAAATCAGAACTACGTAGTTCTTTGATTCCAAAATTCCATATAGTCCTTTAACTACAGTTTAATATTAACGTATATTTACCTAACATTGAATGTAAAGTTATCTAATAATATAAATAACACCTTTATTATGCTTATTTTATTGATTTCATAAAATTTTTAATCATTCATACCGTCTTGCTTAGTTGAGCTTGAATGTCATGTTCAAAATTTACTCTATTACTTTTACAAATAATAAATTTCTATGTACTAGAGGGACCATACAACTCGAGGTACGATACTGGTTACTCCAGTCAATCATATATATATAATTAGTATATCTTGTGGTGAACTGATGGAATTAAATACTCATAGGACCAGATTACTTGGAGTAACCTTGCATCCCTGGGATTAGATCACTTGGCGTGACCTTGCATCCCTGGGATCAGATCACTTGGCACAACCCTGCATCCCTGTCTCGTTGTGAACTCATGGAACTAAATGCTCATGGATCTAGCATATAAACATGATCATGAACAATTATAGTTTGTATACTACTAAACTAAAAACATAATAAATATATATTCTTTTTATCATTTACCCCACGCATTATAGCAATCTTGCACTTCCCAATTATACTTGAGTTTATACATCAATTGCAAAATAAAGTTTTGCCAAACTAAACTAAAAACATACAGCTCAACAGCCCTTATTAATTCCAAGACACTCATTCATTAACAAGTAGGATAGGGGTTATTAAACATAGAAGAAAAATTTAGAGAAATTTATAATTGTCAAAAAATACACATACGAATCACACAAGTATGCATGAAACTCTTAAAATCCAAAAGAGAGAGATTTATTTTTTTTTTGTTATTTTTTTTACTTTTTCATTTTTTTAATTCAATTCTATTTCCTTCCCTAAGTCTTTTCCAATTTAAGCAGCCCCTATACTGTCAAAACTCATAATAATTTTATCACCACTTGGTTAAATATAATACTATTTACTGGTTGTAAATTTCAGCTTTTGCTAGCTTATTCCTCTTATTATTTTATTTATAGTTTAACTATCTAATTGAACTTTTTAGAAGGCTACCAAAATAACATCCTGTTCCTATATTTCTTACCAAATAGAGAGCAACTAAAATAGCTACCATACTCATCCTTTTATTGTTTTACTTATTATCTCACTTGATATAACTAAAGACCAATTTCACAATTAAAGAACTTAATCATATCGAATCAAACTTTCTACTATTATTATCTTTTAATATAAACTCATCACCCCATAATAGTTCTAGCATTTCACAAACAAATTCAATGCACTTGCAGGGTGTTAAAATATTTCAAACATCTTGGAGACCTCCGGTATGGAACCCGAAAGTCTCCCCTTCCCTCCTTAATCGGTTCCTTTCCCTTCTCTTTTTTATTCTCCTCTTTTAACAACAATTAATATATCAATTCAATCCTCAAATCACCATAGTTAAATAAAAAAATAAATTCAGATGATGAGAAGTTCAAATAAACAGAATACACAGCCCCTTAAGATAACATGATTTTCTTTAATTCAACTACCTCGCTTAACTCTAATTCATCATTTCTAAACAAGGTCATAGCAGAACTTAAGAGAACAAAAATTAATTAGCAATTGGGAAAGAGATGAGCCATAAAACATAATCCATATACAAAATCTCACTAATTTTCATTTACTACTTGTTTCCAATTAATCAATTAAACAAAATTTATACCCTTCAATTTCATTTGTTCAATTTAACTTAAACCTAACTCACAATTTAGGTTGAATGAATTCCTAGAATTTGATGAAGAAGAAATTCATAAAAGTCGAACTTAAAGACAAGAGATGAATTCCAACCCCAAATCTTGATTTTGTTTTTCTCTTCTTAATTTCCTTGACTTTCAGTTTAAAGGAGCTCTAATGGATGAGCTTCTATGGCACTCGAAATTAGTGATAGTTTTTTTTTTTTTTATGTAGAGGAATCCACCCTGTCAAAGCTACTGCTCGTGTCTGAAGGCAAGACGGAGACGGCGATAGCTGTCAATTGTGGAATCGGCAACAACACTAGCTATCTATTTATCCTCTAACGAATCGAAGAGAATTCCCAAAAGAATGGGGGCTTCTGCTCCCCTCTCTTTTTCTTTCTCTTTTTCTTTTTTCGTTCTGAAATTTTTTTTCCTTGAAATCTGTGGCCAAAGGGTTTTTATTCCAGAGGATTCTAGGAACCCTCTTTTTCTTTTCTTTCTTTATTTATTATTATTATTTTTTTCATAACATCTATTTATATTAAAATCTTGTTTGTTGTTAAAATGAGTTATTATTATTATTGTTATTATTATTTTCCTTCATGCACTTTTATTTACTTTAATTTCCTTATTTGTTATCCAAATTTAATTTAATTTGCATTATTTGTTACCGACCCTCATTTTGGAACGTTACAATCACATTTCACTAAATATATTCACACAAATTACATAATAATTTTTATCTTCTTATACTTAACATCCATTTCATCTCAAATTACAATTTAACAAAATTTAGACTCACAATAATAATATACATTCCAAAATTTTGCTACTGTATAATACAACTCCTCCCAAAAATTAAAATCTTTATATACATGCCATGTTGCTTAGCTTGAAACCCTTCACGTTTCATCTTTCTTGCACCTGTTTCCTACGGGCAGTAAAATAAACTAAGCATTAAAGCCAATTGCTTATTGCTAGTAATTCTACTAAAATATTTCATAAAATTCATACAAACATTCTATTGTGTTAATTTCAATTTATTGGCTTTGTAACTTAGGTTCTCAATTATTATTATAATTATTATTGTTTATTTTTATTTCACAACCTTTTATTCGATTTGTCCCCATATTTTTCTAGTTACCTTTATTTATTTTACCGTCTAATAATTTTACCTTATTTTATTCTATTTTGTTCCAAACTACTATAAATTTTTTAACCGTTAAATCTCAATTTTTACCAAATTACAATGTTACTCTATAAATCTTCAAACTTAATTTACATGGATTATCATTTAATCTCTAGCTTCCAATTTATGCATGTTTCACTAAATTACCATCTAAGATTTGCCATTTAATTCCATTACATAATATATCCTATTTGTCTTTCTCTCTCTTTTTTTTTTTCCAAATCATTAGTTATCCACATATTACTTAATTTCACTATTTTGCTCCTAGTATCCCAATGGAGACCACACAAATGATATGAATGTGTGGGACTATAGACTCCAAGGTCCAAAGTAATCATTTCCATCAAAATGTTTCTTGCTTTTTATTTACTTTTTTCGGTGTGGAATTTTCTTTGGCCCGCTATGCAAGTCGACATGACTTATTACTGCAGTATAATATACAATGTATCTATGACTAACTAACTACATCACATAACTAGATTCATCTGCGAGTTACCAAGGGCAAAAGGCATCATGTAATTTAATCATATATTATCCTCATGGTATTCACATGTTTAATATCACAATATCCCATTCTTCACATATCTATTATAAATTCTTTTTAATTGCTCACCATATATTACAATTAAATTACATTTTACTCTTATAATTATCATATTAACATAACTCCACCAATCATTTAATTTGGAAACTTTTGGATTTTCAGGTAAAAATACCATATTCTCACAAAATATTACTTAAATTAGGCCATTAAACATTTCTTATGCCTTTCCATATATATTTTATTAAATTACGAATTAACCACGTACAACCCATTCGACCACTTAAACTTTTATCTTTTAAAAATATTTTTTTATATATACATCTGATTACTTAATTAGATATATCTTCATTGTTTGTACAATTTAATTCCAAATATACCATTTTTTATTTTCCTAATCTTCTAACACATGACCGAATTCTTCCCTAAGCACACCGTTGATTTTCTTCCATTTTATTCATTTTACTTCACTTGTTTATTTATCAAATTCTTTAATTTAATATCAATTTAAATTTATACACAATTATGCGTATTCCTCTAAACTGCATAACCAAACTAAATAAAAAAAATTAGTAGAATTCCCACTAACCCTGATTTTTTTGTTCTTCTAATTTCACTCCACCTTTCCTTTGCCTTTTCCTTCCTTTTTCTTCTCTTTTTCTTCTTATTCTTGTCCTAGCCAAAATGGATGCATAGGTTTTTCATTAATTTTCTTTCACGATTTCACCCAATTTTACATTAATTCAACTAATCCTACCTAATTGCCACCAAAATATAGCATAAAATAAAATTTAACTTATTTGATATATTTTTTTTCTTCCACAAATTCCTCTCAATTCAACCCTTAATCTTCACAAGACCCTTAAATACTTTGAAGAGGAGGCTATATAACTAATTTATGGTGGGAACTAGAGTAGAAATTGGAGGAATTTTGGCTTACACTACAAGAAAATTGCAGAATAGCGACAAAATTTAGCGAGTAAAAGAAAAATCGTTGCTAAATCACTGATATAGCGACAGAATTGCGACGACAAATGAATTTTGTCACAAATGTTGGTTGGGATGCAAATGAACATATATTTTACAACAATTTAGCGAGAATATCAATCATTTGTCGCTAATATTGGCGCCTAAATTTTGGCGCAAACTTTAGCGACAATTTAGTGAGGATAAAATCTTAGCGAGGACAAAAATCGTTGCAAATTTAGCGAGGGCAAAAATCGTCGCAAATTTAGCGAGGACAAATCTCTCGCTAACATTTAAATAAGATGCATATCATAGATGAAACATGTCGCAAATTTAGCAAGGAAACAATCCTCGCAAATTTAGCGAGGACAAATCCCTCGCTAACATTTAAATAAGATGCATATGATAGATGAAACATTTAGCGAGGACAAAAATCGTCGCAAATTTAGCGAGGACAAATCTCTCGCTAACATTTAAATAAGATGCATATGATAGATGAAACATTTAGCGAGGACAAAAATCATCGCAAATTTAGCGAGGAAACAATCCTCGCTAATTTAGCGAGGACGAATCTCTCGCTAACATTTAAATAAGATGCATATGATAGATGAAACATTTAGCGAGGACAAAAATCGTCGCAAATTTAGCGAGGAAACAATCCTCGCTAATTTAGCGAGGAACACGTTTAAATAAGATGTATATGATAGATCAAGCATTTAGCGAGGACAAAAATCATCTCTAATTTAGCGAGGACCATAATCCTCGCTAATTTAGCGAGGACAAATCCCTCGCTAATGTTTAAATAAGTTGGCATTTAATAGATAAACGATTTAGCGAGGACTTAATCTTCGCTAAATTAGCGAGGACAACTCCCTCGCTAACGGCTCAATAAGTTGGCATTTGATAGATGAATCATTTAGCGAGGAACAAAACCCTCGCTAATGGTTTAATAAGTTGGCATTTAATAGATGAACGATTTAGCGAGGACTTAATCCTCGCTATTTTTGCGAGAAAAAAATTCTCTCTAATTTAGCAAGTAAAAATCCATCGCTAACGGATAAATCCCTCGCTAACAGTTAGATAATTATATTTTAACTATTTTTATATAATTTTAATTTTTAATATTTAAATTTTATTTATATTTAATTTAGTAAATTTATTTAATATCTTTTTAGCAAAAATTAAATAAATTAAATTATTATTATTTAAATTAACTAAATTAAATTATTATTTTTATATTTAATAATTTTAATTATTATTAATTATAAAATAAAAAATTAAATTGTGAGGAAATGGATCCTAGCAAAAATAGCTAGGAATAAGTTCTCGCAAAATTTGCGAGAGGTATTCCCTCGCTGATTTTCTTAAAATTTTAAGCGGGATAAAAGTAAAGTTAGCGGGATTTTTTCACTAGTTCTCTACAACCTGACCCTCTATGCCGCCCTTCTTTTTCACTCTCTTCTCTTTCTGGCCTACTAACAAAACCCTAATCTCTTCTCTATTTTCTCGTTTGTTCAAATCTCAATTCTCAATATGACTACTTCATTGAAGAACAACTTCTTGCCTTGTGTTACTAATGGCGAAGGAATCGATTCTCCTGGCCTTGTGTCCCTCGTCGAAGTTCTAGTTCGTGATGGCTTCATCTTCTTTTTTCTGTTGGTTATTAAGAAAATGCTGTAAATGATTTCAGAATTTAACAATTTGTGTGTGGTCGATGCAGGGATAGATCCATATCTGGTCATTCAGTGTCAGTCAAGGAGACGCTTGCTGCTGCTTCTGTTGAAATTGGGGTTGCCGCCGCTGCCTATGAAGTTTCCGGTAATGCTGTAGTTTAGTGGCCTTTGGAAAATTAGAAATGATGACTTGTCCCGAAATTAATTATAGTAAGATTTGCTGTTTTTACTTTCAGGTATCCCTGCGGGTTGTGTTTCTTTAGCGTTATCAGGAGCATTATTTTCTTGGTCTAAGCCTGTGTTGTTCATTGTGACATAAAGCCTGAGAATATCCTCCTCACAACATCTGGGAAAATGAAGCTTGCAGATTTTGGGGTAGCTGTGAGGATTTCAAATGGTAATAATATGCAGATTCAGTTTCATACCTGGTTCAATAGGAAATTGAAATTCATGTTACAGTTATTAAAAATGATTTAATTGGCATTACTAGATGAACTTTTCCTTTGAAAAGAATGCAGAAAGCAAATTTAAAAGAATAAAAAATAAATAAAAAGCTTGCCATGGATAGGGCTAGCTTTTTGACTTTGATGGATTTCACACACTCATCTCTCGTTTCTCATTTTCAAGGTTCGTTTCTCTCTCTCTTTCCCTCTTCCCTCTCCCTCTCTTTCCCTCTTTAATTCAATTCGGTTAGGGTTTTTGATTCTCCATTTCTTTTGTTTTTCTTTTTCCCTTCCAATTTTGCTTCCTATCTGCTGTGGTGGCTCTGTTTCTTGCGTTTCTCTTTTTCTCATTTCTCGAATGCTTTTGTATTGCATTTTCTATATTTGTAGGTTCTTCTCCTTGTAATCAGTGATGATATTTTGGGTGTATGTCAATGGCCGAGCCTAGAAGATGCCTTCCTAATCAACCACTTGGTTAGTCTCTTGCATTTTTTTTAAATCTTGCCCCTCGTTTCGTCTTTCTTTTATACGTTTTGTATTTTCTTTTTGTTTCTTCATTTAAATATCTGAATATCTTCTTCTCCTTTCTCTTATATATGTTTGTCACAATGCGCGCTTTCCAGGTGTGCTAGCATGCAAAAAATCTTTCATAAATTCAAAACAGTTCATTTTCAAAAACAATAAGGATTTACCGAGCCTTGTTTCTTACTAAAGCAAGTGCTATTTAAGGATCAGTAATTGATGATTCTAACTTCAGCTTCATTGTATAGATAATCTGCTTCTTACTTTGTATTTATTGCATATCATGCTGTGGATTCTTTTATGGCTGTTCCAGACTTTTGGATGTAAACATCGTTGGTTATCTATGAATTTTCTTTAACTTGCAGATTTAGATCAGATACTGGAGGAAGCTAAGCACCGTTGGCTTTGGCCTAATGAAATCTTAGAAATACTTGGCAACTACCAGAAGTTTAAGTTGGCTACAGAGCCACCCGTTAGCCCCTCAAGTTTTCATTACTTCTTATGCAGTTTATTCGTTTTTGCGGTTTTTTCCTTTAATACTTCGTGGGTTTTTATAAACCTAGTTGCAGTATTTGCATATGATAGCTCCTATAGGGCCAGTAGCACCTTTAACTATGAATGCTTTTGAACTTATCTCTACATCTCAAGGTCTCAACCTCAGTAGGCTTTTTGAGAAACAAATGGTATGCTTATGCTGATCATGGCCTTCTTTTCCTCCTTTTTGCACAAAAATAATTGGACTTCATGGTTTGATTTGGTTTTGGAAGATTATCTTATGTCTTGGTATGAGTATAAAATATTCATCATAAAAAAAAGGATTGAGAGAGAATATTTCAGCCTTGCTTTTGATACGGTTTATTTCTGATTTCTTGCTTTATATGCGAACACAGAATCTCTTATATATCAATGTTTAGTTTCTACGGTTTTCAACCAAATTAATAAGATTGGTTTTTAAAGTGACCTTTTCTCCTTCTTTGTTGGTCTATTTTGCAGTATCTTTGCTAGAATTTTGGTAAGACCCATGTATATCATTGCTATTTTTATCTAGACAAAAGTTATAGATTTAATGTGTGTATTTCTGCTGTCATTTCTAGTAATATACATGCATGCATTTGCACATCTATGTACAAAAAACTTGTTCAAGTATTGTTTGTCAGAATTGAATCTCATATACTATCTGATTACTATCATTCTTTGGAATATAGGTTTTTTCTAATGTTATCAAAGACTATATGTTCGGCAGTTATTTTGGAAATGCCTTCAAGGGCACCTATCCCACTTCATAAGATTTTAATTAGATCCTAGATGAGACAAATATCTAGATATCATGTGTTGTTATTTTCAAAATGCTTATATATCAGGTAATTGTCATTTTCAGCTGGTTAAAACCATCAATCTAGCCAGTCATGTTAATTCCGTTCATTAGCCCCTGCCAATTTCTGTAGGAGAAAAGTCTGCTCTGCCTAGCTCTATTGTTTACTTGTTTATTTAGTTATTCGTTGTGGTTAAACAGTGTGGTGATTTTCCTTCTTTGAACATGTCCCCCATGGTTCTCCTCAAGTGCAAAGAAACTAATTAAAAGAATTCTGGATCCTAATCCTTTGACGGTATGCTTCCTTCTTCCACCTCCTCATTTTTATACATAAATATCTTTCAATATCTGGAAACAATGCACCATAGCCGTGGACATCTGTAAACCATAATACTTACTACGTGTATTATTTGATTCTTTTTATCTTTAATGCTGTTTTTTAATTTTCAAGTTTGTGAGCTTTAAGCTTGTTTTTACATGGGTTAGAAGCCGATATTTATGTTCTACTTTGAGGATATCTTGATTCAAAGAAGCAATTCATACTCTTATTTAACATATAGATTTGTGGGTCCTTTTCTTTTCATTTGTATTTAATGGCGCTGAATGATTTTCAGGTAATTGTTGTATTTGTAATCAGTATGAAAATGTTCATATGTCATTGTTCTTGACCTGTGATTATCCCAAACTTAATTGCTTGTGCTGTAGTTTGAATTTGAAGTCTGGGATAAAGTAGGCTATAGAGAAATTGAGGAACGTCACCATACAAAGGTGATGTAAAGAATGTCTTGAAAGGTGCAACTGGCTTATGCGCATTTATAGTCATAATTTTTGTCTTTGCATTACCTCTAGAGTATAGGAGACTCATCTATATATGAAGTATATAGGTCATATTTTGCTTCTTTATTATTACTATTGTATTTAGTCATCTATATATAGGTCATATTTTACTTCTTTTTTGTATTTAGTCAAGTTATGCAAACACTGATCAGATGTTCAAGATCAATAATTGGAAGATCAAGTTCTAATAATGACACTGGATGGAGTTCTTCGTTATCTGCAATCAATCACTACACAACTATAGGAACTAAAAGCAACTGGCATTTTATGAGCTATTTATGATTTTTAATTGTTACTGTTATATATGGATGTATTATTTTGGATATATTATTAGCAATGCTATACACTTGTAAATAACAATTTATTCATTAATATATATATGTTTTTATATTAAATATTGAGTGAATATAAATTTATTATTTATTATTTAAATAATAAAATTTTCATATTAAATTAAGAAAACAAAAAAATTCATATCAACATTTAGTAAGGATAAATCTCATGCTAAATTTAGCAAGAACAATATTTGTCAAAAAATGCATGTTAAAATTTAGCAAGGAACTTGTCCTAGCTAAAATTTAGCGACAATTTAGTCCTCGCTAAATTAATCCTCGCAAAACTTAGCGAGGACTTTAATCCTCGCTAAAGTTAGCGAGGACTAAATCCTCGCAGAACTTAGCGAGGACTTTAATCCTCGCTAAAGTTAGCGAGGACTAAATCCTCGCTAAAGTTAGCGAGGACTAAAATCCTCGCAAAAGATAGCGAGGACTAAAATTCTCGCTAAAATTAGCTAGGATGACTTTTGTGACAAAATTTTTGTCCTCGCTAAATTCTCGCTAAACTAATTTAGCGACGAAAAATCATCATTTAGCGAGGAATTTTGTCCTCGCTATTTTGCGTTTTTCTTGTAGTGTTAATTTGTAGTAAATAAAGGAGATCTGTAAAGAGGGGTTTCAGCCATAAGGCAGGTGAGTTTCTGGAAGATATGCAATTTTTTTTTTGGGTTATTTATACCCTAAAATGTTTGGCTAGGATTAGATCCTAATAATATTCAATCTAATGGCTAATTAGCCAAATGTCACTTTTCCATTGGTTGCAATATTTTTTTTATTAAATTTTAATCAAAATTAATCCAAAAACATTAAAAATATTACTTAGGGAATATTTAAAATCTCAAATCAAAACGAGCTCATTTTGATATATTTTGTAGCTTGAAAGTAAAACTACCTATTCAAAAGTTAAATTTTTAAAATTATCCAAAAAATTATTTTTCACTTTCAAAAATTTATTGAAAATTTTTATAATGGCTTGGTGTGATCAAAATAATTTTCTGAGATTCGAAACTATTTTTTTAAGGTTGGTCACATTTAGTCAACCCTTTTTATGATCGTGTGACTTATTTTCGTTTTTTTTTTTACTTTTGAAAATCCATTTGATCTCAATTTTACCTTAAATTATATCATATGACTCATCTTAAATTGTACTTTCCGATGGTATATAAAAGTGCCTGACCCTGATGTTACTATTCATCCACCGAAAGTACTATTTGCATCGTTCGGAATTTTTGTAATGTTACAGGTCAAATTGATCAAAGCAACTTTCAATTTGACCGATAGGTTCGGTTTTAATAACCTTGCTACGGCCTACACTAAGAATAACAATATTAATCCCATCCTTATAATTTTTTTTATTTAGAGTATTTTGATTAATATTTTTTATTGATAATTACATTTTGAAGGGGGACAAATGCTAGGATTTAGATCATAATTAATTGATAAATTTTTAAATATTTAAATTATAACTTATTTCCTCATTTAATTTAAACTAATCATACTAAAATTTGAGGATCGGTATACTTAATGTACAACACACTATTAAATAAAAAATAAAATATTATTTTTTAATCGAACTATTTTTATTATATGCGTATATGGTGCTCAACACTCCGTGTATATTCCTTCCATTATTAAAATATTGAATAGATGCATGTATAAGGGGGTGCCCAATACTCCATGTATATTCCTTCCATTACTAAAATATTAAAATAACTTTTAAGAGATAAAGATAAAATGTTAGTGATCTCTTATTTTTTAATCATAATGTATTAGATTAAAATTCTAAAAATTAAATATTTTTAAATGTTTAGAAGTGAATGCTTTTGTAATACCCTTACTGTAACAGACTTATCGGTTTAAGCAATTGATCGGAAAATTTTTTTTCCTCAAAATCTATCTTTAACCTAATAAAAGCTTTTCCAACAATTCCTAATTATTGCTGACCTATAACCATCTAGTTTTACTATGCATTTTCCGAAAATTTGGCAATATAACGGCTATATTCTTAACTAACCTCCTGAAAAGCAGACAAATAGCACAACCTTTTAGAGGCACATCAGTTTATATCCATCCACATAATACATTCATATATTCCATCATATATCACATATACACACAACATACATTCCTGCCAATACTCAATCCCAAACTTTCATATACAAAACAGGTATAATTACAAACTTTTCTTCATAACTACAAAACAAATATATATACATGCCACAAAAATAATCATTTTATTTTTTCTGCATCATTCATCCTCTGTGTACTTTCGCTCCAGCATATCAATACCTACATGCAGTAAATCCTACATATTGAGCATTAAACATGCCTAGTGGTGACTAACAATCATAATATTTTTCTACATACATAATTTCCTAATTATGTTCAGTTAGGCTAATTTCATCAATTTTTCTCATTTAAAAGCATAGTATACTATTATAACCCAATTTTTTTCATTTATATAAAACTTTACATAGTTTTTCAATTTAGTTCTTAAACTTTGCATTTATTTCAAAAATATCTCTTTTTATTCATTAATTATGAAAATGCCATTTATTTACTTATTTCTCTTTTTAATCTATTAAGTGGCTTACAATTTATCAATTAAACCTTATTTTCACTTTTTTAATGTAAAATTACATTTTAATCCTTTAACGTCACAAAAGTTGACTTATTAAGCAGTTGGTTGACCAAATTACTATATTGCCCTTATTAATTATTTCTTTCTCACTTTGACTGATTAAATGCATCTTTTAGAAAAATTACCCTTTTACCCCTAAACTTTTAAATTTTTTACATTTTAATCCTTTTTTCACCCTTATCTTCAATTTTAACTTTATTTTTACACTTTTAATATTTTTTATTATTATTATGCCCCTAGTACAGATCCGGTAGAAACTTTCAGACCGAATATACGGGATATGGACCCCACAGGACCATAATAGAATAAGAAATAACCCAAAAAAATTATTTCTCATAAAATATATGACAGTATGTATGACAGATACTATAGAGATCAACGATTCTACCATAGTAAAGTAAGTCGCCATGACTTGCACTGCGGTACAAATATCTCTATGGCCAACCAATTATATCATGAGCTAGATTTTACTGTCCGACTCTTTCTAAGAGCACAAATCCATTTTATTATTCGATTTTTCATTCTTTTCAATACTTGTCAATACTTTATCAGTACATTACATTTACAGTCAGTCTTTTTTACACAGTCTATAAATTATTTCATAATAATTCACCATTGTATCATTAAATTATGCAATAAGTCATCATAATTTCACATTTTTCCATTAATACATAACTAAATTTTATTCCAAAAATATTCATTTAATTCCCATAAATTATATAAAAATTTATGGACATTAATTTTCACTTATACTATCATTATAAGGCTTTAATTTACTAAAATAACTCAAAATCATATTAATTCCCTTGTGATTACCATTCGGCCATAACTACAACTTCACCATATCATATTATTTTAATTCATTTAAAATTTCTAATAAGCATAATTAAGGTCCAATTACATAAATACAACATTAATTTTAATTATACCCAATTATACTAAATTTTTATTAATAAACCTAAAGGAAATTCACATAAATAATAGGGAAATAAAAAGAATTATCTAGTCACAAATATTTTTCTCATGCTTATCCTTACCTAGGCTTTCTTTTTTTTGTCTTTGGCCTTTGAAATAGGTTCCTCCTCTTGAAATCTTGCATGGGTCAAAATTCTTATCAATATAAACTCTAAGATTTTGACCTCAAATGCTTAAATTAACAATAAAAATGAACTTTAGGCATTCAAAACTAGTAGTAGGCACCTAAAAACTAAATTAAAATCAAGAATTTTACTTACCTAAAATTGACATAAACTTTAACCCTTGATTTTCTTTGATTTCCTTCCTTGAATCAAAAGTCAGAGATGGCTAGGATGTTTTAGAGAGGCTGAATTCACTTCTTTGAGCTTTGATTTGGTGGGATTTGGGAGAGAAATGAAAGAGAAAGAGAGAAAAATGTTGGTGAAGGTAGTTCGGCCAAGTGAGGAGCTAAAGGAGAGACTTGCTGCTGCTGGAAAAATCTAGAGATTCAGGAATTACATAAGTCCTTTAAATGGGCCTTGTGCTGGCTTTGGTAATGGGCTTGAACTTTTTTTGTTTAAGCCTGATAATTATCCGATAAACGGTCCTAATTAATTTCTTCCATTTTCCAACTCCAAATCACTTCAAATTTAATTTTATTATTCTTATCATATTAAAAATAAGTTGTACCTAAAATTTCAGCCCAATTGGAATCCGTTTTAGATCCGATTCTATTTAATCGATCCGATTCAAAATTACCGGTGTTACCGAAAAATTTATTTTTTGTTACCAAAATAATATACATATTATTTTAGACACCTATGTAATTTTTGATAATTTTTAGATTTATTTTGCTATTTTTAACAATCTGAACGATCAAAAATCAATTAATAACCCTAAACCTTAATTATCTCGGTTTTTCGTGCTTTTGGCTTTTGAAGGCCTATTGATATTAAATTCACTTCAAATTTCAATCCCGGACTACTCGTGACTAACACTTTCCAATAGTCCAATAAAATATTTTTCCCTTTCAAAGGTAATTTTCAGCCCGAAAATACTATTTACTGTCGGAAAGTACTGTTCATAATTAGCCTGACGTTGAGGCCATTACAACTTTGCTTTTTTTTTAAATTTATTTTGTGCGAATTTAGATTAATTGAATTCAATAAATTTTGCAGACATATGGTTATAAAAAATAAAATAAAATAAAAAGGATCAAATTAAGGAGATAACTCATATTGTTTTTATTTTGCCAACTAGATGGGCTGGTTTTGGATAATTTGTGCTTCAATATTACATTTCTTCTGCTAGGGCGATATTTGTAGGTTTTGTAATCGAACGATTTCTTGGCCTTTATTTGGATGATAGTTAATGAGAGTAAGTGATAGTAGACTAATTGAGAGTAAATAAAAATAATGTAAATTTAAGCTGCTCTCGTTTATTTTTCATTGATTGATTAGTTTAAAGTAAACATAGAGCAACTTGTAGTTGTTGTTTTTTTTATAATTTAGAGTAAATATAGAGTAACTCTACTTTACTTTCAATTTGGGAGTAAATATTTTGATTTATGGAGAGTAACTGAATTACTATATTATACTCTCAATTACTCTGCATTTTTTTAAAAACCAAATAAAGTAACTCAACTACTATACTTTCACATATTGCCATTAACTCACATCAAAACAAAGGCTCATGTAATTGTCAATAAATATGGGTTAATTACGTTTATGGTTATCGAATTTTGAAATTTATAAATAAATGATCACAATAAAATATTTTGTAATACAAAATCAATTAAATTTTATTTTGTATCCATTAAAGTAAAAATGACTTAAAAAATTAATTTTATATATTATTAAAGTGGCAATTAATGGGGTTTTTTTGAAAATAGGGTATTTTTTAAAAATATTTCGGTATTTAGGGCTACAGTAAAAAATATTAGAAAAATGGGGTGTTGGATTTCTGCATGGGGAGAGCCGGAATCCAACTCGCGGGACCCACTGGCAGGGTGCCAGATTTCGGTACTGCAGGAGCCGGATTTCGGCTTGATGGGCCCGCCTAGTACTGAATCCAGCTGCCTCCACGCCGGTATCCGACACTTCACACCCTTTAAATTTAGAAGACCCCGAAAATACGCTCATTTTATCATCCTCCTATTTTGTTCTTCTTCTCAAATTCTTTCGGTGTATTTTACAACATTTTCTTTGATCTTCTTCTTCTCAAACTCTTTCACTCTTTTTTGCAAAAATTTCTTTGAAATTCTGTTTGTTTTTATAAAAATTTATACTCTTAGTTCCTTTAAATTTGTACCCGACATTGTTATCTTATATATAAAAGGAAGGTAATTTAATTTGATATTATGCAGTAGAATTTTTGTTATATGAAGTAAAAATTATATTATTATTATTATAGTTATTGTTAATATTAATTTTTTTTTGTGGGTGATTATTATGTTGAAGTATATCTGATTACAATAAACGTAAGTTTTAATTTTGAGTGTAGAAAAATTTATTTAGTTTATATGTAAAAATTATTAATTTTCTTGATAGCATATTTATTTTATTGCTTAATTTTTTTATTATAGTCTGTAGTCTATTTAATTGGTATGAAAAGATAATTTGATAAGAAAAGAATAAATAATTATTAAATCTATGCAAGTGTTGATTAAGTAAAAAAAATTATAGTTGCATGTGTTTTTTTATGAAATTGGTAATGTGTAATTTGATTTACATGGTAAGGATATTGAAATGGAATTTAGAATAATTTTTGAAATAATTGGTGTAAGAAATTTGCATATATTAAGAAATTAGATGTATAAAAAAATTATTCTATAGAAAGATAAAAAAATAATAAATGACAAGAGTTTAATTATTTATATTACTTCACTCTGTGCTCTTATAATAAATGACAAGATTTTAATTATTTTATGATGATGTTTTATGTGCTACTTGATCTTTTAATAAGCATCATCATCAATAAAATGCACAAAAATACATAACGCAATACAATCTAATTAATTAAATGTGATCATGTACTGTATCTAGTGGGCCTTCTATTTCGAGCAGGATACCGTGGTTGTTGTTCACTATGTGGTGCATTACCCTCTTGTACGTCATTTGATCCGATATGTGGTGCATTACCCTCTTGTACGCAAATAGAACCACTATCACCACTAATAATATCATTATAGAACTCAGAAAATAACTGACCTCCATAATTTACTTGCGGATAAGATTCTTCAGGTGTTCCAAATAATTGTTGCATGAAGTCATTTTCAAATGCATTCTGTGTTGATGAACTTTTCGTATTAAATGCTGGAATAGTGTATGCACCAGGAGTTTGTTCAATCGAAACTGACAATGGTATCCCTGGATGTGAGGTGCTCGATTCACTAATTTCACTTGGTCTATAACTTGTGCCCCCGAATTCAAAAGTTAAAAAATTTTGGCAACCAGATTGTGTCGCAAATTGGTCATGGGGTACATCCATTTCTTGAAAAGGCCATGATATTGGTGGTGGAATTTGCGACACATTTGGATCATAAAATACTTGATCAACACTTGATCGCCTCTCAATCATTCAACTCCTATGCCTTCTCGAACGAAAGTCAACAAATTGTTGTTCAATAGGTGCAACATTAATGAGATTAGGACAAGGTTGACGTGAATATTTGGTTGCAGTCCGATCCTCAAAACTTACTGCATGTAATATGCTTTCCATTATCCAGCTATTATTCGAAGATTCGCCCGGTTGATGATACATTCTTTCAACACCATCGACCTAAAAAATTTTAAAGTTAGCAATATTTCCGACACAATATATCTTTTTAAAAATGATAATTTATTATTATAATTATAAAAAATACACAGCATGTAAAATACTTACTGTCGCCGAAAGTGATGCACCAATTAGAGTTATCCAGCATCTAGTTCATTGCACATACCATTGCATGTATTCAGATCGATTATACAATGGATGCCTTGGTCGTTGGCCTGTAACAACACGTGTATGACGAATGTTCCATATATTTATGAAGAATGCAAATTCAGTGACCCAATTTATATGGTGAAGGCCCCGCAAATCTATCGTATGCAAATTGTCTTGTATAAGGGGTTGAGATGGAATTAGTTGGTCAAAATCAAATTGGCGCATGACCCTATCAGGATGGTGCCACTCAATTATGTTGAAACAAATCAGTGGAACAATAGTCATCCAACTCTGCTGTCCACTTGTACAATATTCGGGAATAAGACCAATGACATTGCTGTAAGGCTCCCACTCAAACTGTGTTGCAAATAAAACATAAAAATATAAAAATAAAATTCATAAATTATATCATTATTTTAATGTAATGCAAAATTATTTTTAAATGATTTAATTGAATTTAAATAAGAACCTCATTAATATCCTGCCTATCTAATATTTCTCTATATGTCCATATATTCCTCCTGTTGATTGTATTCATGTCCAGAAGTTCGGTCCACCTAAATAAACAAAATTCCAAAATAATATTTATCATAATTTTTATAATAAGATAATATAATAAATTTAAATTAAATGTGAATTTATAATGATACCTGAATCCGTAAGGCATTAGTCTATTTAATTCTGGTGGTTGTAAATGCATTGGCCTAAACTGGGGAAGTCTTTCCCTTGCCCACATTTGTAGGAGTTGTAAGTATCCTGCAACTCCCTTAGCATCAGGTCGCGTTGCCCTACATAATTCTCTATACAGCCATGCCAAACAAGCTGACCCCCAACTATATTGCCCAACTGATTTCGAATTCTCTAAAAGTGGTAGAAACATTAGGTGTACTGTACTGGAGGATGTTGAAGAAAATAACATCCACCTAGACATCTCAATAACCACTCACTAGCATGCCGGCGTAATAATTCAGGCGTTGCATTATCGGGAATATCACCAAATATAGAATCTAACCATGTCATCTTAATTCTAGCAACACGAACGTCTGTGGCTTGAGGAACTGCCCCGAGTAAATTATAACAAACAGTCATCCAATCCAGGTTTGTTACTCCAGTCACAGGTTCACCCTCAATCGGTAACCCTGTCAGAATACCTACATCTTGAAGTGTTATTGTGGTTTCACCACATGTGAGGTGAAACGTGTGAGTTTTCGGTCTCCACCTTTCAATGAGTGATGTAATTAAATTCCAATTAATATTTATCACTCCAATTTGTGCAATTTCTAGCAACCCAAATGCTCTTATATAAGGTACAATCCTTGGATCAATTTCTCTATAGTGCTCCTCAATGCTACCCCTTCTTGTTCTCAAAATATTTCTTTCAGCCTTATATTTAAATTTAAACATGTCAAATTAAATAAATAAAAAAATTTGCTATAATAATCTAAATCATATAATAATACATATATATTTAAAAAAATTACTGAATTGTTCCATATTGCATCAGATCGATGTTTTTCCTGCATTGATAATAACTCCCTATTAATGGGACCTGGATTGATTTGTGCAGCTCCTATATGATGGGGATTCATGTAGAAACTTGTATTTAACTACATAATAAACTCATAAAATTATTGATGGCGATTATACATTCATTTTATGTTCATAATAAATGACTTTCTTATTCTAAATAAAAAATTAATTTGAATAAACTACAAATTTTCTTATTTGCTAATTTGATTAAAAAATTAATTTTTTACCTTGAATCTTGAAATTATATAACCTTCAAAATTGTCACCCCCTACAAATAAAATACAAAAAAAAATTAATAATAATATAATTTGTAATTATTGCATTTAAATTGTATATTACAATAATATTACCTTCTTTGTATCAACTGAAATTTATGAAGATACTATAATTATAGGATATGGAACTTTAAATTTGATAGAAAGGAAAAGAGTTGGTGAGATGGGCAACAACAATGAAAAAAAGGGAAGCAAATGAGCCTTTTATATACAAACAATTGATGCATATAATTAATTTTACTATTGCATTCATGTCCCATGAGTATTGAATTTTCATTTCAATGCAGGTAAAGCAGTAAAATTTGGGGCTGGGGTGAGGCACATTTTTTAAGAGAAGCCAGATTTTATGTCCATTTTCGAAAAAGTGAGGACTGGAGTGGGGCCCAGGATGCTGGATTCCGGCTCTCCTTGTGTCGGATTCTGGCACCCTGCCACCCAAAGACCGATCAGTCAAGCGTGGGTCCCGCAGGCCCAATTCCGGCTCTCCATGTGCCGAAATTCAACACCCCAGTTTTCTAATTTCTTTTACTGTAGCCCCAAAATTTCAAATACTTTTAAAAAAACCCCATTTTCAAAAAAACCCCGCAATTAATCCCATCACTTATGATTATTACGTTATTTTGGAATCAATTAACTTTATAAGTTGAATTATTGGATGAAAAAAGCATCACATCCTCACATAAATATAGAAAGATGACATGTACAGAAAATAAAAAAAAAATTCAACTAATCAAAATCTATTCGTAAAATTGATTGATTTTTGAAAATAACATTACAATTATATAGAGCGTGTTTAACTATCCGTTCGGTTATATAAAAAAATTAATTTTCAAACCTTTCTTATTTTAATTGAAACAAAATAAAATTTTGATAATTTTTATATTAAAAATTATTTTATTGTAACCATTTAATTAGAAGCCCTAAAAATCAATTAACATAGATGTTATTAACCCCGACAAATACAATTAAGCCCAATAAATACTCTCTCAGTGTGACCTTTTATTGGGTCGAAAGACATTAAAAGAGAAATGGGAGAATAAATCTTCATTTATGAAAGAGAAAAAGTCTAAAGAATAAACGAATTTTATATTAATCGACTGCACGCCAGCTTTTGAAACAATAAACTGCAACATAAAACTATATACAGTAAGAAATATTAGAAAATAAGCACCAGAAATTTGGTCTAATGATCACCAGGATTTTATTAACCCTAAATTAAAAGCGCGGAAGATTATCCTAAAAATTAATGAACCGACTTTAATCAAGTATGGAATCTACGGTGCTTTCAACATCCCAAAGGAAAGAACCAAAAGTGACAGCCTCCAAAACAAGACTCTTCAATCCACCAAAGCTTAGACTGATGAGTTCATCAATGGAAGAATCTTCAGGTGTACCAAACAAAGCCTGTGTGTGCTTATCAATGATACTAATTGCCTCTTTGGATCTTACTTTTGCATATCTTTGAAGGGTCTCCTTATCAAAGGACATCGCATAACTCTTCAGCTGAAAGTCTTTCACGTGATTTGGAAGGAATTTCATGGTTTTCGCAAGCTGAAACCTGTGATCAACTCTCTTCAAGAAGTAACCATACAGCACAGATCGAGCATACACTTCTCCAACCTTAACCTTACTTAACTCAGCAACGGAGTTTGGATCAATCTCAAGGTTTCCCAAAAGAGCTAAGTGGCTCTGAATCATCTCATTTGCTTCAACTGAATGAAGTTGCTGAAGCTTCTGATCTTGGCTTGCCATTGTATCCACTTTCTTAGCAGAGTTTATCAAAGAAACATCAGCATCCATAAATTTCTGTACAACCAAAGCATACAGAATCTCTTCAACAACTTTCCTCCTTTCATTAGCTTTGATCTCAGCAATTCTTTTACATAGTGCTAACTCATCATCAGATCCAGAAACAGAAGGCTCTTCATTTTGAAGCTGTTGAAGCTGCTGCTCTACTGCTGCTGATACAAGATGAGGATGGCTCATTAACATTCGGGACAAGAATTTTCCTGTAGGTGACTCTAATTTAAGAGGAGCTATTGATCCACGAGAATCTAAAGATGCTCTTACAGTTTTATATGATCTCTCACTTAATTTTCTACAGGAAATTGAAGAATAATGCTTAATGGGAATAGGAGAACGTAGAAAACAAGGAGATCGAAGAAAAAATGGTGCAATAGCTTCCATTTTCACTTCTTTATTTAACAAATAAAAAGAAAAAGCATCACAGCTGAAGAAGCCAAAACCTAGCAGACTCAGAGAGAGATCTGTGAAGATGGCTGCTGTTCATGAATGGTATATATTGAATATTATTATGATTATATTGAACTTTGTATGTTCCTAGTCTGATATGGTGGGCGATATTTTTATGTTTTCTCTTTTTTCCAGGTATGATTGGTGAAGTTTTTCAAAAAATGACTATATATAATTATTAAATCTTAATTTGTTCATGTAAATTATTGCTTGAAGGCTGTACCTTACGATATATTGTTTATAATGTTATATATAAATAAGATGCACAAAATTCTCTTTATTAATTCAATATTATATATTTGGCAGCCAGCCACCATGCTATATGTTATTATCATTATTATGAGATTACCTTGCCATTAAGTATTCAAAGATTCAAAATATATACAATTATTTTGCTTTTTTATTTTTTAGCTGAGATACAGAAATTTTGATTTTATGATTTATATTTTTGAAATATGTAATTTTTATCTCTAAATTTATCAAAATTGATATATATATATATATATATATATATATATATATATATATATATATATATATATATATATATATATATATATATATATTGTAGGAGTTATTTTTGGAGGTCACACACAGTATATCATATATGCATATTAAAAAAAATAAAAAAATTGAAGAGCCATGGCCCCTATATGCTCCCATGAAGATCCACCACTGCACCCTTAAAATACAGGATGTATGTCATTATATAGTTGATTCCCCTACAATATATAAGGACAAAATCTCATGGTTTCAAATAGTTTATAGGTAAAATGTGAATAAAAAAAATTATAAACAAAATTTTGTTACTTCAAATAATTTAAAGATAACAGACACCTTTTTTTTTTAATCACATGCTTAATGTTCATCACATTCGCAAGCATATAAATTTGATTTTATTGTTTACTGAAAAATTGATTTTCTAATTTGCCACTTCAGCTTACTTTGATCTTAAATGAGTTGTTTTTATCTAAAGGGATTTTTTTTTGAAAATAGGGTTATTTTAAAAAAAAATCGAAATTTAGGGCTACAATAAACAAAATTAGAATTTTGGTGTGTTGAAAATCGGCCGTCAAATGTACTGAAATTCAACATGTGTGACCTACATGGCTGATTGGAAGGGATTGCTGAAAACCGGCTTCAACCAATGCCGGAATCAGGACTATTGGATCCCACATCATGCTGGAAACCGGCTCATCCTTATGCCGGATTTTGGCACCTCTCCTTCCACCAATCCTCAGTCAAAAAAAATCTCAACTCGACTTACACTGCCAAAAGCAATATTTAAAACAAAAAATTAATTACTATGAGTGAAAGAATTTATGTATTAACCCAAAAATTAATCAACAAGAGAAACAATCACGACATAAAATATTGGCTGAAGCTTAATAAGAAAATGAGAAATATTCACATGCATTGGAACTTAAGTCACTAGTAAAAAATGATCAATCCAGTTAGAATTCATATTCTAATTTTTCTACAAACTTTTCTTTTTTTAAAAAAAAAATATTCATCAAGTACATGAATAATTTTGTCGTTTTGCTCTTAATATATGATCGTGATGCTTTTCTTACTTTTCATTTACAAAATATATTCATTCTTATCTAATAAAATACAGTACGAAGATTAAAAATTAGGACAACGGCGTAATGTCTAGGTTTAATTCTTATGCAACTTATGTAAAATTATAAGTTTGGTAACATTGCATTTTGAAATCTGGTGTATTCAAATTATATCAAATCCGAGGTGCGATTCCAATTGATTAAAAATGGAAATATATATTAGCAGGAGAGGGAAAGAGATGCTGGGTCCGTTTTGCATTTCTGTTATATGAGATCTAGTTGGTTTTGAAAAAATACTTGTGAGTTATAGAGTGGAGAAATTTGAAAACTTAATGTAAATTCATCTCATTTTTTAGTGAAAATATTGTTATATGCTCTTATTCAAGAACATAAGCATTTTGATCAAGTTTCATTAAATTTTTGTGTTGATTTTTTCTTTTGTTTTTTTTTTTGTGTAATTGAAAATTAAAAAAAAAAGTGGACAAAATGTGTACATTTGGATAACGATGATAAATCATAACATGTTTGTATTGTCTTTTCTAATGCAAAATGGGTTACTAAATTAAAACTATTTTATAGTATATTTTATAAGCATTCCATTTTTTAATTATAATTTGATTTTTTTAAGACCGTAAATAAAAATCTATAATTACAGTCTCTACTAAAAATAATTTATGACGTACAAAATATGGATGTACTATAAAAAAATAAATTAAAAATCAAAGTCAAAATAAATTAAAAAAACTTAAGAAATCATAAAATGTGTATATCATAGTCAAAAAAAAAAAAATCCACTCTTAAGTTCATAGGCCTCACATATTATTCATATTTTGTCAGGAAGTGAAAGTGGATGAAAATTGAAAAGAAGTGTCTAAATTGAAAATGAAATAAACGTTAGGAATGTTTAAAATAAAAAACATTAAAAAATTGAGATTGCAGTAATTACCAAATCTTTGCAAGTTATCGTAAGCTTCTTCCAGGAACAATAAACCAGCACTGAAAATGGAAATCAGAAAGGAAATATTATGGTGTATGAAGACATTAAACAAATTGTTTAAATTAATAAGTTTTTTTGTTTGTTTATCATCGGTATTGTTCTTGGAACATTCTCTATTAAAACTCTAATAATAGGTTTGTCAGCTCAAACGTTATTGGAAACTTTCAATCTCTAGCAATTCAAAAGAATGAAAATAGCCAGTCTGGGCACATAAAACCTTGGAAACTTTATATATAATTAATTAATTAAATCAAACAATTTTATAATTTTTTTTAAGAAAAAATGTTTTAAATTATTTTTGAGAAAAAGACAGACACAACTCATATATATAAAAATGCCTTGGCCCATGATATGGGATCCAATAGTTCGGATTCCGACACTGGTTGAAGCCGGTTTTTGGCATGATGTGGGACCCAATAATTCAGATTCCAGCATTGGTTGAAGCCGGTTTTGAGCAATCTCATCCAATCAGCCATATGGGTCCCACATATCGAATTCCAGTATATTTGACAACCGATTTTCAATACACTAAAATTTTAATTTTGTTTACTGTAATTTCATATTTTGAAATTTTTTTTAAATAATCATATTTTCAAAAAATTTCCTTATCTGAATTGGCTACGTGAAATTGTTGGTATACTAATTCGATGGTAAACTACCAAATGATAAGAAAATAAGAAATTAATAGAAGTTAAAAAAGCACCCATTTGCATTTTATAACTTATTTTATTTGGTTTATTAATAATTCAATGTGTCCGATTTGGAAAAAAAAAATTCCATTTTAAATAATCTCATATTTTACTAGTCTTAGGCTGGCCTGAAATTATTGCTAAATTAAACGTTTTGAAATGATTATGGGAAACTACACTGCACGTCAACAGCACATGATACTTGACTAATACAAATAAATGGAATTATTGACTCCCAATAGCATAATAACTTTGACCGCAAGAAATTATTTAAAAATTAGAATAGTTGCCGTCTGAATTTGATTTATATTTTTATTTATAAATTAAATCCATATTATATTATTTTCTCTATTCATGAATCAAACTAATTCATGTAAAAAATAAGTTTTACTTTTCTTGTACGACAAAAAATATGAACTCGACCGAAATAAAAACGTATGTAAAATCTAGACGAAAGACAGTTCCGTCACCACTAGCAATATTTAAGAGAGTTTAATTAAAAGTTAAAACGGAACTATCTAGTGTGCAAGATTTGTTATTGAATTCAAGAATTTATCTTCATTATGAAACATATAAGCTGATTTCATAGCTTGGCAAATGGCAAGAAATTAACTATATTCATGTATTGTCATTACTCATCAAACGTACTGTCGTACTAATACATTTTTCAAACCATAGAATAATTAATAATCCTTAGAGCACTGAATCAATTACCTTGCTTGACCTTTGTCTTTGGAAATATATAAGAAAATGAATATTTTATCAATTCTTAGATTACCACGAAGAAACTACAATCATTTTTTCTCTTTTCAAGTATTCTAAATATAGCAAAAATATAGCAGTTTTTTTGGAGATTTTTTTGAAAATAGAATTATTTTTAAAAAAATTTCGAAATCTGAAGCCACGGTAAACAAAATTAAAATTTTGGTGTGTTGAAAACCGGCTGCCAAATATGCCGGAATTCGACATGTGGGATCCACATGATTGGTTGGAAGGGATTGCTGAAAACCGGCTTCAACCAGTGCCAGAATTCGGATTATTGGGTTCCACATCATGGACCAAGGCATTTGTATATATATGAGTTGTGTCTGTCTTTTTCTTAAAAATAATTTAAAACATTTTTCTTAAAAAATAGTTATAAAATTGTTGGATTTAATTATATATATATATATATATATATATATATAAAGTTTCCAAGGTTTTATGTACCCAGACTGGCTATCTTCATTCTTTTGGATAGCTGCAGATTGAAAGTTTCCAATAATGTTTGAGCTGACCAACCTATTATTAGAGTTTTAATAGATAATGTTCCAAGAACAATACCGAGGGGTAAACAAACAAAAAAACTTATTAATTAAACAATTTTTTTTAATTTCTTCATACACCATAATATTTCCTTTCTAATCTCCATTTTCAGTGCTGGTTTATTGTTCCTGGAAGAAGCTTACGCTAACTTGCAAAGATTTGGTAATTACTACAATCTCAATTTTTTTAATATTTTTTATTTTAAACAATAAGATTCCTAACGTTTATTTCATTTTCAATTTAGACACTTCTTTTCAATTTTCATTCACTTCCACTTTCTGACAAAATATGAATAATATGTGAGTCCCATGAACTTAAGAGTGGATTTTATTTTTTTTGACTATGATATATACATTTTATGATTTCTTAAGTTTTTTTAATTTATTTTGACTTTGATTTTTAATTTATTTGTCGCTTGTTATAGTACACCCATATTTTGTACGTTATAAATTATTTTTAGTAGAGACTGTAATTATAGATTTTTATTTACGATCTTAAAAAAAAATCAAATTATAATTAAAAAATGAAATGCTTATAAAATATAATATAAAATAGTTTTAATTTAGTAACCCATTTTGCATTAGAAAAGACAATACAAACATGGTATGATTTACCATCGTTGTCCAAATGTACATATTTTGTCCACTTCAAATATATTTTCCAGTAACTTTTTTTTTAAATTTACAATTACACAAAAAAAAAGAAAAAATCAACACAAAAATTTAATGAAACTTGATCAAAATGCTTATGTTCTTGAATAAGAGCATATAACAATATTTTCACTAAGAACTGAGATGAATTTACATTAAATTTTCAAATTTCTCCACTCTATAACTCACAAGTATTTTTTAAAACCAACTAGACCTCATATAACAAAAATGCAAAACAGGTCCAGTGGGTCTTTCCCTCTCCTGTATATATTTCCATTTTTAATCAATTAGAATTAATCGCACCTCAGGTTCGATATAATTTGAGTACACTAGATTTCAAAATGCAATGTTACCAAACTTATAATTTCACATAAGTTGCATAAGAATTAAACCTAGACATTACATCACTGTCCTAATTTTTAATCTTCATACTGTATTTTATTAGATAAGAATGAATATATTTTGTAAATGAAAAGTAAGAAAAGCGTCACGATCATATATTAGGAGCAAAACGACAAAATTATTCATGTACTTGATGAATATCTTTTTTTTAAAAAAGAAAAGTTTGTAGAAAAGTAAGAAAAGCATCACAATCATATATGTCGTGATTGTTTCTCATGTTGATTAATTTTTGGGTTAATGCAAAAATTTTCTAACTCATAGTAATTAATTTTTTGTTTTAAATATTACTTTTGGCATTGTAAGTTGAGTTGAGATTTTTTTTTTGATTGAAGATTGGTGGAAGGAGAGATGCCAAAATCCGGCACAAGGATGAGCCGGTTTCCAGCATGATGTGGGACCCGATAGTCCGGATTCCGGCACTGGTTGAAGTCGGTTTTCAGCAATTCCGTCCAATCAGTCATGTGGGTCCCGTATGTCAAATTCCGGCACATTTGACAGCAGGTTTTCAACACACAAAAATTCTAATTTTGTTGACTGTAGTATTAGATTTTGAAATTTTTTTAAAAATAACCTTATTTTCAAAAAATTCCCCTTTTTTTACCATATATTTTTTATTATTTTTTGTCTTAAATTATTACAAATAAACAGATATATATATATATATTTCAAAATAAATATGTTATGTGATTAATTATCACATTAAATAAGTGTAAAATCGTTATACTTTGAAAAATTAGAAATTTAAAATTTTTTAAAATTTATAAATAAAATAAATCGCGGTATTTTAAATAATTTAAAGATAAGGATCAGGAACAATAAATATGAATCATTTTTAGTTTAGATTGAAATTGGATGAATAAATAATCCTTTAAATTAGCTGCTTCAATTGTTGAGAATGAGTGTGTATCCGCTATCGATCCCGATCCATATATTTAATTAAAATGCCATCGGTAAGGCGTAGAGAAATATGACAAACATGAACCATGTGATTAATTCACGAATCAAACTTTAATAAAAAAAACCTCAATAAATCAGAAACCCTAGCTCAATAAATCAGAAACCCTAGCTAGGTGATATATTTTTATAATCTCTCCACGTACAAGTCATGATAAGACTACAGGTATTATGAAGATATTGTGATTTTTTGAAATTCGCACAGCCCACCATTTTACATTGTACATTATTTAGCCCGTATGCGTTTGTTATAAAATTGTATTCTTTTGTAATATTTTAAGTGATGTTTAATGTATGATATTATATTGTTTTATTTTTTAGAGAATAAAATTAACAAATTCGCACAGCCCACCATTTCAGACTCGAGACTGCTGACTATTCAATATAACTATAAATATACTCACCTCTATATACATACAAATATTAATATCAATATCATCTTCTTGCTTAGATCTCCGAGTCTCTCATTTTTGCTTGTGAACATGGAAGTTGCTGGTATTCGATCTTCAATTGGGATGTCCACAACTTTTACAGACAGAACAGTAGTGTCTTTGGGCGCTAATCGGCCTGGTTTTCTACGTTTTTCATGTGGAAAATCAAGCAAGAGATCGTGTAAAACAGTAAGAGCATCTTTAGATTCTTGTGGATCAATAGCTCCTCTTAAATTAGAGTCGCCTACAGGCCAATTCTTGTCCCAAATGTTGACGAGTCACCCTCATCTTGTATCAGCAGCAGTAGAGCAGCAGCTTCAACAGCTTCAAAATGAAGAGCCTTCTGTTCCTGGATCTGATGATGAGTTAGCACTGTGTAAAAGAATTGCTGAGATCAAAGCTAATGAAAGGAGGAAAGTTGTTGAAGAGATTTTGTATGCTTTGGTTGTACAGAAATTTATGGATGCTGATGTTTCTTTGATACACTCTGCTGATAAAGTGGATACAATGGCAAGCCAAGATCAGAAGCTTCAGCAACTTCATTCAGTAGAAGCAAATGAGATGATTCAGAGCCACTTAGCTCTTTTGGGAAACCTTGAAATTGATTCAAACTCGGTTGCTGAGTTAAGTAAGGTTAAGGTTGGAGAAGTGTATGCTCAATCTGTGATGTATGGTTACTTCTTGAAGCGAGTCGATCACAGTTTTCAGCTTGAGAAAACCATGAAAATCCTTCCAAATCATGTGAAAGATTCTCATCAGCTGAGGAGTTACGTGATGTCCTTTGATAGGGAGACCCTTCAAAGATATGCAAAAGTAAGATCCAAAGAGGCAATTAGTATCATTGATAAGCACGCACAGGCCTTGTTTGGAAGACCTGTAGATTCTTCCATGGATCAACTGATCAATCTAAGCTTTGGTGGGTTGAAGAGTCTTGTTTTGGAGGCTGTCACTTTTGGTTCTTTCCTTTGGGACGCTGAGGGCTCTATGGATTCGATACTTAACTAGAGTGCCTACATGATTTTTTTTACTGACATAACTAACCAAACCAAATTTAAGTAGTTCAAATTTGATGACAACAATGAACTATGCCTTGATATTCTTTTTTATGTGTATTTTTTCCATACTATAATTTCTTGTTTCAACAGTAACATGCAGTTGGCTCTATATAGGAAATTCATTTTATTTATATCTTTATCTTTATTCTTTCATAAATCCTACCCCTACCTCCCCCCCCCCCCCCCCCCCCCCACAAAAAAAAAAAAGGATAGATATAAAGTAACTATGTTTGTAACAATTATAAAAAATGAATTTTTATTTTTCTGAATTTGTTATATTGTACACCAATCCAATGGTATATTATTTAAGAAAAATGATTAAAAAAGTGGTTAAAGTGATTATGATTAATATCAAATCCTGCTAATCGTACCAATAATTGAATCAAATTGCCACTTTAACCACCTTTTAACTATTTTTTATTGGATTTTTAGCTATAATCAAACCAATAACTCTATCAAATTATACTGAACTAAGTTAAACCATAAGAACTGAAATACAAGAATATATTTTATTTTAAATAATATGACTAAATTAATGCATATATAATTTTTATGTGTTTTATAATTATATCATTGACTAATTTGTTTTTTTTATAGGATAGACTACTTTTCTAATTGTATTTAATTTAGATATAATTATATTCAGCTATTATATGAATAAATTAATTAGAATTCTTAATTCATTTTATTATTTTTCCATTCATTATTAAAAATTTGCATTCCTAGATTATTTATAGTATTTTTTTTTAGGATTGAGGTCTTCATTTCGCTATAGGTACATTTTTTTGACTTGGACATTAACATTATATATATATATATATATATAAGAGTTAATGGATCTACCTACTTTCTCCAATTTAATTTGACAGATTTGAAGGTGAAGTAAAAAAAATATATATAAATGATAAATTAGTACAGGCTGAATTTAAATTAATTTTTTATTGACAAACAACCGTGCTACGTTTTGTTAACATACGTGTTTCAAGTACAAATTTGTAATTAGTTTCTATTATAGTTTGATATTTTTTGAATTTTTATATTAATTGAATTGAGTATAATTTTTATTTTTTATATATTTTTTAATTATTTTTTCATAAATGTCAAAATTTAAAATTGAATTTTATTGAATTTAATTATTCTGAAAGGATCCAAACAGTGAATCGAATTGGACTAATTTTCAATATAATTCAGTACAACAATGTTTACTTTTTAATATGTTTCTGTAATTTTTTTTAATATGTTTTTAATATTGAAGGATGAAAATTCAACAAGTTAAAAAGATACCTATCTAGTGTATAATTTTTTCTTTTTAATATTTATTATTAGATTCAAGAATTTCTCTTGATTATGAAACACATAAGCAAATTTCATACCTTGGGAGGAACTTGAGTGCTTACTGTATTAGAAAAATAATCCTTAGAGCACTAAATGAATTACCTTGCTTGACTTTTTATCTTTGGAAATACATATAGAATAAAATGAATTTTCTATTTCCATACTTAAATTAGAAAAAAATTACAAAAAATATAATATAGGTCATGTATCGATTGAATGATAAATATAAATAATTTTTATTTTAGATTGGAATGGAACCAATAAATAATCCTTATAAAAAAAATTAATTTGTTGAGAATCAGTATGTTCCCATCTCCATATTTAAACTAACATCGTAAGCCATATGGAAATATGATAAACATGAACCATGTGATTAATTCATCATGAATCGAACTTGGAAAAAAACCTCGACGAATCAAAAACCGAGCTGCTGTATTTTATAATAATTTATGAAACCTCCACGCAAGAAGACGATTCAGATATTCTGTGATTTTTATAAATTCGCCGAGCCCACCATTTTTGTATTTATTTATTTTGAACGTAACAAAGCCCACCATTTCAGACTCAAGACTGTAGATTTTTCCATTCAATACAAGTCTACAATCCTTGTCTCTCTCTCTCTTTCTCTCTCTCTCTCTCTCTCTATATATATATATATGTCACTTCTTGCTTCATCAGAGCAGTAAACATGGAAGCTGCTCGATCTTCAATAGGGATGTCCACAACTTGTACAGACAGATCAGCAGTGTCTTTGCCCGCTAATAGGCCTGGTTTTCTACATTTTTCTTCAATTTCATGTGGAAAATCAAGTAAGAAATCATATAAAACAGTAAGAGCATCTTTAGATTCTTATGGATCGATAGCTCCTCTTAAATTAGAGTCGCCTGTAGGCCAATTCTTGTCCCAAATGTTGACGAGTCATCCTCATCTTGTATCAGCAACAGTAGAGCAGCAGCTTCAACAACTTCAAAATGAAGAGCCTTCTTTTTCTGGATTTGATGATGATTTAGCACTGTGTAAAAGAATTGCTGAGATCAAAGCTAATGAAAGGAGGAAAGTTGTTGACGAGATTTTGTATGCTTTGGTTGTGCAGAAATTTATGGATGCTGATGTTGCTTCGATACACTCTGCTGAGAAAGTGGACACAATGACAAGCCAAGATCAGAAGCTTCAGCAACTTCATTCAGTAGAAGCAAACGAGATGATTCAGAGCCATTTAGCCCTTTTGGGAAACCTTGAAATTGATTCAAACTCAGTTGCTGAGTTAAGTAAGGTTAAAGTTGGAGAAGTGTATGCTCAATCTGTGATGTATGGTTACTTCTTGAAGCGAGTCGATCACAGGTTTCAGCTTGAGAAAACCATGAAAATCCTTCCAAATCATGTGAAAGATTCTCATCAGCTGAGGAGTTACGTGATGTCCTTTGATAGGGAGACCCTTCAAAGATATGCAAAAGTAAGATCCAAAGAGGCAATTAGTATCATTGATAAGCACGCACAGGCCTTGTTTGGAAGACCTGTAGATTCTTCCATGGATCAACTGATCAATCTAAGCTTTGGTGCGTTGAAGAGTCTGGAGGCTGTCACTTTTGGTTCTTTCCTTTGGGACGCTGAGGGCTCTATGGATTCGATACTTGATTAGACCCGATTCATGAATTTTTAGCGATAGAACTAAATCGAATTTAAATTTGACGATAACAAAAGATTATGCCTTGATAATTTTTTTGTATTTATATATATATATATATATATATATATATATATATTTCTTGTTCCAATCTATATATGTAATTTATTTTATTTATATCTTTATATTTTCTCTTTCGTAAATCCAAAAAATGGAAAAGAAAGGCAAATATAAAGCAATTTAGGTACGCAACAATAACAAATAGAATTTTCCTTTTTATTTATATCTGGCGTACGAGAGATATTTTACACCAATCCCATGATACATTGTCACTGAAGTAAAATGATTAAAAAAGGCTATTAAAATGGTTATGACAATGAACTATTGGATTGGTATATAAGCCTCCTCATGCAGTGATTACATTGCTCTGAATAATATAGTGACAAAAAGCAAGCAATGAAATTTAATTTGGACGTACATGTGAATCACTTGTTGATGGGGAACAATACTACAGCATGAGGGGAAGATCTTGGGAAACTTAATAATTTTTGAGCCAATTTAAGCAGATGATCTGTTTTATTTGGAACATGGAAGGGATATGTTTCAGATATGACCATTTTCTCCAAAATTCTTCCAGTCTTGAGCAGAAATTCAACAAATTCAACTGCATGTTTGTCCCCTAATAAATATTCTTCTCTGCTGAAAATCTCAACATTCTTGAGATTCAGCAAGAAGCAACTATAGTTCATCTCTCCTGATGCCCAAAAGTTCTCTTCAACATAATAGTTGTTGGCAAAGTTCGGATCAAAATAGCACTGCACAAAATTGTTAGACTAATAATGTATGTACATATGCATTGTATTGTTATCTAGGGTTAATCACAAAATAACTCGAAACGTTTCACTCATTTTTCAATTTAGTTCTTCCTAACTTAAAAAACTTACAGTTTGATAGTTAATCTGTCAAAAATTTCATCCAAAACGAATGGAATATTCTGGATGGATTTATTAATAAAGTCTCTGATTTGAAAAATAAAAAAGTTTAGGTATTAAATTATAATATTTTTAATTTTATAATTAAATTGATACCTGTAAGCTTAAGCTAATGCCATCGGATAATTTTATAACCAGTTTCTCCAATTCGGGCGAGCTTTGAAGCAGACTTCTTATTCCAGGGAGTGCCAACTTATAGAAATACCGAAAGTTTAGGACTATACATTTGCGAGTCGATAATGGAGAAGGTACTCTTTTCAGCTCCATTAATGATAGAACCTTTCCACATCAAGTCATTGTTCAGACACAAACAAAACCATGTCAAATTAAATTAATTAAGGTTCAAATTACTGCACAATCATATAACAAATGATATTCTAACACAGATAATTGCAAAGGAAAAGGAATACCTCAACACACCATGTCCCTATCTTCAGCTTCTTAGCATGCTGAACCTTCTCAAGAAGTGACCTTACTAAGCTTTGATATTCATTTACATCTCCACGAGGAATTGAGAGCTGGAAATCTAAGACAACAGAGATCAAACATGATACAGTTATCAAGTTACACTTCCTCTTCTCTAAACAACCCAAAATTCTCAAATCTTCAAGGTGAGGACCAAAAATTTCAAGGCATGAATGGTCGTCTCCTCCTGTAAGATCCAAAACATGATCAATCACCAATCTTTTTAAAGATTTGGATGTAATATCCAGCCTTTGAATTCCATAGCAGGAGTTCAACTCCAAAGATTCAAGAGAAGGACTACCAGATAATATATTCTTCATCACTTCATCACTAAACTTAGCACGTCCTATATACAAACTCTGAAGAGATCTCCAGGCCAGTTTCTCTTCAGGTACAAAATCACAAAACTGTGTCTTCAGCTTTACAAGAGAGGAATTGCTGTAAAAGAACTGGGGTAACGAGTAAGCTTCTGAATAGCTACGGATTACTCCATAATCCTCAAAAACACAAAATTCAAGACTAAGCTCCTCCACTTCATGATTCAAGGTGCAAAGAAGCCATGATTCAATTCTGGGATTCATCATGCAGTAGTGTGGATAATCAAGCTGGAGTAGGAATTTTTCCATCTTGGAAGAAGAGTAAAGAGTTACACATCTATCGATGAATTCACAGTAGTGTTCATGGAACTCGGGAGAAAAGTCTTCAGCATAGTGAAAAATAAGTACCGGGGAGCGAGTCCATAGATACTTCCATCTTCTTGATAAAACACTGGTTTTTACTACGTCTTTGGTTAATGGGAGAAAGGTGAGTATGTGTTGGATGAGAGAATCGGGCAAGGCACTAATGCGATCGTTGAATTTTAAGTTCTTGTTTGGTAAATCTTCCTGATTACTTGGCTCTTCCATGATTTTTAGCTCAACACAGCCAGATGGTGCTATTAATGGATGAATTTTTCTTTCTTTTTCCAATAAGTTCAAGGCATCAATTTCATTTCGATGCCACCAAAGATGCCAAAAGAGATAATCAAACGTGCTTTTTTATTGAATGAAAAATATATATGTTGTTCAGTAGTGCTTGTATTTATATTAGAGATAAGAATATTGAGTCGGCTCTGTGTGATGCCGATAGTAACGAAGCAATTCCTAGACGTTATCAAGCAACAATCTTCCTTTCACTGTTGCATCTTGAAGATGAGCATCAAGTTTGACTTCATTGTCCAGCAGTACAGTCAGAGGTCAAGTGATTATCATATGGGCCAAAAGCCCACAGTCAAAAGCCAAACCTGAAAAGCCCAGTAAGATAGAGTCAATCATGTTAGATTTGAATTTCTCGAACCGACTGCCTATTTCCAATCACATTAGCCACTTGAACGGTTATTGATTAGATCGCCAGATATTTTAAACGGATTCATATAACAAAGAAATACTTTTAATTCATAACATATTCGAATAAAAAAAATTATAAAAAAATAAAATTATGTCATAAAATATTTAATATAATTGTATTCTTATAACTTAAACTGGAAATTACTGATTAAACTAATAAAAATATTTACCATTACAGTTATGTGTTTGATGTTATTAACTTTTTTTTTTAAATGGCATTAAAAATAGCACATTTTTTCTAATATTAAAGGTAATTTAGGAAAAAAAATTAAAGGATAAAATAGCAATTATCGAAAAAGTAGGACCTTATCCCTTAAGAAATAAATAAAATTTTAAATTCTACATTAAAATTAAAAATTATGGAAAATAAAATAAAATTAGACCAAACGTGGCCTTTTGTTTTTCATTTTAAAGGCCCGCCCATTCTATTTCCCATTCCATCGGTGAGAAACTCTGCTCCGCCATCACTCAGCCTTCTGCATATCTTCAACTTCACTGAATTACACTGTACTTTTGGAGCCAAATCCATTATCACTGACACCTGTGAGCAGCATTTCAGCTTCTTTAGGGTTTTTTACTACTAAATCATTTCTGCTTTTCGTTTTTATTTAAATTTCCATTGATTTATCAATGTCTCCTAGTAGCTTATTATTCTCAACTTGTTAGAGCTCTTGATGGAGACCGAGGAGGAGGAGCGGGTGCTTCCATTTCAGCTTCAATTTGACAAACCAGTCGCTTCTCAGGTTCTTAATCTCAAGTTCTATTGTATTTATGTGTATATATCAGTGTACATTTATTCATGTAATTTTTCTTTTCTTTTTTCCTATTCTTTTGGTGATACTATTCTGTGCATAGATTAAAATTGCGGAATGGAATCCGGAAAAGGATTTGCTAGCCATGGTGACTGAGGATTCTAAAATTTTGCTTCATCGCTTCAATTGGCAGAGGTTATGGATTAGCTCCCCTGGTAAAACAAGATTGTTTGTTTTATTGTTTATTTGCAAGGCCTTGCTGTATCTGGAATTTATTGCGGTTAAATAGTTAGTTGATATATTGAATTCCTTAATTTTTCACATATAAGATGATTTTGCTCCACCATTTCACTTTCCTTATGTGTATGTTTTATTTTGATTTTTCAGTTGCTTAGTAATGTAGGTAGAATGTGGGAGCCTTTCTTCTGAATGAAAAATTCTTGCTGCATAATATGCGTTTTTTCCAGTCACTTTATTTAGCTTGTTTGGCTCATTTTGCAATTGAACAGGCAAGATGTGATGGAATGTAGACCTCTGCTATGAGTTTGTTGTCTTCTTCTATTGGAATTTAAATTTCACAAAACTGTGTAAAATGTTATTTACGTCAACTTAAATTTTTGGTATCACTATATATTTTGTTTTATTTACTTAGTGATATTTTGTTTTATTTACTTCCCATCTCCTGATATGTACAATTAATTTTTTGGAGTGCATGGAAGACTACAACTAGGCTGGAAGGCTCTTAAAATATGTGATATATTTTGTTTAGGAAAGTGCATTACATCGTTGTGCTGGCATCCTGATGGTAAGGCAATAGCTGTTGGGCTTGAAGATGGAACAATTTCCTTGCATGACGTTGAGGTGAATATGCTTATATTTATTTATTTTGAAATTTTATGGTTTATCTTGTTCAGTTGGTGTTAACTTTCTTTTTTTTCTTTTATATAAATGCACCTACAATTAATGAATAGCCTGAACTGCATAGTTTCCCTAACTTGTATGGCTTATCTCACACTTACTGAATATTTTTTGCTCTAATGACTATGAATTAGATTAAAGGGGGAACATCCTGTACTATTGAGACCTCATTATAGTTTGCCAACACTTTACCAAAGCCATTAGAGCAATTCACCTTCTCCTATAACTACCAAGTGGATTTGCATATGACATGTTTACATCTATGTTTCTTTTGCCATTTTTATTGCTATGTTCGCTATCAGTTATCATGTTAGAATGAGGGTGCAAGGTGAAAATTCATTACAGTTCATTCATGACTGTAACCCTTACTTCGTATTGCTTTAACATTCCATTGTGTTCCTACTATTTTATTTTGTCAAAAGAGGATGAAGTAACTTGAAAATGCTACTTTATATTTTCACTTGTATTTGATTTTATGTTGCTGTGCTTTGTGGAGAATTTAAATTTAGATAAGGTTGCTATATCATTTAATTACTTTATATTGTTAATAAGACCTTTAATAGTTTCACAAGTATTATAAATGTGTTTGTATGTTCTTTTAAATGATAAAAATGAGCTAGTGCTTTTAAAACTGTGATTATAAAAATTCCTGTTTTTGTATTCAACACAGGGTTCCCTTGCATACACATCTAATCCATTGTATTTATCTCATTTATTTATTTATGTTTTATTTTGGTTAGTGTTTTCTTTTCTAATACCCAATGCTGCGTTCAAGCAGAATGGGAAGATATTGAGAGGCTTGAAGTCTCATACTGTTGCAGTTGTGTGTCTTAACTGGGAGGAGGATGGACAATTAAATAAAGTATGCCCTTCTCTCTTTGTTTCTATGCAAGTGCATGAGATCAATCAATAATTCTATGTTTGCTGCTACTCGAAATATTATTAATTATAGTGGAAAACATTATACATTCATTCATCTCACAATCATTTACTGCCTCGGTTCTATTTTTTAATTGGGCTCATCCATTGCTTTTCCCTTGCCTTTTTGTTTCATGATCATCAATTATTATCATTCATATTCCTTTTCCAATTTGGGTTCAGGATGATTCTTGTAACTTGTCAACATATGATGACCGGACTCCTCGTTTCTTTCCTCCTGCTCCAAAACCCCCTCGGTTGTATGGTTTGGTATCTGGAGATACTGGTTGCATGGATGATACTGAAGATTTATATCAGGAATTGTCAAACTCATCCTACCAAAGATTTAATATATTGTGCAGTGCGGATAAAGATGGAAGCATTTGCTTTAGTATATTTGGAATATTTCCAATTGGAAAAATTGTAAGTTCAATCTCTATCATTGACACACTTCAATAATTGTCTGAATTCCAATTGTGCTCTAATTAAACTGAACCCATTGATATTCTAGCATAGAGTTATAATTTGCTTCTAATTATATAATGTACTTTGGTTTAGATACTCTAGTGGCTTCTTTAGTTTGGCAATGTAGGACCTGTGCCTCCCTTCCTAGACTAAATGTTTGGCAATAGACTGGGGCTTTTCATTTAAAGATGAGATCTCATCAATTTATTGGCTAGTCTATGTGACCATGACTTTATAGGAATCAACTGATGCAAGTAAAAGGGGATCAATTTCACACACGATTACTGGATTTACGATTTATCATCCGAAAGTAACTAACATTTTTTTCATGACTTAAAATCCATTGAACTTATTACATTTTTGCATAAAAGTCATGTTCAGTGACATTTAAGTCGCAATAAATAAGTCAGTTACTACTGGGTGATAAGTCGTAAGTTTAGTGACCGTGAATGAAATTGATCCAAACATGGGACATGCTATGTTTGTCCAGATATATGATGTGGCATGCCATGTCATCAATCCGGCAAGCGTCCTTGCCGGAAACCGGTGAGCATGACTTTTATGAAAAAATGTGATAAGTTTAGTAACTTTTAAATCACGAAAAAAAAAATCAGAAACTTTCGGATAATAAGTCGTAAGTCCAGTGAGCGTGGATGAAATTGACTCAAGTAAAAGGACAATGGTTACTGCTTTATCAATACAAGAACATTTTCACAAGCTTTGTCTATTGATACTTGGAAGATTACTTGCCATAGTCGAAATCCATGGTAACTAAACACCTAATCAATGGTATAGATTTCTTTCATGGTTGAGTTATAGATCTTCCATTTTGTCATTATCTAAGTCAGTATACTAGATGTATCATTTACTTGCCTATGACTCGATTTGTTTTCCGTTGCCATATTCAACACGTCAGTCTGTTTCTATTTTTTCCCTTTTCTTTTCTTTATTTTTCACCTTGTGAATTTGCTACATCTACAAAAATAATGCAGAACATACACAACTTTTCTGTTTCTACCCCCCATGTGGACAAGCAATCTGCTTACCAGCTTATAAATGCATCCATTTACAAGGTATGCCTATGACTGTATAGATGGTCCTCAAAAGTTTATTTTCTAAACTAAAGCAATTCATAAATATTTTTTCTCATTAGGTTGCTTTGTCAAAAGACCTTTGTCATTTGATTGTCATGTGCTCAGGAGAATTTAGTGAAATCATGGATCAATCAAGAGAAAGCCATATAGCTGGGAACATGCATGGCTCGCATTGTTTAGTGCTTGATACTTCTATATTTTTGAAGAGGTAAGCTGTCAGAAAAACTATAATTGCTCGCTCATTGCCTGTAGAAGTAAATATTTAAGATCTGAATCATTGGGACTTCCTATCTTTTCTGTTTATTATTGTTTGCTATTTCATTTTCTTTTCACTTTGAGGCCCTGAAAAATACTTGAAGTTGATTTGGAAGGAAAGGACTACATAATTATTTTTTTTCCACAGGAAAAATGAGCTCCATCAATTGGCCCAACAAGCTTCTAACATTGAGGATTTAAATGTGGTTATCCGGGCATCATTAGCAGTTATGTTAAAGCAGTGGTCAGATGCGATTTGCATGTTTAATGAGAAGTTTGGTTCTCTGTCTAATTTGATTATTGACCATGGTAATTTGATGACAATACTAGAAATCATTTTTCTTTGTACGTCCTTTTTGTTTGCTACCTTCTAATTTTTTTCTAATATTTTCTTATAGCTCTGGACTCATCTCCCCAAGAGGAGTTTCTAAGTCTCCTAGGTGGTGCTCGTACTAGTCCAGCAGTACATCAATTTTTGGTTAATACTCTTGGTGAAGTGGTAAATTGGCCTTTTCCTCTGTTTCATTTTCATGAGATGAAGTGCTGATTATGTATTACAGCAGGTGACATATCTTTTTTTCTTCTTCTTCTTCTTTTTTTTTCCCTTGGTTTGCAGGGTGTCAAGCGAGTGGCAAAAGTTGTTTGTGGTGCTGGAAAAGCACTTCAGCGAATTGTTCTGGAACACATGCAGGCATCCACTACTTCATATAATATCAGTGATTAATATGTTACTAAAAGTCAATTATGTTAGTGCAATAGGTTAGGAGCAATTCATGGGATTGGGTAGGTTGGTTGATAGATCCATGGCTCAAATGGAGCAAAAGTTTAGCCAGGCATGAATATGGAACTGCTCAGTAGAAAACAGAAAATATAATTATAATTCTTAAATCCTGAAATTGTTTGTTGATTTGGTGTGATGAAGTTTGCTTAGCACACGTTTAAATATCACAAGTACCCAACTAAAGAAAATATGTTTATTGGCATATAATTTGTATGGGGCTATTCTTCCCCCCCCCCCCCCCCCCCCCCCCCCTCTTTTTTTTTTTTGCAATAGCAATCCTCAAAATAAGAATCTCTCTCATGAATGGTGTTCTATAGATTTTGTTCATTTAGTATTTTGTAGATGATAAAGGAGTTAATTTCTGCTTTTAAGTGCCTTGGTTTGTTTCAACAGCAATGCGCTTTTCTGTAGTTTCCAATGGAAATACATATTAGTAAGAAACAGAAACGGAAATTTGTTGCCTTTATTTTAAGTTCTGTATTTTCAGCTTTTTCAAAATTTTTCTGACTAGAGAAGCAAACACATTATATTATGTTAAGCTTCCCCCCTTCCCCATATGATCAATCTATTTCTTTTTTTTTTTCCCCTTTTTTAGTTTATTTGTTCTCATTTGGTATTGCTTGTATTACTTTTATATTTTCTGCTCTGTTGCATCATTTTGGTTCATTTTCTCTAACTGTCATCTGTTTTTCTCATGAAATTTTTCTGTACTACATTTCGGTTTTATTGTATTTTCTGTATTGTTGTCATTTTTCCATCAGTTTCTGTTGCGAATTGTTCTGCAGCAACTTTTTTACCCTGGCTTATTATTTTTTCTCTTTTGCTATGTTCCTTGTGTAAAGAGACTTGAGTAGAAACTGAAGATAATTATTTGTTTCCCAGCCTGCTTCAGAAATAATTGCATTTCGGATAGGAGAACTAAGAGGCCTTTCAAGATGGTGTGCACGCTACCAGGGTATTGGTTTGGATGAGATTCTTATCAATAATGCAACAGAGAAATCTGGCATGTTACTGGTACAAATTGAACGGTTTATGAGGGTACTTTCATCTGTGGAGCAGCAGGTATTTTGATTTGAGGATAAAAAATTTATTATTTTTTTCTCAAGCTTTATAAAATAGAAACATCCTTCAACACCAAGAGAAAAGGAAAATTGCAAGGATTTGTACTAGTGAGCTAGTTCAGTTTAGACATTGTCTTTCAGTAGAATAATGTGTTCCTTATTCACGAAAATGAGATGCAACACAACCTTTCAGTAAAAAAAGACCTTTTAAATTGCAAAGTAACTGTGGGAGACACCTGGATCAGGATTCAAACAGTTATTTGACATCTAAAAAAACTGTCAGGTTGTTTTATTTGGGCTATATAGCTTTTAAGTGAGCTGTACTTCTGTATTTCTTTCAGAGAGGATGAGTATATTTGTATGACCAAAGTAGATGCACTTTGGTAAAAAAATAGTGCTCTTGCCTAAAATGAATGAGGGAATTTCTCATATCTTGAGATTACACATTTCCTTCAGCTTTAACAGTTTCATTTTGTTTTTCAGTTCTCCAATTTCTTCAACTGGCTTCTTAAATGTATAAAACTACTTATGCAAGAACCAAGCGATCAGCTTCCTCCATACAACAGGTTTTCCAAACAAGCCCTTTTTCTGTCTAGTCAGACTTTTTCCAAGCAATCACCAAATTTGTTGCCATACTTTGTTCCTTTTTTGCAGTGAACTTGTTATCATATTCTTGAAATTCTTATATGATCAAGATCCAGTGAGGCAATTGCTGGAACTATCTGAAGTTGAACATATTATTGACGTTGACTCGTAAGCTATTTTACAACTGAATTCATTTTGCAGCTTTGTTGCTTGTGATCAATCTTATGGGATTTATTATCACAAACAAATCATGAAATAGTTAAACAGCTCTAAGGTGTAGACCATAAAAATGCTTCCTGAGCTGACTTTAAGAATAAATCTCAAGGAAAAGTTATAGTATTTTGCAACCAAGTTACTGTATACATCAGAAATGTCTTCCACTATGTTAGTGGGGGACTCAAAAGATCAGCCTGTATGCCTGAAGAGTTTCTTAAATAGAATTCTGTTATGTTACACTTTTTATGTCTTTGAGATGTTATTTCAAATGAATCTGATTCATTCTCCAGACTGTTACTGACTGCAACTCCTCAATGCCTGCATACAAAGTGTTGTGCAATTATCATTTTACAGTTGGTTGGAGACCCTTTCATTTTGTTTGGTGTCCGTAGTGACCCTTTATAAGGATATATATTTTTCTTTTTTCTTTTTGCAATGGTTTCATGTCTGTCTTGGAAAAGGTAATTTTCACCTTCCATTGGTATTTGGTTGAGTCATAGCTTGCCATTTTGGATTGTAATTTCTTTAAGCAACAGCAACAATAGTATTAATCTGCCTCAGATAGAGTGCACCAACCCAGTTATTGAAGGAACAATATAACAATGGAAATTTATAGTCTATTCAAGCAGACATTCTAACAATGTCCGTGGCCCAAAATTAACTCCAAACAACTTCTCAGGACACAAATAGTGATGAAATCTACTATATAAACATATCAATGCAATCTTTGTACCCTACAAGTAGTAGGACACAATCTCAATTACGATATCTTTTTCTCGAATACTATACATACACTTGTAAGCATATTCAACCATACACATGCATATATCCATGATTTATTGCATAAAGAACTTGGTCACATGATGTAAATGCTTATGTACTCCTATTTCTGGCTTGTTTTTCTATTTTTCAAATCATTTGATGTGGCTAAATCTTTCAGGGAAACTATGCAAAGAGTCAAAGAATTAGTTCAGTTTGGAGGATTTTCAGATTGTGGATATCTGCAAAGGACATTAGCTAATGAATTTCAACAAATGGAGCACAGGTATTCTTTGTCTTTCTGATGTCTAATTTATCGAAAAGTAGCATTGCTGGAGATTTTCTGATTGTGCATATAAATGATGTGTTGATGGAGATGTTAATATTGGTGAATATTCATACATTATACACTTCTAAAGCTGCCAAAAATGAAAATTCTACAATGTTGATTGAATTGTATAGTGTTGAAGAGACAACTGAACTTATAAATTGTTTAATCAAGTAAATGACAACCAAGTAAAATTGAGAAAACACTTGGTTAACAATAATAGTTTTTTCTTTTACTTATTCATCAATTTGTAATGACTTTTCATACTTACAAATTATATATTTATGGCATTGAAACTTTAGCTTCAAGGAGGCTTTTCAGATGCCCTTCACTACAATCTCCAGAAAAATACTTTGTGAAGATTTGATGCCACTCTTCCCTAATCCATCTTCACCAGCATCTATATCCAAGATAATCCCTATGTCAATATCATATTATGAGGTACTTTCTCCTCCTCTTTGGATAAATTGCTTTGAGATGCTAACTCCTTTTCTCTTGATAAACAAAAACCAGTGCCCTTTTTGGTGAAGGTACATCTTACTTTTATGCTTCCTCTCTTTTTCCTAAGTTATTATTAACAATAGCATGGCTTTGGGTGATTAACTTGTTTGTTATGCAATGCATTAACATCTACTGCACTATATGTATGAACATCATCTACAAAATTCATGATCAACAGCGTTATTATTTGTTATCATCTAACCAAAAGAATTTTTTTTAAATAGTTTTTCACCAATTTTCTCTTGTAGGAACTCTCCCAATCTGTTTCATTTCATCCAACTTGTCATCACAGCCTTCTTGATTACATATGCTTCCAAGTGCCAAAAGAAACTTCTTCAGATATTTCAAATTGCATAGCCATACTGAGAGGATTTATGCATGACTTGAGCAATTTAAAAAAGGGTCATACTTCATTGGAAGCCGTATTGTTGTCTATCCCTTCTGGCTATGACATTGTTGATCTCTCCTTATATAAGGTGAAATATCAAGATATATAACATTCGGTTTTTAAGGCTCATTTGTCTTATAGCATGTAATGTGTATCACTTATAACAGGATTCTCAAATTGTCTTGCTGCTAAATGGGACATCCACATTAGCTGAAACCCCTGGAGATGCTTGTTTGATGGTTGTGCAAGCTAGCAACCTTCCTTTTATATCTATTTCAAGATCCATTTCTACTGACATATGGATATTACATCAACTTAAGGTAACTTCTATGACTTGTATCCCACGTACAATGAACAGAATGTTAAAGCATTCTGTTAATGTTGCAATTCATCTTTTCTAGACCTCTAGTTTCAGCATATTTGATGAATCTGAGTTTCTTGAATTTGTTCTCTTATGGTCAAGCTGCTGCAGTTTCTACTAGGGGTGTGCAGAACCGAACCGGAACCGAGAATCAAACCGAACCAAATGAATTTTGGTTTATTTGGTTAGGTTGGTTCAGTTCTGAACCGAAATATAAAATCGGTTTAATATGTTCGGTTGCTGAAATTGAAAAATAAAAGGAACCGAACCGATCAAAATTTTTAAACATATATATTTTATAGTATTATAATATTAAATTAGACACTCTAGCTTATTGGTGGTGTAAAACTCTATTAAGACTATAGGTTTTGAGTTCAAATCCTAGTAGGCACACACAGATTTTTTGTTTTTCCTTGCAGTAAATAAAATTTAGTAAATCCTTTGCATTTATATTACTTTCAAGGATTGAATTTTTGGTTTTTAGAAAATCTTTATTCCTATTATATTTACAAATTCAACTGCTAATTTAAGAATTTAACGATTCTAACTAATATAGAGCAAAACAATTTCATAAATTAAAAAGAACCAATGGCATAATTTTAGGATAAAAAAATAATTAATTATTATGGCGCTTTATGTAAGCAAAATGTATTGAATAATAAGGTTAATTTGTTTTATTGATTTTGAATGATGAAGCAGAATAAAGTGATATAAATTTATTTATTTATTATTATTAGGAAATGTGTTTTTTATTCCTTAATTAATTTTTCATGAATGAAATATAACACTTCATAAATTATCATTTAGGAGCTTTTGTCACTTTTAGAGTGCAAATAAAATAAATTTACATCCTATTGATTTGGTTGAAAATTTTAAGACGCAAGAATTTAATATAGAAAAACAATGATATATAATACAAGCCCTTTAATGGTACAAAATTTGAAATATAGGAATTTCAATAAAAAAAGGTTGACAGGCTCAAAATTAAAAAATGCAACAAGGAATTTGCATCAATGTAAAAAAAGTTAACTTATAACTAAAATTTGGATTCCATGAGATTAATTTATGCAATATTACATTAATTTTGGACAAATTTTTATTAGAATTACTAAATTATAAGCAAAATTATAATTTTTAATTTAAAAAACGAGCAAAAAAAAACTGAGAATTATTTCATAATTAATCCTAACAAATTTAGGTAAACAAAAGGGGAAAGATTCCATGATTGGAAGTGGCAAAAATAATTTGCAAAATAAATGTAGAATGAGAATTAATCCAATGCCGGGGATTAAAAAAGAGAAATGTAGGGGAAAAGGAATCATGTCCCAAAAATTAAAGCAAGTGTAGGAAATGGTTATCTTATAGGATGAAAATGGTTTGATTAGACTAAGCCACTTTATGGGAGACAACCCCACATGAAAAAAAAATGGAGATTAATGTGTGTTAAATCATAATTGTCCTTATACTTTTAGGTCTATCTAATTTAGCCATAAAAATATGTACAAATTTATAATTCTTTTTAGTGTATGATATTTTTCAATTTTTAATCATTAAATCAATTATAATACAATTTTTTTGTTTTTTCTTACAGTAGATAAAATTTAGTAAATTTTATCATGGTCTATCTAATTTAGTCATAAAAATATGTACAAATTTATAATTCCTTTTAGTGAATGATTTTTTTAATTTTTAATCATTAAATCAGTTATAATACAATTTATTTGACGGAGAAAAAGTAAGAAACTATACATTATGAAATTTATACCTTAGTCAAGATTAAATTTGGAGGAAATAAAATCAAAAATTCTGTTTGATGTTTAATGCTAAAAAACCTCAAATCGTTTCGAGTGTATTTAAGATTTCCTCCCCAAAAAACATGTATAAGTTCAGTATAACAATTTAATACCGATATCTGCCTAGATTTTGTATAAAAAGGTCAAAATTCATTATCAACCATTTAATTTCTCTAAAAAAAATTAACTGTTTGATTAAATAAATATTCAGAAGAGAAAAACTGAAATTTTTGCATTTAAAAAAAATCTTTTTTAAACTAAAAAAAAATCTGATGTATATTTGTATCTTTATATTTTTTTTTTCTATCAATATCTTTACTAACGATGATTGATTTTGTTCTCTCCAAACATAATCTTTTAGTTCTGTCCTAAACTATATAAGGCAACCAAAATTTTGATGATCATTATCTGATAAAAATTAGAAATTATGTGATTTTTATTTTTATTTTTATAAGGTAACTTTTTTATTTTTATTTAATAATTTATATTTAATATATTTAATGTTGTATTAATTTTTAAGTTGTATGTATTTTTAATGTATATTTATTTATCATGAAAAAAATTTATGTACCTTAAATGATTTTATTTTATTGAATATATAAATCCATTTAGGTTAAATGTCCAATTAAAAAAAATTCATATTTGATCAGAACCGATTGAACTGAACCGATCGAAATTATTTCGATTCATTTGATTTTCGGTTCTATAAACTTCGGTTTCGGTTCGGTTCTTATATTTTGTAAACTTCGGTTTTCAATTTTTCGATTCGGTTCAAAACCAAACCGAACCGATCATTTGCACACCCCTAGTTTCCACATTGCTGCAAACTAAGATTTGTAGCTTAAGATGTCTGAGAAATTCTATGTTTAGCTTGTGATTATCTCGCGATCTCTTCACTTATTCTGTTGGCCAAACTTGTATAATATATCAGGTCTAGGAAGTTAAGTTCCTTTGAAGTCTTCCTGAAAGCACGAGTTGAAATGCATATGATATTTCTTTTCTTGTTCTTAAGTTTCTCAATATCTTCAGATTTTCTATCTTTTACTTTCATGAATTTGTGACTTGTTTTACTTGCTTTTGAAGTATTAGTTTCCAGAAATTAAATTTAAGGCCAAAGTACTGTTTTCATTTTTTTTTCTGCTTTTGTTTAGCAAAAAGTATCCTCACTATTATTTTGTTTTGGGTGTCTAGGATGCTTCTCTGCAACTTCTAATAGAGGATGAAAAGGTTCGCTGGATTCCTCATTCCACTATTGCGCCCTTGGCAGTTAGTGGTAAGGTTTTCTTATGGCTCAGTTGCTTATTATGCTGTTGGAAACTTGCATAAATCGCCATTTTACTGCATGGATTGAATTTCTTTGTAGACTAATTAACCAATGACTTTAATGTGGACATCTTCAAAATTTTGTGTGCTTGTCTGCATCCTATAATTGCTTTGTCAGCAGTTAGTGGCTCTTCTGGAAAGACCGAGAACTTGCAGGGAATTCACTGTTTTGGCAAATGATATTAATTTTGAAAGTGTCTAAACGTATTGTATTGTGCGGTTAACATTTTAAACATCAAACAGTAATTCACTACTGCTTTCTCATTATCTATCGTTTTTTTGGCAACCGCACATGCATAAAAATACACGTTACTATTAATAGAAGGTTAACATTCTAATGGATCTCTAATTTACTTGCAACGATGACCAAAAAATGTTTAGGATCTGTTCACTTACAGAAAATTGCTTCAATTTTTTAGAAAAATTTTTCACAGAAAAGAGAAAATAGAAATCATGTTTATTTTGATTAGTTTTCTAAAATAGAAAATAAAAAATACATTTTTCAGTTTTTCAAAATAAGGAAGAAATCAAAAAATTAATAAAAAATATTTTTCAAATTTTCTAATAATCTTCATACACACAAACATATATACATACATATATACATGTATATGTATGTGTTTATATATGCATACATACATAAGTATATATATGTGTATGTATATGTAGTACATATACATATATATATATATATATATACACACACACAAACTCATATATATACATACATATGTATATATATATGCGTATATACACATACCTATGCATATACATACAAATACTTACATATACATATATTTGTATATGCTTGTATGTGCATGCATACATACATATGTATATGTATGCACATACATATATATGCATATGAATATGTATATATATGTATGTACATACATACGCATACACTTACATGTACATATATAATATATATACATATGTATGTATCCATACATGTGTACGTATGTGTATATATGTGCATATATTCACATATATATATATACACACATGCACATACCTACATATATATATATATATATATATATATATATATATATATATATATATATATGTATGTATGTACACACACACATATATATATACATACACTCACACGTGTGTGTGTATGCTTATATACATACGTATATGTATATATATATGCTTATATACATACGTATACATATATACAGAAAATAAATATTTTAGTTTTTCATTTGTTGATAAATAAACGCGTTTTTTAAATTTTTTATAAAAAATAAATACTTTAATTTTCTTAGAAAATAGAAAACAGAAAATTATTTTCTATAAGTAAACGTACCCTTAAATTTTCACATGCTAATATAAATTGAAACTCTCTGATGTACTGCTTTTATATTTGTCATCCCTTTCTGAAGCAAATAATACCCATTTTTAACTGCTAGGTCCACAATTGCAGGATTCTGTTTTCATACTGTTCATATATTAACCTACAAACATACCCTGCATCATATTTATATATATATTGTGCGAGAAACTTGGAAGCAATCATGGATTTCTCGCCTTGATGCTTAATTGGTTCGATATAGCCAGAGATCCAAAATCATCCTTTTTATTACTGCAATTAATTTGCATAATTATTTGATGACCTAGAATTACAAAAATGCCATGAGATTTTTGTCAAAATTTTCTTTTGCAGCATCAAGAGGTGTAGCATGTGTTTTTGCTGCAAGAAAGCGTGCCATAGCATACATCCTGGAGGAAGATGAAGACGATGTTCTAGATACAGAATGATTGCCTCGGTGAATGTAAGAGGAAAACTCTGCTGTTCCCTTTTTTAGTTTGATTTTTGCATTCATTTTTTATAGTAATAATTCAGTATTCGCGCACATTGAACCATTGGAATACGCACTTCCAGACTACCTGATGATGGGCTCATGTTCTCGCCCACCAAATCACATCCCAATTTTGTGTATCAACTCTGTAATTTTGTAGCTTATATTAATTTCATCAGTTCATATTTTCAGGAGTAGAAAGCTACAGTTGCAAGATTTACGCTCAAATTTTGGAGCCGTAAAACTGTTCAAGGACTTGATATTTGCAATCAATTTATTGCCTCTTATCATTTTTCTTAATATTAGATGATAATTAATATACCTATGAATTTATGTAAAATAAGTCTGGAATATATGCCCTTGCTTTTTGCATGTGCTCTCCATCGAATATATGATAAGTTATCGGATATGTGGCTGTGGTTCCATTTTATTTGTTTATTTATTCCTAATCCTTGGGATTTTTGTCCATCGTTTTTCACCTTCATAATTGCACCCAAAATAATTTAGGAATGTCAACATCAGGTGTGATAGCAATGTTTTGGCAGTATACCAGAACAATCAATGGGGACCCATTACAAAAGTAATGCTCCTTGGACATTTTCGAGAGAATCAATTTCTGCTTTAATGAATTACAGCAGACAATCATATCAAACACTGCACATGTGAAATGTATACACGTTAAAAATGCATTGAGCAATGAACCAATGAGATTAAATCTAATGCAGTTATCAGCAAATGCAGAAATTATTTTATTGCAGAAGAACAAATAACTACAAGCTCTTTGTTTTTCTGGACCCGAAAGAACGTTACAGCCTAGGATTCCTATCTTCTTCCTAGCTCCTAATACAGAAATAAACAGGTGCATGCTAAGTGTTTTTCAGCTTTGTTCTATCTTCATAAGCTAACATGAACGTTTCAATAGAAGAAAGCATCATCTTCTAGGGCCAAAGGCAACATTAGAACAGCTGATACATATGGTACAAGCTAACTGTACGGTGAATAACTGTACAAAAGAGAGGTCCTAAACTCAAGGATTATAATCCTGTAACAGTTGGACCTCAAATTACAAGATCCTACCTCCTAATTGAGTCAGACAGGAATTAGCCAGAAAAGTAGGAAGTCAGCTAATGCCAAAATCTTAGCAGCATTGCTTCGCAAACCAAATTTAAGGATCATCCAACTCTATAAGCTGTGCCCGTCTCTCAGCAGCTTTTTTCCTGATAAAGATGCCCCATCTTAGGGCTGCCTTAAGCTTCAGCCATCCAACAACAGCTTTGCCAGAAGAACGTGATGGATCATCACCGTAGCTGTAGTTTGGAGATGGGGCAGGCATGAACGGTGATGGGTAAGAATATCCATCTTCATTTACATTGAATGAGGAATGGCCCTGACCACCCATGTTGAAGATTCGAAGAAGATGCTGCATATCTTCATTTTCAGGCATCTCATGACTTCTCATTCGAATCTCCTCCTCTGGGAGGAAGTCCTCAGGTCCTCTGTATGAAGTTACATTTGGGGTACAAATACCCTGGAAGTTTGATGTGGACTGTTGTGGCAGACCAAGTGCCAATAAATTGTCACTTCTCGCAAACTGGGATTGCTGCGGAGTACCTGCCAGAGGATTCTGCAGTGGTAATGAAGAAGCGTCAAACTGAAAATGTGTATTAAGATTTCCATTCTGTGATTGCATCGAGTATCTAGCAGCCATATTATCATCATAACCTAGAAAAAAGAAGCAAGCATGCACACAGTCAGCAACCAAACATATGGAGAAGCATTGTACTAAAAGCAATATGAAAAATGTACCTCTTGTGTCCATAGCAGGCTGCTCTGAAGAGGCAGGAACAGATAAGGTGGGCAATGTAACCTGCTGGTCATAAGTATTCAAAAAATCCTGTTGACCAATTGGATTGCCACTTTGAGAAGCAACCATGTTCTCGTTCTGCTTAAAGTCTTGAAGTGTTTTGCCATCATACTCTATGACATGCATCCAATTGTCGTATGCCTTATTCACCAATTCATCCACAAAAACCTGTAAGAACAGGGAAATTTCTAAGTGTCTCAGAATTCACCTTTCTGTATCTCTAGTTCTCCTGTTGTATAAAGGATCCTAAGAACATTCTTTGCAAAGACAACAGAAAACAAGGTATGCACATCAAACCGTAGAGAACAATTGTTAATCTTGTTTGAAAATTTACAGTTTAGCATGCACTATAAAAAAAATCAAAACTAATTAAAATCCATAGCTTTATCAGACTTGGTATCAGATACATAATATTAAAATTTGTTGACCAGGCATACAGGATGCAACATTGATCAGTAACATGACACAGATAACTTACCTTCTGGGTGTCAGAAAGAGATTCTGCTGAGTAATACTGTCCATTAGAAATTAAACCACTTAATTCATAGATATTGTTGAAAACAACACCAACATTTTTTGTATCATCTGGGAAATACACATATAGTTTCCCGCTCAAAATACAAGTTTTTGCATGCTCAACAAGAACGTCCCACATCTTATTTGACATGCCACTTCCAAGAATCTGCAGCACATAGGTATGGAAAATGAAAAATACCATAAACATGAATACCTCAAGTAGAGTTCAAATCAAAAGGCGAACTACATCCTTACATTGCGCAATCTCTGGGAGTCTCGAACAACAAGTCTTAAAAAGTCTTCAACAGTAAATATTCCAGCTTTATTCAGCCTCTTGTGAAAAGATCCATCCTTACCAATTTTCTCCAATCTCCAAACCTCATCATGTAATACAGGGGGATAGTGTTTCTTGTACACTGTGGTGGGCCAGTGCACAGAAGATTTATAAACTTTCAAATATAATAGCAAAAGCACAAGACAAGAATATCAAAATAGGTTTCGAGGTTTCAAGAGAAAAATCAAAAGCTCACATTCTCCACGGTGATCTTTAACGGTGAAGGCATCAGTTTTTGCTTCACGAATACGAATACCATCACAAAAGCCTGGAGCAACCTTCAAGCCTAACCTGAATTTCCTACTCCTTATCCAACTTGAATTGTCAGTAAACATCAACTCGCCTAGAGTTCCTACACCTTCTTTTAAAGTCACTTGCAGATCACCACTTAGAAGCGGCCTCTTGCCCTCACGCTCCTTAACTATATGAGACTCAAATTTTTCCTGAGTCCAATCATCATCATCTTCATTATTAAAATCACCTTCAAGAACAATCACATCCAGTTTGACTGAAGATTCAGGACCTGATGTCACAACATGGCCAGTATTTGCATCAATCAAGACAATATGGATTGCAGCACCCTGCTCCCCTTCTACTCTCCCACCAGTAAAGAGAGGTAGGGACAACCTGGACCTGAAGCGTAGCTGCAAGTTTCTTCCATCGGGCCCTCCTATGCATTTAGGAGAAGACCTGCATTTCCCAATCATTAGAGCGAGAAAGGCAAGTGCTACACAGAAATATGAGGGACAGTATGCAAATATGTTGAGTTGCTAACGGCGACATCATGAACCTTCATCAAACTGACTGGACGACCAGTACTAAATAATTTAGGACTGTCTGGATTTCTGGTAAACACAAACAAAATATGCAAGTTTTGTGGTGTATATTAAAGATATAAATTTGTGTCTGACTATTACTTTGACAAGTAGGGAAAAATTTTGCATACTTTCCAGTAAGTTTGGCAGAGCCTAATTTTGCTAAAGCACGCTCCACTTCTTCGCTAACCTGTTTAGCATTCCAGACAGGAGTAAATTTGAGATATATCCATATTATATCATCATGCATGAAATTTATATGTACTTCAAGGATATTCTAGTTGACATGCATTCCAAAACAAATCACAATTCATAATCAAAACCCTTTTACTTCTGTTGAAATTTGCCTTTCCAATTTTGATTAAAAAGATTGCAGAAAAACTGATCTTAAAATAGAGAGAATCTTTTCCAAAAAACTTATTAGGTGGAAAATAAATGCAAGTAAACTTTAAAGATTTTGCAATTGCATAACGCAAACGTAACAGGATGGAACTCCTGCATCCTTTAAAGAGGATAACAAAGTACAGAAGGGTATATTATCTAACCACTCTCCGAAGAATAGGCTCCAATGACGAGCAAAGTTTCTGCAGACTATCCACCTTAAGAGCTTCAACAATTACACTGCAATGAATTCCAAAATGAGGATTTCAACAAATGTTCAAAGAATAAACCACAAGAATTACCAATTAAATTTTCTACAGACTATCCACCTCAAGCAAGTAGGATATAAGAAGAGATAGTCATAAGACCCAAAAGCGGTAAGGCAATGTATAAGCAATATAGTTTCTGTGTAGAACAAATCCAGGTAGGTTACTGCAAAGCTGAAATGGTTTCAACCAAAGTCAGAGATACAAAAGAATCACTGACAACATTTTCAACCGAAACAAGTGACTGTTAGTCACATTGTAGTCAAGCATGAACAAAACAATCAAAATGCCTAACCTAAGTTCCAAATATATATCAATATGTGGAAATTGAAAAAAAAAATTACCTAGCTAAAGCAGGTCGTTTTCTATCAGGCTGACCTTCATCTCCGGAACTCGAATCCAATCCTCTCTTTTCTCTCACCATACCACTTGATGATCTATCAATGAACCTCGTTTGCATCCCCTTTTTTTTCCCCGAGGAAAAGAAAAGGCAGCAACTTCAGCAACTGTCTACCGGTCACAAAAAAAAACAAACACAAAGACAAGTAAACAGAAACGTATATGCATACCAACATACCAAACACTTATTTAAATATTTTTTTTTCAAAAAACAAAAACCCAAATTCGAAACCAAGAAAAAGAAGAGAAGGGAATAAGAGAAAGTGAAAAAAGATTAAACCTTTATCTTTTTTTTTTCTCCTCAGAAAAAGTGAGCGCGAAAAGAAAATTCGGTACCTAAAAGAGAAAAATTCCATCTTTATCAATAGAATGAAGAAATTTCGAGGAAGTGTCTGGGAATTTTCGTAAATTAAGAGAAGGAACAAAGAGGCTTCGATTTATGAGTTTGTCCTATTAAGTGGGCTATTGTGATTATTACAGCGACGGCTATGGCTAATCTATGTTCGAAACAGTGAGAGCGAAAGGAGAAGTAGAAGGGAAAGAGAATCTGATTGTCGTTTTCAGGAGATGAGATCAGAGCCGTTGGATTTGGGGAATCTTTTGAATTTTTTTTGATTCCACGTGTTCACATGACACGTGAGTTTATAGTTTTCAGTATTAATGAAAGTAACATAGTACTGTGTACTGTACAGTTGCAAAGGGCTTTTTTCTAATGATTTTTCGGATATGTGGACTGAAGTGTAATTATTTGATAGTATATATGATAGATTTGCAAACCATCTTTATGGGTTATGTTCAGTTTTTCACCTAGCTTCTATTGATTTCACTTTTAATTAGATCTGTCGGTCGAATTATTTCTAATTGAATTTTTTTTTTGCAATAAAAAAAACTTTCATTTTATTGAGTACAATTTAATTTCATATTAATTTTTTTAATATTATTATATTTCAATCATTTTTTTTTTGAAAACTTATACTTAATTTTCAAAAAAATAAATATAATGTTTTTAAAAGAATATTTTGAAGGTAATAAATACAAGAATTTGAATCACAAGACAGTAGCATACCCACAAACGATAAATCAATGACAGATAAAAAGCATACAAAATTTCAAACCAAAAATAAATCAATGATAGAAAAAAAATTACACAACTATAAACAGAAAAATGCGAAAAGATAAATCAATGATTGATAAAAATCCTACTAAAAATCTTACATTACCGGAAAAAGGGCACAAAATCGGCGATGGAGGTTATGCACGGTGACTAGCCATGGGAGTTTCGTGGTGGTTCACCTGTTTCGGTGAGAGAAACGATTGCAGAAAGAGTGGGAGAGAGGTAAAACAGAAATGAGGTTTAGGGTTCTTTATAATTATTTATAAAGAAAATCAGATTTATGAAAAAAATTATGACATATAGTTACTTACAAAACTCAAACATGACATAGTTTTTGATATTATATTATATTATATTTTATATATATGAGAAAGAATATAATAATTATAATTTAATTAGCATATAATACTAGTGCTACAACAAAAATTCGTATCATTCAGATTGTTCACAGATCGACTCTAATTCTATTCTCAATTTTTGAGTTGGATTCAAATTGCATTGTTTTTTTTTTTTTGAATTCAGATCTATTTTTCATGTAGATTTGGATTGAAAATTGAATTATGATAAAAGAATAGACATATGTCTATTACATTTGATTATAGGTGGCAAACCGATTGAATCAGATTGATTTGAATTGGATTACGAAAGATCGAATCATAACAAAACTATTGGTAGATCAAATCGAATTTGATAAAAAATATATAAATAGTATAAATTGAGTTTCGCAAATTGATTCGACAGTTTCTATTGTCTGAAAATAGAACAATGGGCAAATTTTCTCCTCTAAGTGTTACTCATAAGTTAAATCAATGATAAAAAAATAGTTTGTAAAAACATGTGTACGAAAAGCTTATAGATCATATTTGGAAGTAATAAGTCATGGTTGCGTTGTATTTAATGAGTTAACTAATAAATTTTATATAGTGACTAATAATATTGTAATGTCTGATATAATTACATTGAATTTTTTAATGTCGGTAACATTCGGATTGGCATTCAAATTCCACGTACGTGAGCTTAACGAGTCCATGCACGTTATACAATTTTATTATCATATATATGTAAAAGAAAATTAATAATATTGGAATTATTTTGAATCTGTTGTGAGATTATAATTAAATTCTAATTGAATCAAAATATTTTGGTAGAAACACTAAATTTATTCAAAGAAAAATATGGGAGAAAGTGTACAAAAGAGTAAAGAGAAGAGAGTTGTTTACATGATGTTGAAAACTTGAAATTATATGAATGATTGCTTTATAGTTTTCAGTTAAGATATCATTTTCTGGTCATTTCCTTTCCTAATTCGTGATTAAAACCTTTGGTGGGCTCATAATAATCTCTCATTCTTTATCCAAAGCTCGCCGTTTTTGGATAATAAAAATATTCCATTTTCTATCACCTTTCCAAAACCTATTTATTTTATTCTATTTCCTATCAAAGTATATATTATCATATTATTTATTTTTTTACTGGTTTACAGTTACCCGATAATTTGTTTATATTCTATCAATAATACTCTTAAAGATATGACCAAAAAAAAAGATATGAATTACTTACGCACATGGATGGATTACAATACTTGCATTATTTTCAGCAAAAAATAAAGATGAAAAAACAATATTTCCATTAAATATAAGATAATGTAATGTCCCCATCAACTTTATGAACCTGTCTTTTTATACATTATCTACATAGAAACATTTGAATTTAAATATGTTATGCTAGCTTTGGCACATGAGGATAAAGTTAGAGATGCTCACAAGGCGGGGCGGGAAAGTGGTCCCCTCTCCCCACCCCATGCATGCAATATCGGGGATTTACCGTTCCCGCCCCCGCCCGAAACACAGGGAGAAAAACCCTCCGTCCCCGTCCCGCGGAGATCCTCATTCCCCGATGGATTCCCCAATCTATCTTTAATGAATTCCCAACCCCGATCCAAATTAAATATGTCTTATAAATTCTATTTTATTTTAAAAAAAAATTCACATAAAATTAAAATACAAATTTTAATAATTAATAACTTAAAATTAAAAAAAAATTATACCATTCAAATACAAATATTTATAAACATCTCATACAATTCAAATTATAAAATAGCATTCACTCATTAACAATTAATAACTTCACTTGGAACACTTTCATCCCGTTGCATATTAACATCAACATGAAATATCAATTAATCAAACATAACAAATTACTTTTATATTTATATATAAATTGAAAGTAAATTGAAATTGATGACAACAGTTATTATTATAATATTCAAAATAAATACATTTATAATTTATCTCATCATCTTCATCCATATCTTCAATCATTGTGTAACACTGTGGATGAGCAATTGAAGAACCTAAAAATATGAATTATTATTTATAAATTATTATTATGAACTATAGTCAGAAAAGCAAAATCAATAATTAAATACAATTAAACAATCAATTTTCACATACCTTTATTTACACTTTAACCTATACTTTTATGTTGAAGTTAAGACACACTTGTGCTCTATGTTTATTCTTTAATTGACTCCCTTTAATATTCATAAGATAAAAAGAAAACAGAGCAATGAATGAAAGATTGGACTTTTAGAAACACAAAAGAAGCTCCTTTCAAAGATATGATCCAGAAAACCTCACCACCAAATTTCCATTATAAGACTATCAATACTCATTAATCAAGAATTGAACAATAATGCCAAGTAACTGAATCTTAGTTTACCTGGAGAGAAGTGAAATCAATCCCTGAAATCCAAAAATAGAAGCCATCACTTTAAAGCCAGCCTTTTGTCAATCTGAAAAACACCAAACTAAGAAATTTACAATCAATCAAAAGAACAAAATTGTAGTAGTATGCAACCCAGAAAAAAAAGGCTAAAATGCAACCCAAAAATACATAAAATCTGCCAATTCCTAAGAATCAAATACCAAGCCTTCATCCAAAAAAAGGGACACAGATTAAAAAATAACTCTATTGCAGAACCATCAGGAGCAGCTACCAATGCAATAAGGCAAAAACACTTACATCAGCATAGAAGAAAAAAATTAGAAAACCATTCCAGCAATTCACCCAACTCCTTTTAAAAACAGAATGTGAGTGTAGATAGAGAGATCATGTGTTTAAGCAAACCCAACAACTGAAAGAGAAAGGCAATCAAAAGAGAACATGAAGAAAAAAAGAAGGCATATGGGATTGAAAACTAAAAGAGGGGAATTACCTGAAGAGAAGTGAAAACCAAAAATAGGAGCTGCCGAGAAGCGAAACTCAACATATAACAAACAAAAAAAATTAAAATGCTTAAAAATAAAAATAGAAGTTGTCAGGAATGCGAAAATTTAGGAAACAAAATATAAGTATTTGCTGAGATGAGATAAACTACAGATCCAATAAGGAAGCTGCGGTGAGCAAGAGGAATTTCTTTATTAGAGAGAGAAAAAGAGAGATAGGAGAGGGGTTGTGTCTGTGAGAGGAAGAAGAGAAAAGACGACGGCAGGAGATTGAAATGAAGTGAGGTTAGGGTTTTAATTAGGATATTTATATTGAATGGCAAACATGTAAATATTTAGAACATCATGAATATTTATGGTATTTAAATCGGGGTTGGGGATCCCCACGAGGCGGATACCCATTCCCCGCCCCCGCCTCGAAATTCACATCGAGGATTTTTTTAATCTCCATCCCCACCCCACGAGAAAAACAATCGAAAATTTCCCGTCCCATTCGAGTCGAGTCCCCACGGGTATCGAATTTTTCCCATCCTATGATCATCCCTAGATAAAGTTATGATAAAATACAAATTTTACCTAAGCATGCTACTGAAATTATGGGTACGATAATTTGATAATAATTCATAATAAATTCCTTTAATTATAACCCCTTTTCATTCTAAAAATAGAGTCAAAATGTTTATCGTTATCCACCGTATAATGTTGGATTCCATTAATTAGTGGCCCACGTTTGTATATGTATTATTAATTATATATTTATTTAATATTAAATATATTAGGTTTAATAATATTAATTACTAAAATTCTATAGGTCAAAAGGGATAATTTGTATTAACTGTATATTGATGGAATGTCAATTAAAGTTAATAAAATAAACTGGCCCTCTCTCAAAACTAAAATAAAATGCAACTTTTCTCTCCATCAAGAAAAGTATTCTATCAAATTAAAGTTTTGCGATTTAAAGAGAGAGAAACTCAATTTTAATCAAGGGCTTACTGTGATTACTTGATAATTTCATTATCAATTGTTCATCATGAATCGATGTACTTTTCTTTTCTCTAATTTATTGTTTTATGAAACTCACAAAGTTCTGCGATTTGGAAAATTAGGGTTTATGCATAATTGTTTTGCATATATTAAGAGATTCATATTTTAATTTCACATTTGGTATCAAAGACTGGGTTGGAACCTTGTGTTTTTCTGATTATTGTTGATTTCTCTATGCTGATATTGTATTTCAAAAGAAGAGTTTATCGATATTTTATTTATATGGATTTATCGATATTTTATTTATATGTATAACATTACCGTTGAATCAAGGCTTTATTTTTGCTGCGTCAAAACCCTTACTTCTTTGAGTTACAGTGTTATCTTCTTATGATGGGTTATTAATTTTTGGCCTTTGTGCTACTTTAAAAAATGAATCAAGGTGGGGAAATAAAGCAAAAGGTAAAATTCATTGACTCATCTTAAAACAACATATCTTAGTAGATGGGGTTGAACCAATAAAAATTGAAGGTTTTGGTTTGCCTTAATTTCATCAGCTCCCATTGGAAAACATCAATTGAATACATATTTGTATGATTAGCTGATTTCATTGCTTTTAGATGCTCATAATATATTTTATTGTTGAGTCAAGCTTCTTTTCATGGTTCCGTGAGCATGTTTACAATACAACATTAATTATGATTGTTTAATTTGATGTATATATTAAGAATAATTTGTTAGTCACCAAAGTGATCAAATTAGAAAGTTTTTTTTTTAGATGTCAAATTAAATAGAATTCAGTTACTCATGATTATGTGATGCTATTAATGAGATGACCTGATCGTATCCATATTTCTTTGTCATGAATATATTGAAATTCATTGACTGTAAGATATTTAAGAACCGCCTAAAGGTTGGTTGATTAATTTTATAGTCAAGAATATGAATGTGGTTAATTGATACATATTTTATTTGATATGTTTTTTATTTCCAAAGATAGCGAACATGTCAAGTTAGAATATATTTAATTACCAATCAAATGAAATAAAAAAAAAATTTGAGCATCGATTACTTTTATTGTAGTACATTATTGGATGACCCAAAGGAGAACTTCAATGTACACCTATATTTATGTGAATAATATTTGAATCTGTGTTATGTATTTATATTATGACTTAAAGCACTAATGTATGAGCATGTATCTATTTGCAGCATTTGCTCGTTTCTCTTTATTCACAAGCTTCGTCTATTATGAAGTTCAACGGGCTTAATTTTCCTGAATGGTCTGAACAAGATCAGTTTCACATAGGTGTTCTGAATCTTGAGTTAGCACTCTTACATGACAAGCCTGCTGATCTCATTGATTATAGTACTAATGAACAAAGATCTTTCTATAATGCTTGAAAAAGATCTAATAGACTTAGCTTAATGTTCTTATGAATGACTGTAGCTGAGAATATTAGGTCTACGATTTCTAAAACTAACAGTGCAAAGAAATTTATGGAATCTTTTGAAAGTATATCACACTCTGACACTACTGATAAGTCAATAGCAGGAATACTAATGGGTATGTTAACCACCGTGAAATTTGATGGTTCTCGTACGTACCATGCATGAGCACCTCACTAAAATGATTAACATAGCAGCAAAATTGGGATCTATGGGAATGAAAGTGGAGAAAAGTTTCCTTGTAACATTCATCATGAACTCCTTGCGTTCTTAGTATGGTCCATTCCAAATAAATTACAACACTATAAAGGATAAATGGAATGTGATAGAATTTGGCTACTTGTTCCTATTAGCTGGAGGGGCAATTTAATGGAAGAGTGTAAAGCAGTCCGTCATCGCTACATCGATCATGGAAGCAGAGTTGGTAGCATATTTTGAGGCTACAGTTCATGGATTATGGCTGCGAAATTTTGTTTCAGGACTTGGAATTATCGACAGCATTACCAAACCGCTGAAAATTTATTGTGATAATTCTGTAGCAATATTCTTTTTTAAAAATGACAACTATTTAAAAGGTGTTAAGCATATGGAATTGAAATACTTTGTCGTTAAAGAAGAAGTTCAAAAACAACGAGTGTCAATCGAACATGTTAGCACCAATCTCATGATTGCAAATCTATTGACAAAAGTATTACCACCAAAAACATTTAGTGCACATGTTGAAAGAATGGGCATAACTGAAAATCATTATTGATAGTTCGATGATGTTTATGTGCTTGATTGACATTTTGAGCTCATTTAATGCATGTTTTTGATATTTCAATGCATCCTGATTTATTATTTTGATTATTGTATATACATTAATGAATTATGTTGACATAACAGGATTTGTCTCTAACAAAAACATTATAGTCGGATCATTATGATATATATATTACAGTTTACATTGAGTATAGAACTAGTATTGTGATTCATAGAAGGGACTATGTCGATATAATGACATACAACCGCTATGATCCTTATTAGTTTTTTGCTTAATAGTGATTTTCGATTTGACCAATTTATGAGAGGATTTAGCTTAAACTATGCATATTATGTTTGTTATTAGACCATAAAGTTAAATAATGACGCATGGGGCAAGTGGGAGAATGTTGGATTTCATTAATTAGTGGCCTATGTGTGTATATGTATTATTAATTATATATTTATTGAATATTAAATATATTAGGTTTAATAATATTAAATACTAAAATCCTATTGGTCAAAAGGAATAATTTTTATAAACGGTACATTGATGAAATATCAATTAAAGTTAATAAAATAAAGCGGCCCTCTCTCAAAACTAAAATAAAGTGTAACTTTTCTCTCCATCAAGAAAAGCATTCTACCAAATTAAAGTTTTGAGGTTTAAAGACAGAGAAACTCAGTTTTAATAAAAGGCTTATTGTCATTCCTTGATAATTTCATTATCAATTGTTCATTAATTTACAAAGTTCTGCAATTTGAAAAATTAGGATTTATGCATAATTGTTTTGCATATATTAAGAGATTTATATTTTAATTTTACATTATAAAACTTAATTCTCGATACGAAAATTATTCAAATCATTATAAAAATATTTGATAATTTTAGTATTATCTCGAAGAAAACAGACTGTAACTTAAATCGGTTTTAAAAATGAGTTGGTGAGGCAAGGAGCATTCAAACAGCAATATAATCGAACCAATATGGAATAATTTATATATATATTGAAACAACGTGAGTATACATGAGAAAACAGCAAATATCTATTTTGTTATGAACAATTATGTTTCTGCAAAATTAATGAGAAACCGATATTTTGAGGAAAAGTCCTTTTCCATAATTAAATGCTTTGCTTTTGACATATTTGTCTGATGCAATTTATAAAGTTTTGTTTTGCACTTTGCAATATTCATGCATGCTTACTACTTACAATTACTGCACATAATAAAATTACAAAAAAATGAAAATGTACTTATATTCTTTATTATAGCCCGACAGGATACAGACACCCTGCCCCCCATCTTATTCGCTGAGGCTCAGTAATAATCATTGCTCAAAGTATCCTCAATACTCATCACTCTTTTTTTTTTTAATATGTTATTTTTATTAAAATTAAAAAATAATAAATAAATTTAATTTTAATTTTATTAAAAAAATAAATTAAATTAAATTAAAAATTTATAAATAACAAATAAATAAAATTTAAATTTTATTTAAAAATAACATATAAAAAAACGGAGAAATGATTGAATGTTTAATTTTTAAAAATTATAAATAATAAATTTATATTTAAATTTTATATTTAATTGATTGGATATTATACGTAATTATATATATATATATATAAATAATTTTTATATTTTTATTTTTATCCTTTTATTGCATTGATATGTATTTTTTTATAACTTATACTTTTATTTATAATTTGTAATTTTATATTTAAAAAGATGAAAGTATTAAAATTTCGAGTCTTCGATATTGTTTCATCAAATAATGGAATTTTTCTAAAAGAAAGCCCACCATTCGGCTTGAACGAACTGACCAATACCATGGTAACAAAACTAGCTCCAATCTTGTTGTGGAGAATGTGAGAATTTTGCAGCGAGAAAAGTCTCTTAATCTAATATCAAGAATTATATACAAGGGTTTTTAGTAAAATGTTTTAATTTTTTTATTGGATTTATAAATTTGTAATTTTCAAATGGGAGCAGATAGAAAAATTTTAATTTTTTTTATTTTAATTTTTTGAATGATGATATAAACTGGGAGTCAAGTCATATTTTTCATATATTTAAATAATGAGTTAGATGTAAATTCGAAAATTTTGTTTATTTTAAAAAACAATTAATAGAGGGGTAATATTACTCCAGTCTTAAAAGTTTGGAGGTAACAGTGCTTTGATTTTAAAAGTAATGGGGCTATATTGCACTTTAACAAAAGTAAATATTAAGGTCGACAAATATAAATGAATTAATTTTAATAGACTGTTAATAGATGGATAAAATTACTCTAATTTTAAAAGATTAGACATAATATTGCACCAAAGTAAAATAGAAAGGTAATTTTACATTTTTACAATATTTAAAATTTTGAAAATTTAATATGTTTTAATATTATGGAGGCATATTTTTTATGATATGTTTTATGATATGATTGCGTATTGAATTTTTTTTAGAGTAATCGATAATTAATGGTTAATTAATCCAAGTTATAGAATTTAATTAATTAAAAAGTTTTAATATCAATGAACTGAATTAGAAAAAAAAAAAAAGAATACTAACTTATATTAACCTATTAATAACCTGTGAACTTACATTAACCTATTAATATCCATCCCTAGCTATAGTCAGGGCATTCAAATATTACTAAAAAAGATATAAAATATCCATTATATATATATATATATATATATATATATATATATATATATATATATATATATATATATATATATATATATATATATATATATATATATATATATATATTCAATAGATTTTCTTATAACTAACTTTGATTACTCTGCTGAACATAAATAAATATATTAACAACAACTGGATAAGAATTTATGAAGAAGAAAATATTATTTTCAATATAAAATTTAACAAGAGAATAGCAAAAATATTCATCATGTACAAATCCCATGCACAAAAGAAATTATTAAAAAAAAATAAAAAAAATAAAAACTTACCCTCAATCAAATTATTTCTTTTCAACATCAATATTACAAAACACAACAAAAGCAATTTCTAAACACATTCAAGATCTCATTAATTATTAATGGCAGCACAATGCCTCCTAATCTGACCAGCAGAGCCAGTTTTAAGATTGATTTGGCCCATTTTTTCCATGGAAGTAGCAAATTGAGCATAGAAATCATGAATTGGAGAATTGAGTAACTGTTTAATGAAAGAAAGAGTAAAAGAATTAGTAGTCAAGGCAGCATCTGATTCGAACAGACCCCTTCGTTTTAGGAGAAGTGAATAATAACTAAGATCAAATGTCTTTCGGCTCCCAGGATCCATCTCTACTTTGGTTGTACTATCATTCGGAGATTTGCACTTGTTTGTCTTCAGATTTTCAGCATATTCGCTGTCTATTTTAGGATCTTGCTCTCCTGTCCCGCTGAAGTTGTATAATCTGTCTGAAATTGTTGAGCAATGGGCTACTCCTATTGTATGAGCTCCTGAAACAGTTCTATATATCGTCAGTTTTACTGCTCGAATGTCTCCAAAAATACTTCAACTTCAATTACGAGCCTTTTTTTTATTTAATATCTCGAGTTATATTGTCTTTTATTAAATTCGTACAAATCGATTGAATAATAATATTGTTTCAACGACTATCCGATCGTTAAAATTATTCCTTCTCGTTTATGAGTACATGTTAGAACTTTATATCTGCTAAAATAAATATTTAAGGATTCAACAAAACACCATAACAAAATTGAGGGACTAAATGGACACAAACATTAAGATTAAAGGACCAAAAGATTAATTAATTAGTTAAATTACCAGAGAGCAAGACAAGGTCTTTTAAATCAAGACCCTGGTTGGCAAAAAGAGTTTGTAGAGTGGGGAAGTTTGCAAAAGGAGGAGGGATAGATGTGGTCTCTGAAGCCCTTGAAATCAGTCCATCTCTTCTACCTGTTGGAACTTTCCAGAAGGGACCTCCCTATGCACATCAAATTGAAAATAAGTAAAATAAATGGATCCTATATATGTACATATAAGAGTATTTATTCGATACGAATATGATATCATTAACCGATCTGAAAATAAAAGCTAAAAATTATTGGCTTTTTCTTAATTATCTCCCAATATTTACCAAGAATTTAGTTAATTCAATATTAATAATTATAAAGTACTTAACTATAATAATGAGTTACTTACTGTGGCCACTATTGAGTCCCTTGCAACCAAAGCTAGAATATCTGCACAAGAAACTATGCCCGGACATTCATCTTCAACTAAGCTTTTAACTCTATCAATGAAGTCAAATCCTCTCAGTGTTAGATTTGGATTTCCAGCCTTTTCAGGTTGTTCTCCTCCGGTGGAAGATGAGTTCAAAAGCACCGATCCATCACATCCCTAATCCACAATCAGAGATAATTATTAATAAGGTGCTCCATGCATCACTATGCACACTGTTCAATTTGAATTTCTGTTTATCTAACAATACGTGATCTGCACGTTATACCGAATTATTGTAAAAAAACATTAATTAATCTAGTTACCATGCAGTATGATACTCACCGTTCAATTAAATTTTTTTTTTTCAAAATTAATATGCAATGTATTGCTACACGGTGCACCAAATCATAAGTTTCAAAATAAAATTTTAAAGAGAAATCTAGAATTTACCCTGACAAAGCAATCATGGAAATGCATCCTAATGAAGGCAGCAGCTAAAGAAGGAGCATTGTGGATGTGGTTGGTGACAAAATCAAGAACAATCTTCTCAGCTTTAGGGCAGCTCTTAGCATAAAAACCCATTTGCAATTGAGCTTCACTTGAACTCATTATTGCTGCTATAATACCTAATATTATTACACCATGATGACCAATAATGCCTCTCATCTTCATTGGATCCAATACAAATTTGAATTATTTAGTGGTACCATAAAACTAATTATTTGTACTTGCAATAAGCCTAAAATATAGAAGCAAACTTATAGGCCTTAATTCAGCTAAAAGATCAAAAGCTAGATGCTAAATCCAGTGCAAAAGCCAACTAACATGTGTCATCTTTTATCACTAAGCATACTTTATTCTAAAGTAATATATGGTTAGTTAAGAGTTGTCTCTCTATCATAACAATTACACTCATACTAATTGCATCTAAATGTAATAAAAATAATATTAAAAGGGCGGAGTCTAAATCTAATATTAAAAGAGATAAATTTGATTAAAAATCACCGATTTTATTATATATTTTGATTGAAAGTAGAATTTATTAGGGATAAATTTAAATTTAAGTAGTTTATTCCCATTGAAAGTCAAATTAAAAGAGGCAAATTCGAATTTTATAAAATTTTTTGAATGATTTTTTTTTTCTTTTGAAAATATAATTAAGTGTAATTTTCCGCCCTTGGATGGCTATATTTGGATGTTTTAATAGAGAATATTGCCTTTAAGTTGGCAACACTAAAATCACGCAAAGATGCAAACAAAAAATAAAATAATAAAAAAAAATTGACATAAAATTTGTTCACCTGCTCTAGGGCTGCAATATTATATGATATTGCAACTCTTTTTTTATTATTATTTTTTTAAAATAATTAGATCTAATAGTCGTCACCGTTATCTCCCATACTCATAAAATATATCAAAAAAAAATTAATTAATGTTTGTTTTAAATAAAAAGAAAAGACAAAAAGAATAAATAGAACACGATAAAATTAAAATAGAGAATATAGAGTAAATGAAGAAAATAATATTATATTTTGTTATTATTAATGTGTCATAAGAACAAAACAATCCACCTTTGGAATATGCTTATCGACTTTACTATAATTCAATCCATTTTTCTCTTATAAATTTCAAAGGAAAAAAGAAAAATTGAGACGTAAAAGAAAGGGTTAGAGGGTATTGTTTGAAAGGTAATTATAAGGGTTATATATGCTTATGGAGACTATAATTGTTTGCTTAAAATAAAATAGATTAATTTGAGAAATATATATAATCTTAAAATAAATAAATAGAAAAATATCTAATTAAAAACTGAGTGGATCCCCATACTGAATGTATGAATGTTATGTTGGTGACGCCCGTGATGATTTCTGATGAAATTTCATTTTAGGATATAATAATAATAATAATAATAATAATAATAATAAGATATACTGATCATATGTCGTTTCAAAAACAACATAGCTATCATGTCTAAATATCCACCACAAATAATAAATTTCTTTTCTTTTTTCTTTCTTTTAAGAACTATGCCTCACAGATAATAAGAGAAAACGTTAGGATGGTGAATTTCTTGATAGAACTTGGTAAGAAACTAACAGATTCATGCAAATCGTTTATATTTGTTTTTCACTTCGCATTCTTCTTCAGTGCTATCCTCTTTTAATACACTGTAGGAAAGATTTATAACTTTTATAATTTTCATTTTTTTTTTGTTGTTTATTGTCAAATTTATTTAAATTGGTAAGAGCAATTAATTTAAAATTGACACCATCAAATCCGTGATTAAAGACGATAAAATAAATTTAATACAAAAAACAAGAACTAAACATAGAATAATATTATTTAACAGTTAAAGATGGACCATCTCCGGTGATTTTAAATTACCATTTTAAACATATGCAGCATGTTACCAAAATATGAGAAGATCAAATAAGTCCAAATACTGCAAATCGTAATTTGTTTGTAGGTCCAGACATGCAATCACTCTACTGATACTGATAACTCTGCTGCACCAGACACTTCAAAACATAAATTATTCCACTTCTCCCAAAAATTACAAAATTATAAATTTTGTATTATATGGTTCTGATTGGAAAAGTTAACTCTGCTGCACCAGACACTTCAAAACATAAATTATTCCACTTCTCCCAAAAATTACAAAATTATAAATTTTGTATTATATGGTTCTGATTGGAAATGTTAACTCTGCTGCACCAGACACTTCAAAACATAAATTATTCCACTTCTCCCAAAAATTACAAAATTAGAAATTTTGTATTATATGGTTCAGATTGGAAAAGTTAAAAAACTGCGTTTGCCGGGAGTCGAACCCGGGTCTATTGCTTGGAAGGCAATTATCCTGACCGTTGGACTACAAACGCTTGGATGCAGATTGCGAATATTTACTAACATATAAATTTAAAATACTAAAATTTATAAAATTCTTAAAATTATCAATGAATGACCCCAAAAAAAATCCAATTGATGACAGAAGTATATTTTAATAATCATTTAAATCATAATCTATAATTTTTATTAAATTTCAATTTTCATTATAGTTATGTAAAGTCTTGATTTCATCTCCAATCAACATCTGACTGCAAATATGAGATCAACCAATTATAATAAAGAAAAATTTGAAGACAGATATATACTATTTCGCATAATATAAAAGTAATTTTATTTATTTACGTCATGACATTTTATATGGAAGATTTTTATTTTCCATATAGCCACCCATTTACTAATATAGAATTTTTTTATTTGCCATGTAGATTTCTATTAGATAAAAGTAGACTTCCGTTTGTTAATGTAGATTTCTATTAAAAAAAAATTAAATGTGATCCAATTTAACAACTACATAGACATTTTTTAATTAAAATCAAATTGATTCCATTTTGCAACAATCTCTTACTGCTTTGAAACCTCTTGTTAGAATGAGACCAAGAAAATTATAATTTTCAATACCAAATTTGGGATTACTTGCATTTCGTAGTCATTAAATTTTCACCTTAATTTTATCAAAAAAAAAAAATCACATTAATAACACTGCAATTAAAATTAATCAATTTATAATCAAAATACTAGCTACTGTTATTTAATTATTTATTGTAATAAAGATAAAAATGACCGAAAATTAATAGTTAGATGACAAAAATCGACGCGTGGCTCATGCGTAATTAATACTCATGCCTGCTTTGCACGAAGAATGCGACGCCAGCAATAATGCCTGTTCCCGAATGGACAGTAACACATGACCATTTCTCGAATCTCTCGTACCATAACCCGAAGACAAAAATCTGGCATACCAAGACAGAGTGAAGCATGAGATAAAGATTTCACCATGCACGATCAATTGCTGTAAAACAAACAAGAATCAAGAAAGCACAATGCACTGAATTCATCATTATTGCCAGCTTTCTATGAAATCTTAAGAGGAAAAGAGAATGTACAACCAAATTTACTGATTAACCACTTCAAATTTCACCCAGCATCAAACTATTCAAGTGACATTATCTCTTGATTACCTGTCAAGAAATATCACGAACAGTGATAATTAATTGTCTAAACAATTTCATCCATAATTCAGTTGCTTCCCATTCTCTCTTTTTACTTTCTTTTTGTTATCGAACTAGCTCTTCTTGTTCTTTTTCTTTCCCTTCTTTTTGTCTCCTTTGCTATGTGACTTAGACCGCAGCTTGTGTCTCGGTACTTTCTTGAATGATTTCTTCTTGCTTACTCCTAAATTCTTCTTCTTGTCAACTCCAGTCAATCTTGGCACTGTTGTTTGTGCCTTTCCAATATGATCATCCTTGTCTTCACGAGATATCTCACTAGTTGTCACAGTGACTTTCATGTCTCCATTGTCATACTCCATTGTGCCTTTAGCCAGTAAATAAAGAAAAAACAAGGGTCAAATGAGTTTATTAGTGCATTACATGCTCTAGCTGCTATGAGCTAGTGAAGTACCGAAAGGAAGCATTTCACATGCTCCCCAACCACATCATATTTTGAACAACCATTATTAACAATTATCATCGTCTGTAACAATACCTTATCAACTAATGTGCTCAAATCATACTCCTTATAAGGACTATTATTGTCTCCAGCACTATCTCAAAAACAATAGCATTACATTAAGTATAAAACGCTCCAGAGTAATTCCATTAGCCTAACAAGTAGAATACGAAATTTATTCTATAAGCAAAAGAATGGAAAAAAAGACTGCCCCTCACAACCAGTTAACAATACAGGCCTAGGTTGCCAAAATATAGTGACGGTTCTTGAAAAAATCTAGTTGTCATGAAAGTTTGTCAATACAAGGCTTAATTATTATTATTATTGTTATATTTCAGGTAGCATGCATCTCTCATATCCGGTTTGTGAAAAATACCATTTACAGATGCGATTGGCTCACTTTCTTCATCATCCTCTTGGTACTGATCACTTTCTTTGGATCCCGTTGGAGCTCCTCCATATACAAGCTCTCTTTCCAGTTTCCTCTATAACACATGTAGGCAGCATGGTTAAGCAATTATACATGGTTAGGTGATATGTAATATACAAAATTTTGAAAAATAAAACTAATAACAAAAGAAATTTAATATGAGTGGAAGTGGTTTCCCAGGGTCAATCAGCATCATCCACTTTTTTTTCCTAAAGATGTCAGAACTTCCTTTTTTTTTAGTAGAGTTCCAGTGGCAACAAAATAAGGTGAAGCCTGCGACATTTTGGATAACAGACAAAAAGCAGCATCGACAACAACCTCTTCAGTGGAACAAGTAAACTAGGTGCATATCATAGGTGTCTAGTAAGGGCAAAAGCATTCTCTGTTCAAAATACTTTTAATTTGAAACAACAACATATTCATTGAATTCATTCTCTAAGTGCAGCCTCACAGACCAAACAATTCTTAAAACCAATGAAAACTTCATTCTTGAATTCAACAACAAATCACAATTTGCTGTCAGAGCTAAACAAAAGTCGTCAATTTAGCAACAATGAAACTTATCAAATTGAACTTGCAGAACCAAAAGCCTAAAAGATGAGGCAACTCATTATAAGTTAACGTTCACTGGCTAACAGTTAACAGAAATAACAAAAACTCGATTTAAACCGACATAAAAATTTGAATTTCGAGCAGAAACGATAAGATCTCTATATAAAAAATTGAACCTTTTTGCGTTCCTCTATACGCTTGCGCCGCAAGGCCTCCTCTTGCTTCTTTTGGGCTTCCTTTCTCCTCTTCTTCTTCCTCTTGTGAAACCCAGTCACAAAATCCCTAAAAAGATCCAAATAACCAAATTACCAATCGTCAATAAGACAAGTTCAGCCATTACTTCAATAAGCTAAAAAAGCATAGCAACAGTGTAATACCTGAGATCTTTCTCATCGAAAGATACAGCTAAAGCTTTATTCTTAAGAGCTCGTTTCTTTATGTGGCGAGCTCAAGATGGTGGCAGCTGTGGTTCTCCTTCCTCAACTTGGGGTTCCATTGCAGCTTCTCCAGCTAGTTTGCTTGTCTGGGATTTAGAATTTGGAGAAACCAAAAGAATGCTTGACTGCTTGGATCGGTTTAGAGAACCCGACCCGATTCGAGCTAATGGTTTGCTTGTTTGATGTGGCCTTATCTGCTTATTTTTAGATGGGCTCATAGAGCCTTAATGGACTCGAACCATTGCCGTTGTTTCGGCCCTAACAAAATGTGCGATATTTTCTTTTAGATATTTGTTTCGCCCTATTTTTTATTTCTTTTAGATATTTGTTTCGCCCTATTTTTTATATCAAATTATTATTGCGATAAAAATATTTTTATGACTATTGAAAATTATTTAAAATATTTTTATATTTTCAAAATTTATGTAAAAAATAATTAATATTTGTTAAAATTTATACTAAAATGTCCACATTTTATCACTCTTTTACACACGTATATAGGGGTGAGCAACGATCGGTTCGGTTCGATTAAATAATCGAATCAAAAATCAAATTTTTAAGATTTTAATCAATCGAATCGAATTTATAGAATAATCGAATTCAAATTGAACCTAAATTTTCAATCAGGTTAATCAAATATTAAAACTATTTTTAAAAAAATAAAAAATTATGTCTAAAAATTATACAAAATTATAAATCATAATATACTAAAGTAAAAACATCTAAATTGTATTAAATAAAAGTTCAAATTAAAGATATAATTTTAAAATATATAATAAATAATACAACAAAATTCTTAAATAAATTTTTCATTTAATCGATTTTCAATTTAATCGTCAAAATCTCAAATTATCACCTAAAAATAGATATTAATAATTGACAAATATACTCATATAATTTACAACTTAAAATAAGATAATTTACATGTACAAAATAATTATTCAATTAAAAAATCCAAAAAATTATATAATTATATATAATTTTGGTTTGGTTCGGGTTTTTTGGTTTTTTCTTCAAAAACCGAACCAAAAAACTGAATTTTTTAAAAATTCAAAATTGAAAAATAAAACCAAATTAAAAAAATCGATCGGTTTGAACCGAAATTTGCTCACCCCTATACGAATAAGTGTAAATTAGCTTCAAAATTAATTTAAAAAGTAAAATGGAGCTCCAAATATCAAGAAAAAAACTATATATATATATATATAATCGGTAGAAGTGTCATATATGAAATATGCAAAAGATACTCTTGACAAAAACAATAATTATAAATCATGCATAATGTATGGATTGTCGTGTTCTAATTTATAAATATATATTTGATTGTAAGTAAGAAGACTATTTTTCTTATATTATCATCAACCATTGAAAATTAATTAAAATAAGTATTATGTTATAGATATGGTTCCTCATTTGTGCTATCAATTTATCATAGTTTTTTTTTTTTGAAGCAATCAATTTATCATAGTTAGCCTTATATATTATAAAAATGAAATTGAAATGTTTTAAATCATTTTGCCTCCTAATAAGTTACAATATAGGGAGAAAATTACACCCGACTTTTGAATGATTGGAATGTAGTATAAGAATCCACTAGATTTCCTTATTTTTTTATTTTTCATGAAATATTCTATATTTATTTTATCATTTTATTTTTCTAAAATTTATTTTCATTAGAAAAACTATAAATATAATTAAATTTTGCATTTAATTTTTCGTGAATTGGATGCTTAAATAATTGGATTTCCACGTAATAAATTGTGGGCTATCAATAGGCGTGAAGCCCGATGCAATCAAAAGTCCAATTCTCGTTCTTTTTTAAGCAGCCATTACCAAACAAAACTACCTTGCTCTTGAATGGATCCATCTGATAGCTCTCCAGAGCCCATACTATCAGACAATGTCATGGTCAACGGGACCGTCACGCCCTTGACTCTAACCACAGACGGCAAGCTTCGGTGGACCGAAATAGGTCGGCGGTGTTTGACTCTTGAGAAACACGTGCTTGGATTCGTAACCGAGGGAGCCAATATTCGAATCAAGGCTGTGGTGGATAATGGAGACGGCATCTGTTGCGGATGGAGTAACGGAGCTTTGCTGAGGAAAGACTTCGTGTTCCAGCCTTTTCAGGAAGAATCGCAGCGACTTTGGTGCCAGCATCTCCGTGATTATCTCGATTCTCTCGGTAATTTTCTGTTTGGTTCTCCAGAATTTGAATAATAAGAAAGGAAAATTCTAAAGTTTGGAAAGTTTTAAGTTTAACTCCAATCTTTTACAAGTCGGCCGAAGAGAATTTTTGTATTCGTTAATCCATTTGGTGGAAAGAAATCCGCGTCAAAGATTTTTCTTGGTGTTGTAAAGCCGTTGCTGGAAGATGCTGATGTCCAATTTACAGTTCAAGGTTCAGAATTTTATGCCTGATTATTCATATTACTTCGAGTGTTGATCGTGCTATTATGTTTTTATTGGCATTTCTCGTGCTGTCAGAAACTAAGCACCAGCTGCATGCCAAGGAGGTTGCTACTGCCCTGGACCTTGCTAAATATGACGGTATTGTTTGTGTTAGCGGAGATGGTATTCTTGTTGAGGTTAGTTGGCCACGCCTATTTGTGCTTAATGGTATTTTGTGTTTTTGCTGTGAAGCTGATGCATTGGACGGAGGGCAATGTCCCTTTGTAGCAACTTGTTAGAAGAATGATTTTGAGAATCACCAAAATTATGGAACTACAGTTTGTCAAGTTCTGACAATAACCAAAAGTGGTACACGAGCACCTAAAGCTGTACTAATGCCGGCTAGAATTTGTCATGTTGAATTGTTGATTTATCTTTCTGGTGAATCATTTTTTACGCATACATTTGCATTTAATAAAGATTCACGGATAAGCTTTATTGTGAAATCTGTGTGCATTTTAGCATGGTGTTTTCAATTCAAACATGGTTTACCTATTTTTTTTACTGCTAAAGTATGGCCTTCTAGTGATCTTGGTTCCTTTTTCCTTCTTACTAGTGCTGCCCTTTTTAGAAGGTGGTAAATGGGCTACTAGCAAGAAAGGATTGGACAGCTGCAATCAAGATGCCTCTCGGAGCAATTCCTGCAGGTTTTTAATCCTTATCCGTGTTAATAGATAAATTTTTGGGATGAATTTTTCAAATAATAGTTAGAAGCATAGGGAAATGGTACTCTTCTTGATGAATGAGTGGTTAAGTTACTGCAATTCTAATTTAACATCTGTAATTCTATTTCATCAACTAATGGTAGCCCAAATACAATATTTTAAAATAGTATATGACGAGCAATTTAGATAAGCTTAGTTTCTGTTTTGTCCATAGTTGAGGATCATATGTTCTTGTTGAAATTGGGGCTTTCGTTTGCCATGGAACCCATGTTTTTAGTTCTGCTGTCTGGGATGAGTATGATATGATATCTTGAAGAAAATTGAGTATATTATGCATCCACAATCCACTCTCCTTAGGTCTCATCATTTGCTCATTCTGATCATGAACTATTTTAGGTTTTTACCATGTCCTGCTAACCTGATGGTGCTGATATTTTCATTGCATGAGTCCAACAGTTTATTTTAACTTTTTAATGTTTTAAATTAACAGTATTTGTATGCAGGTACTGGAAATGGAATAGCAAAATCTCTTCTGGATTCTGTTGGTGAACCCTGCAATGCATCTAATGCTATTCTTGCAGTAATTCGAGGTTAAATATGTCGTTCTGAGTATTAGTGTTTGATTATGTGGAGTTATACTGTCATCATCAATTGCTGTTTTCTTCTCTAAGGTTTTCTAGTATCATGCTTTCCTTCAGGTCATAAGCGCTCACGGGATGTAGCTACTATCTTGCAAGGAGAAACCAGATTTTTCAGCATCCTGATGCTTTCCTGGGGTATAAAGAATAATCCAAAATTAACTAGATCTGCTGTTGAAGTTGGACTTCTAGGCTACTGATTTAGACTTGGACTTAATGTTGGTTCACATAAAGAATATCCTAGCATAGTGAGACAGCCATTATTATATCTAATTGTAAGAATTTAATCTATTCCATTCCAGATCTTGTAGCAGATATTGATATCGAGTCTGAAAAGTATCGGTGGATGGGGAGTGCCCGAATTGATTTCTATGTATGCTGTTTATTTTTCTTCTACCATTCTTTTTTCCTTAATTTGCTATTTGATCGTGCAACTCTTCATACTAACTGGATATTCATTTATTCATGTTTTTGCTTTATCAAGTCATCCTTTTATAATGGTTGCATGAGTTTGAGCCCGAAATTTAAACTTCGAATGAATTTTAAGGAATAAGCATATTTCTAATTTAGATAAGCTGACACTAAAAAGTTATTTCTTTTGGACATAATGTGGTTTTACAAGTTAGAAATTGCTTCACCTAAACTTCATAAATACATGTAGCAAGTTATGTATAGCACATTTGCATTTTGAGATTGAAAGTTAAAACTGCATTTCTTACTGGTTTATATTTATTTCTGAGTGAAATGACTTGTTCCTGAATTTCATTCTCTTGGCATGAAGTAAAAATTTTCATGAAATTCGTTCTATGGACTTCAGTTGTTGGAGTCATTAAGAATATTGTTCAACTCTTGCATGTATGTAAGCTTTTTGAAAATGGACTATGGATTTGCATTAGCCAGATAGCTCGAGGACCTTTTCATGACAACTTCTGCTGTTCAATATACTGAAGCTATTTTCTGATCAAAAGTCCACTTGCTTTCTCAAAATTGTTGTCTGTGCCTTTCCGCTTAAGACTAATATTTGCAGCTCTTATGTTTCTCTATCGTGGATCATCATATAATTTCAGTTCAATGTGGTAAATGGTTTATGCCATGGTGTGATGGTTATGGCATGGAATTCTCAGAAGTTTGATTATTCTCTTGCCTTTTGCTATACCCCTCTCTTGCAATAGGCTGTTCAACGAATATTCCATCTAAGAAAATATAACGGGCGCATTTCTTTTGTGCCTGCACCTGTTTTTGAATATTGTGGGGAGCCAACCAGTTACAGTGGTGAACCTAGAGACAAACAAAGCAATGCCAGTGAAGAGCAGCTTGTTAAGATACAAAAACATGGTTGCCAAGGACCTGATGTTAACTTAGTCGAACTGGATTGGAGGATGATTAATGGACCATTTATTTCAGTCTGGCTTCACAACGTACCTTGGGGTGGAGAGGATGTCAAGGCAGCACCTGATGCAAAGGTCAGTTTATCTTGCAGTTGCCTTATTTCGCTATGATATCGTATTCTCCCTCAGCCTCTAGATTTGCATTGTGTTTTATTTGTGCTGTAGCACCAGCCACTTATTTTTTGCTTGCAATTTGCCTGAATAATTCGAGATGTAGTTTCTATTGCCCTGTTCATTGCCTGCATGGATTTTAACATGTCTATTGCCTCTTGCTTTGCAGTTTTCAGATGGTTGTTTGGACTTGATACTCATACGGGAGTGCCCAAAATTATCCTTGCTTACATTGATGACAGAGTTGAGTAACGGTGGTCATGTCCAATCACCACATGTTATTTATCTTAAGGTTAGTTCTTAGAATGTGCATATTAAGTCATCATATCTTGTTCAGTATGATTTTAACCACACTAATTAAGTTGGGTGAATGATTTATTGTGTCCTACTATTATTAGGAGGAGTGCTGCTAGCTACCTTCTATGTTTTACCTTGTTTTTCACCTTCTTATCTTTTTACATTATGGGAAGATAGAGGAAGAGGTGAAGAGAAGGTAGTTAGCATTTTTCTTATGCTTAGATAATTGAATAGAGGGAGAGAAAGGAGATTGTTGTGGTCCCAAGTTGTGGATCAGAACGCTGGGCAATCAAATAAGCCCATCAAAGGGATTGTTTATCTCTGAGCTCGTTAAAGGGAGGAAGTACCTTGGAACTTGTTTGAAAGAGTTGCTCATATCTTCGTACTTTTGTACTTGACTTGTTTTATTGATTAAATTCTTCCTCTCTGAATAGAGATTACAAGTTTAGGAATATCTATTTAAAATAGGAATTCTTTTCTAATTTTGTAAACTATGAATTCCTTTTAATTAAGAAATATAAAAATAGTAAGACTTTAAGAAAATATAGGAATAAACCACTAATATACAAATTCTGCTGTAAATAAAATATTGCCCAAACAAACCACTAATATACAAATTCTGCTGTAAATAAGATATTAGCAATCCTAACCCTAATTTAGAACCAGAACAGAGATCCTCGTAATCTAATCTAATTGCCTAGTGGTTCTTTCCATATGTTTCTTAAATGAGCCCCATCATTTTATGTTTTGCAACAATATTGCAGGTGAAAGCATTCATATTAGAGCCCGGTCCACTTACGGCTGATCCGACCAAGGGAGGGATCATCGATGTCGATGGCGAGGTCCTTGCCAAAGGAAATGGAGCATACAAGTGTGACCAGAAGACACTGATGGAGTACGACAAGCTTCAAATCACAATAGATCAAGGTTTAGCTACTGTGTTTTCCCCGATATGACATTATAAAAGGATTTTTACTTGGACCAAAGATGGATTTTTTCAATAACATTCTTTAAAGGGGGACGTGTAATAAGCACCGGTTTATATTCCAAATTAAAAGCACAGTTAATCGTGAGAAAAAGTTTACAGTTTCCTCCTCTTTCTGTTTCTTTATAATTACTTTAGCCATTGCTTCAAGGTTTCAATGTCTGGTGCCATAAAAGAAAGAGAAGGGAACAGGAGACATACGGGATGGACTGTTCGGTTTTACATTATGCTAAGTTCACTTTTGGTCGGTTTTCAAACCGAATGGACAAAATGCACACCCCTAGCCCAGGGATGGAAAGCACAACTCTGCAAGAATAAAAGAAACCTGAATTGTTGCATTGCCTCAAAAACAAAGCTTTTTGTTTCAATCAAAGCCATTTCAATGATCAAGCTAATTGGAGCAGATTCGTTGTTAACTAAAATTAATTAAAGAATCTCAATGTATTTAAATGTTGCATACTAACAATGCAATGATATGTTAATATTACCTAAATATCATCTATTCTGCTGAAAACTAAAATCAATTATGTCATCTGGAATAATAATAATGGGGGGATAGAGTAGTCTCTGCATACACGGCCACTCTTGATCCGTTACCATAGCCAGAGAGCAAAACAATATCACAATCTCCTGTGCTCTCTTGATAAACTATGACGTTCCTATCTAAGCTCATTACAATTCCTCTGTTCATTGATTCTACGGGCATCAAATATTGATAAGGCTGTAAATACTTAGGAATAGGAAAAGATTTCAAGCATCTTAGCCAAGACGTATTGTTGCGGCGGATCCATAGACACGGATCTGACATCTCATCAGGATCAAAATGGCTTATACACAGGAAGCCACGAAGAGACGACAGGTAAACCGAATCACCAGCTTTAGCTATGAAAGGCAGCATCAGTTCCTTGAATTTATCCTCTTCTAAATCGAAATAGATGATTACGTGAACGGATTCATTACCATTGAGTTTATTATTTTCAAGCTTCTGCACTTGCCTTGTCATCAGACAAAGCTGCTGCTGCTTCCGGAACATAATCCATCATGTATGGAAACTCGCTGATCAACTTTTCCCAACAATTGGTCTTAAGGTTATAAACCGCAATGGTTTTTTTATTCCGTGTTGATTGAAAAACTAACACAACTTTGTAGCTGTCGCTGAAGCTCTCGTAGCCAATGCCAACTATATAGCGACGCAACTTAACAGTACCATAACGACCAATGTTTTTGCATTCTCGAGTCGAAGGGTTCCACAGCAAGAAATTTGAAATCCTTTTATCTCCAACACCAATGAGTAATAAGCCATTACAAGAGTTATAAACCTCAAATGTAGGTTTTGTTCTGTGATCGACTGAGTAACCAAGCGGATTTTTGATCTCCACCCGATCAAATCCAGGATCTCCATATTGCTTGACGACGCGAAGCAAGAGAGATGGGTGTTGAGTGTGTGTATTCTCCATTTGAATCACTCCAAATTTATGGCGAGAGCGATTGAATCGGCGAATATGAGCAATGCCAAGCTCGTAACTTGAAATCAAAGAAAGCCAGGAGCTGTGAACTGATTTGAACCTAAGCAGAGATCTTACGGGTAATCTTGACAATATGTCTAGCAAAATATCATAAGGGATATGTGAGGAGTATAATTTTCTTCTTTTGATTGGCATGGTGATGATCCGTGATGATCTTGCTGGTAAGGTCCTTTTCTTCGCCACATCCATGGTGATATACAATGCAGAGCAAATCTGGATCTGTAGAGCTGCAAAGAAGCTTGAGCGAAGAAGATCTGGGGGAAAATATAAACTTGGATCTGAATCTGGTTGAATTGGAATAAATTCCTCAGTCCATAACTATTGGTGTTTTTTCCTGAATAATATAGAAGGTGAATCGTCTTCCTATTTTGGCCAACATGGTCTCATTGAGTATACACTGAATTACGGTTGGATGGAACTAGAATTTTAATAAAAATTATAAATTAAACTAAATTTTAGTCCTAACCGAATTATTGACTGATTTTTTTTATTAACAAAACCTATAATTTAGTTTCTGAATTTTAATATTTTTATACATTGAATTCCTATACTTTCAAAATTACACATTAAATCTCTAAACTTTTCGAAAATAACACATTAAGTCTAAAATAGACTCTACAAACGACAGTATAATACACATTTTGTTAAAATCGCATATATTTTAAAGGAATACTGTTATTTTTAACGTCCGTTTGAATTTAATATATTATAATAGATAAATTCAGGAATTCAATATATAGTTTTGAAAGTTCATAGATTTAATGTATAAATTTATAAAAAAAAATTACACAAAAATTCAGAAATTCAATGTAAAATTTTAAAAGTATAGAAATTTAACGTGTAAAAATGTTAAAATTAAAAGATAAAATTATAGATTTTTCCTATTTTATGTTACTTATCAAAACATAACTAATTACTACTGAGATAAAACTATACGGATTTACAATTTTTTTTATTTTCAGTTATTAACCAAATTAAAAAAATATAAAATTTTTTAATTATAAAATTTAATTTATTAATTAAAATTAAATCGATTATTTAATAAATTTTTGTAAATTATTTGATAATAAAAGAAATTGAATTATCAATTTAGTTTGTTAATTAAAAATTCCGATTAATAATTTTTACAAAATATAATTTTTAATTATAATTAATTTATAATTAAAAAAAAAACTCAATACACATTGTTTACTATTTTGTAGACAAGTCAACGCAACAGCATTTAAAGAATTTATATTTTAGAGCATGCGTGACACATGATTGTGGACCTTTGACTTTGGGCCTGCGGGGGTGACGCGCAACTGCTTGGATTTGGGAAAAGTGGGTCCCAAGTGGGAAGACATGTCTGGGAAAGAAAAAAAGATTGTGTAGATCCGGTTGCATGATTTTCAAACTACTTACATGTCAAACTTATTATCAACTCTGTTGCCAATTTATTACGTCACCATTTTTGTGGACAAAAATTCTCTGCGTGCAAACCCACGTAGAGTGAATCACGTTTATTTTCATAAATTTACACATTATACTAATAATATACCCATCAATACTCTTTAAAATTTTATTCATTTTATATTTTACTCTTTCAATCTCTTTTATTAAAAATTTAAATTATTCTCTGTATTATAATCAGAATCTATCTCACTAAATAAGTAGTCACCAGATAAAAAATAGAATATTATTTTCGTAATTTCTCTAAAAGAAGATTCTCTTAAATAACATTTTATGGCTAATTCAAATGACTGAAGAAAATCCTACGAGTAATTAAGAAAATAATATCGGTATATACTTTATCATTTTTTCTTTAGATAATAACAATAATAATTTTAATTTTATTACTATAAGTGGTTGATTATGAATTTTAAAAAATCTTATGTTAGAATCATAAATGAAACAATAAATACATAAAATATTGACATTACATATATAGGAAGTATAATTATATTTAATTACAATAAATCCAAATGGATAATAAAGTACTTATTTCGTTTTTTTATATGTCATTTTATAGTAAAATTTAAATTCTATTTATTTGTTATTTTTAAAATTTTAATATAATTTAATTTATTTTTTCAATTTAATTTTATTTTTTCAATAAAATTAGAATCAATTATATTTGATAATTTAGTTTTAATTACTTAATTTACTAATAAATTTAAATTTATTTATTATTTCTCAATTTTAATAAAAATAATAAAAATGACAAATAAAAAAAATGGATCGAGTATATTAAAGTATTGATTATAAGTTAACAATTATAGGAATTTTTTAATTTTTTTTTGAAAAAAAAGGGCCTAGCAAACACCGTGCAGTGAAGTTCTTGGTCTGTTCTAACCTAGGTGAAAACATCTATATAAAAGAAGGGTGAAGTTTGAGGTTAATAATTAAATATCTTATCCTTAATTTAATTTGTCTTATTATTGCTTTCGAAATTGTCATCAACGCAAATTCGTATTCCCACAAAACTACACAGACAATCAAACACAACTCCATTTTCCTATAACAGTAATTAGTAAACCACGTTGCAGTTTTTACATAACTTTTGAATTTAGGAACATTACTTATATTATACTATATAGATAACTGTCAATTCTCCCATTTTGTCTTATTATTATTATTATTATTATTATTATTATTATTGAAAATTCTCAATGTACATTTCATCAATCCATTAATAAATTATTTCATCTATTTTTTTATCAGTCATTTTTGTTAATTTTACTATAATTAATAAATAATAAATAAACTTAAATTTAGTATTAAATTACGTAATTAAAAATAAATTATCAAATCTAATTGGTTCTGACTTTATTAAAAAAAAAATAAATTGAAAAACTAAATTAAATTACATTAAAAATCTAAAAGTGACAGATAAATAAAATTTAAATTTTATTCAAAAATAATAGATAAAAAATAATAGAGAAAGTATCATATTAAAAATAAAATTTAACTTTTATCACTCTCAATAGATAAGATAAGATTGTGGGGTGTCATTTAATGAAAAATATTAAATTTCAATGTTGAACGCAAAACACCTTAAATATTAAAAAAAAGTATTTTATATCATTTTATATAGAAATTAGTACAGTTCGATTTTCAATTATAATCGAAATAGGCTAAAATTTTATAAAAATTACAAATCTAAACAAATTTTAATACCAAATGAATTTAATAATAAAATTTGTGTTATATTACCAATTAAAACTGAACTGGCTAATAGTTTAAAAATTTTTATTAGAAAAAAAAAGTAACAGTATTTTAAAAATTTTAAAATTTTTAATTATTGAATTATTAATTGAAAAATACTCCTCCACATATGTTCTATGCATAACTAAACTAGGTATAGAATATAGTGGCAATTAAGAGGAGTATGGCATGTGGCAGTCCGTCACTGCTCACCAGGGTATGAATCTGTAGCTTAATTTTGTCCTAGAAAACCAAACAGGGAAAATAGCATTGGTAGATGTGGTCGACATTTTTCAAACTTGAAGTCAACATTAATTTGTTTTACTACCATTTATCATATAATCATTTGCGGATTTATCTCCCGTACATGCATTTATATCTAGAGATTTTCACTTAATTTATATAATTATTCATCAGTAATTTTGTATTTTATATAGTTAATTAGGAATTTGGTTAATACTTTTCAACTCCCTATACACTTTCTTCTTTATTTCCCTTTTTCCTAAGTTATATATATATATATATATCACTTTTTCGTTGCTTATTACTAATTAATTATTGCATGTAATATATATGTGTGTGTGTAAGATTCAACTTTGGGTTGACCCCACTAACTAAATCGTCTAAAATCCATTATCTCTTTTCCGACTCAAAAATATATGTAGTTGGAGTTTGAATTAAAGATCGAAGCAACATTTTTTTTTCTTTTAAAAAAATATGGATTCAGTTTCTGTAAGTATTTTTCGAAAAAATTTATCATAAGAGACACTTTATGTCTTTATATTGATTTATTTAAAAATCACAAATTTACGTATCATGTTATATTGGTTTAAAAAGATTAAGTGGGAGGTAAAAAATTAAGTTGCATTACCAATTTCATATGAATGTATTAAAAATTGCATTTATCATTAAGCTGGTTTATACATAAATGTTGGATATAATTAAGTAGAAAATTTTTAAAATTAAAAGAGATTGCTTAAATGTGAAACAATTTCACTAGCTTAACTCCGTCAATAAATTTTAATTAATACAAAATGTTATGTAAAAATTATTTCCTATAATACGAATAAAAATTATGAACTGTGGCTGCGGGTGTGAAAAGCGTGCAGCGCGTGTAAAAGAAACTTAGGGTTACGTCACTGCAAAACTCTCGCGGGCCCAAAAAAAAAAAATCCTCAAGAAAATAAAATAAAAAACTGTAATTATCCCAAATTCCTCTGTTTTCTCATCTCCACCAACAAGTCAATTCTCGCCACGTGGGGGTATTTTAGTCTAAGTGTTTCCAGTCCAACACTAGTCAGCCTATGCTTGAATTACAAAAACACCCTGCTGTCCATTCTTTTTCTTTTTTGAAATTAGGTAGATATTAGCAATGTTATATATATATATATATAATTACAATAAGCTGAATAGATCATAAATATATTAAATTATTAAGTGATATATTTAAAATTTAAAATATTAATTTTTTAAATAAATAAATAATAAATATATATATGTGTGTGTTGTGTGTGAAAATATACAAAAAATTATGATTTTTTATACTTTTTAGCTAAAAATTCGATTTTATCTGGTTCTCCGATTTTTTCGGTTCAATTTAATTTTTTGTCAATCCGATTTTAAATAGTTAAATCAACTGATTGACCTATCGATTCATGGTATTGGTCCGATATGATTTAATAAGATTGGATATTAAGCAAATATTTGGAAAAATAAAAAAAAAATTGGAGCTAGATATATGACAAGAATTTGCAAGTTAAACTCGTAAACTTATATATTATGACTGATAATACCCTAAAAAATATAAATTAAATATCACAAGGTTCCAGAAGGTCCAAAATAAAGGTCTATAAAAGTTTCTTGGCTAGGCAGTCAAATACAAAAGTCAAGTATATCCAATCGAACGTGACCTCTTCCTAATAGGTATAAGCTGACTGACACACGCCACCATTAAATCGCCATTACTTGCAGAAATAAGCCATACTTGCCATCGAATAAGATAACTATTCAAGAGCACTGCTTAAACTTTTTAAGCTCTATAAATAGCAGGTTTTATTATGAGAAACATACTTTTTCTCCCCAAAGTAATGCTAATATTATCTCTCTAAGAGATTAACGCCCTTTACTAACTTAAGCATTAGAGTATCTAAACTAGCACAGTCGGGTAAGCTCATTTTTTTGCAGGTTTATTCCTCATCAATTCGATCGGAATCTATCCCTAAAACTATTACGTCTCTTATCCTTTCCATACAGAGACATCTTCTCTCATTATAAAATTTTGCGATTTATCATTTGGTACTTTCGTTGAGAGTCGATGAATGAGCCAATGCATTCAACTCTTGCTTTACGCAAAAAGGCATGGATTTACGACCACAGAGACAAAAATAAAACATACAATTTTCGTGAAAGTCTTCGAAACTACACGAGGGGTCATGCAGTAAAAGTAAAATACTACGAAGAGAAAGGCAAAATGCGCGAAATCCATGAAAGTCTCTAAGACTACACGAGAGCTCGAAAAAATAAAGATAAAACTCTAAGATCGAAAGAGAGTGGATAGCCATGTGACAAGATTGAAAGAAATTGGAATATCCCCCTTTCGATCCGTTGTGCAAGTGGCACATGAGACTCCCAGAACCAACTTACTGGAAAACATATTGATAAGGGTGAAATGGTCGCCCCTTTTTTGTTTCCTTTCTAATCAGAAAGAATCTGATACCAGAGCCAAAAAATTATCCTGAAAGTGCCCTCACCCTGGAGTAATGAGGAAAGTCGAATCAGAAAAAATGAGTCCAAAAAGGAAAGGCATCTTGCATGATGCCTTATGGATGAAGATAACTGTAGAGACATCAAGCAGGAAAGGAGAAAAAATGCATGGAAATTCCTTAAATCTCCTCATGATGATCAAAAGGTAGAAAATGAACAACTCGAGTTACACCCATTGGGCGAAGACATCCAGATGGCAAAATCGGGGCTGGCTCCAAAGAATAAAAAAGGCCCTAAAAGGATATCCCTTCACTCAAAAGATTGAAAGGTCAACAAATATCATGATGTTTATCCCAATTAAAAGATCGATGAAAATACTATCCTGATCAAAATATCGGTAGGAATTGTTGTTATCTCGATCGAAAGATCGATGAAATTTGTTATTATTCCGATCGTAAAGTCAATGAAGTTTGTCACTTTAAATGAAAAGATCAAGGGATACATTTGTTGTTTAGTCAATACTCTTTCGATCAATTAAATATTGATATACATATAGGAAGCAACAAAACAAAAAATTTATTGAAAGCATTACACATAAAATATACAGCCTTTAGATTTATTATCCATCACTCCTTTTTCAACCAATCCTCTGTGATGTTGCAAATGTCTCCCACTCGAGGCATGTCAAACTTGAAAAAAGAAAGGAGTTCAGCCACGACCTAAGTAGAGAAAGACAAAAGAAATGGTAGAAGTTAAAAAATGCATCATCCCATACAGTAAACGATGCTATGGTAGGGAATCGACCAATTGTTCACTCATCTTCATAAGATGGCAATATCAAAATAGGGAAAGAAAGAATCAGGAGGTTCCATAAGGAAGGCAGAGCAAGCGACGAAGAAGAAAATAGGAAGAGAAAGCAACGAAGAAACGATGAGCAAGCAAAAAAGCCAAAAGATCGACTTCATTTATAGAGATACGAAGGTACAAGTGGCGATCCCCATAAATAAGGAGTCAAAAGGAATAAATGATCACAATAAAGACTAAAAAAACTGAAAAGGCTTTAAAAAGAGATTAATTATCATCACTCTCCAAAAGACGTGATCAAAGAATGATTTCCGGTAAAGTTGAGCATCTTAGGGCCCAGGTAGGTCTCATCCCAATGCCCAAAAAATTATATGTGAAAAAGCCTGATACAATAAGATACTGGAAGCAATCAAATGTTGTCCAATGGGAATAAAGGGACCTTCAATCTCATCAATCCACTAACACACTTCAGAACCTATATCTTCAACCTGCTCCATGTCACGTCGTTGCTTACCTACTATGATATCTCGGTAGTCACACCACAGGTACTCAAGTGCACTTTCCTTATCTTTTCTGAAATAGCACGATGGTTTCAGGGCTCACGAACCAATTTTGGTTAGACAAATCCCCTGCTCAGTATTTATTAGATGTTCGATAATGTGGCCATCAACTCACTTTGAGACCCTGACGGATCATACTTTATCAATTTTAGCCCAACGATTGAAGGGCGATCCTAAAAAAGGATAACCTACTACGTTCACTAAAAAGTCATAATCTGATGTCTAAAATAATCGGAATGAGCCTAGTATCTTCTTACATATAAGTATCGTTCATACTACGTTATTCCTTTCTATAAGTTTCTAACAATATCTTTTTGCTTAGTCCTTTAAACACATCAAATGGATAAAAAAGCAAGACATGAGATATTCAAAGAATGAATTCATTCAAAATTCAAAGTACAAATTACACGGATAAGGAACTTCATGTCTGAGAAAATACATTGATAAAGCGCTCCCCGCTCAAAAAAAGAGAAGAGAGAGAAAAGAGGATAAAAGCCGTATTGCTACCTTGACCACCTCTTTCACTGTAAAGACCACCTCTCATTCAACCTCCCCTCTAGCAAGCCAACATCTTGAAAATGAAGAAGAAAATACGGGGTGTATATCCTCTGCCATGATCAGTAGAAAGTCCAGGGCTGAGAGGGATGAACGATTGGAATAATAAGCCGCATGACTTGTTATTGCAAGTCATAGGCCACTCGATGAGGATGTAATTTTTCATTCATTTTTACAAAATGGGAAAGTTGTGAAAAGCATTGCACGAAGTTCGATGGCTTCATAATCAAAAAATAAAAGAACTGGCGAAAAGAAGAAAGAGGGCACAGAGGAGAAAATATAAAAGCCCATTTTTATAAACTCCCTTGAATGCTTTGAAGGGCATTAATGAGAATGCCACATGTCAAAACATGTAACCGTGAATATTTGACTTGAGTAGTTCCTTCATAGGTTGCCACAAGTTTATCCCAAATTTGTTCGATGGTATCACAAGATAAAATTCTGTTAAATTTATTTGAATCCAAAGCACAATATAGTAAACTCATAGATTTAGAATTTCTTTGAATGTTTAACATATCTACATCATTGTATTCATTTTCATTTTTGGGAACTTCCTTTTTATCTTCAGTCTTAGTTGGAGGTATGTAGCACTTGACTATCATCTTCCAGCTCTTCATATCTTGCATTTGGATGAAGTGTCTCATTTGTGTTTTCCAAAATGAAAAATTTTATCCACAGGACATTGGGGGACGAGTTGAGGATTGTCCTTCAGCAAAAGTTATATTTGTTCCAACCACCTTTTAGATCTCTATAGGTGGTTAAAACTGAAATAGATAAAAAGACCTGCTCTGATACCATTTATGAGTCACAAATATACTCTAGAGGGGGATGAATAGAGTACTAAAAATTATAGATGTACTTGGAACAAATTACTACTATCACATATATTGAGATCATAAAATAATAAATTTAACTCAATATATTCAGATTAATTTACAAACATTTGGATATATGTATTAACGAATCATTTAAGTTATCATCCATATGTATGTAGCTGTATATAGTTCAATCATATGCATATAAATAGTAAAAGCATAAATATAAAAGAGAGAGAGTCCATCTATAAAATCATTTGTCCATTAACAATTTTATTAAATCAGTCAATTAATTTCGATTAAACACTATATCGATTTTTAACTCAAATTTTCGGATTGATTTATTGGTGAATCACTAAAAAATTTTAATAAATAATTTAATTAATTATACAATCTATAATATTATTTTTAATAGTTAAAAATGCTTTAAAAATAAAAAAATATAAAATAAATGCAATACCCATTAAAAGAATCAAAATAATAATAAAATTTTCATAATTAATTATAAAAATTAAATATATTTAATACAAAACTAACAATAGAGTGCTAATTATGTACATATAATGAATAAATAATAATAATAATAATAATAATAATAATAATAATAATAATAATAATAAATAATTTTAATATTTATTTACTAAAAATATGTATTATAATAATATTTTAGAAAGTTATATATTGTAATATTTACAACTTACATAAATATAAGTGTAAAATTTAAAATATAATTTATAAAATATATATAGATCGGTTAACCGTTAGTCAATGGTTAACCGTTTATTTTTAAAAATAAAAATTATAAATCTAAATTTTTTGTTTGCTTAAGTTAAAAATTGGTTCGATTTTAGATTAATTTTTCGGTTAACCTAAATTTCAATTTTTTTTTCTCATCCCTAATTTATACGCATGAGATTTTATGTATTTTTTTATAAAAAATCATATTAGTCTTCAAAATTATTTATAATTTAATTTTGATAATTATATATTTTCTTAAAAATATTTACATTCTCTCCGAGATTTTTTTCCTTATAAAAGTACTTTAAATTTAATTTTTACCTCCTTATATATAAATTTTTAATTTTGCTCGTTGTCGCAGCGCAAAGAGCTGCATTAAATATTGGGCATAAATTAAATATAAAAATATAATATTTCTTGTATTGATTTGAATAATTTTTTATAATACTTATATTATTTTGGCTTAATATTCTCTTAGCTCAATGCCTAATTTAAAGTAAAAATTTAGGCTAATTTTAATTATTATATCAGTACAATCCGATCAGAATCTGATTAACCTGTCATATCCAATTAGCCTAATAATAAGATCTCATCTTTTCAAATTCTTTGACACGTGGCTATTTCTAAGCATTCAAGTGCCTAAGCACGTCAAAGTCTCTCCAGGCACTTAAGTTACTATGCATTAAACCTAAAATATTAGGAGTGAGCAAAAAATTGAAAATATAATTAACCGTAAAATCGGTCCGAAACTGAATCAATTTTTATGGTTAATCGATCCGATAAATTCGGTTATGATTTTTATTTTTTACATTTTTGATTAATGGTTAGGATTTAGATTTTTAAGTACTGGTTAATCGTTAGTACACGGTTAACCGGTTCATATATATATATATTTATTTATTTTTATATCTTCATTTTTTCTATTTTTCTCTAAAATTTACATAAAATAATACTTTAAAATATATGTATTTTTTTATACCTTAATTTTTTTTATATTTTCCTATAAAATTTATAAAATACGTTAAACTAAATTTATATTATATCATTTTCTTTAATTATATAACAATATTTATATATAGCATCCAATTAACTTTTTATATATATATTTTTTTATCATATATTAGTGTTCATATTTAACTTAATAGCATTTAATTACATTATTATCCAAATTTTTATTTGACTTAGAATCAAATATAGTAATTTTCAATAAATATTAGCTATTAATTTATAAAACATGAATTTTGGCTAGTAAATTATGTTTGTTTCGTAATTTTTATATTAAATTACTTTATACATTGAAAATTGAATTGAATTTTATCTAATTTGTTCATATAATTTTATGTTATAAATTTTAATGATTAATCGAAAAATATTTGCTAACCAAACCGAAAAACAGAAACAGATAGGCTGGTTAATTGAATGTAACTGACTGATTAATTGTTAGTAATTTTAAAAAATCGATATTAATGGACTGGTTATTTTTTTTGCTAATGAACAGGTTAACCAGTCCATGCTCACCCCTATAAAATATGTACTATAAATAGCTTGTAACTCTTAAAATCATGTACATGATCTTGAAACCTTCTTTTTCTAAATTCTTTATCTCTCTTTAAATTTTTATTGATTTAAGTTTCGTAATATTAATGTCCGATCGGTTCTGACAAGTTTTCTTCTAGGTCTATTCATCCTTGTCGATTCGATTGGATTATTCTCCCATCATATTTTTCTCATTTCTGATATATTAAGATTTATCGATTCTCATATTACTAGCTAATTATTTTAATATTTCTTATGCCCATTAAGAATTATGTAAAAATGAATATGAAAGAACTTGAACAATTAAAGAAAAAGAGAAGATGTTGTGTTTTTGGAGCACAGAAAACAAACATAGTAGTATGGAATAATTTGGAAATTCCTAAAAATTCCAATCCAATTTGACTAACACAGGAAAATATGAAAGTTTTTTAAAAAAGACATGACGACTCTACGTGTTTTAAAAGCCTTATATATATTTATTCATTTCCACCAAATATATATATATATATATATATACTCACGCGCGTGTATTTATATATATTTTGGCACTCGCCAATATATATATAAATAAAGCCACAATTTTTATCTCGTTCATTTATAATTTTATACCCATTTCCGTATTATTCTCTCTTCAAAAACCCTCTCATTCATTCTCTCTGATATTTACTTGCTCTCTGTGATTGCATAGATCAGGCCGTAACCACCATTTCCACTCTCTTTTCGTGCTTTCTCTCTTTAGCTTCGCAGGATTTTGATTTTCTTTATTTGGGTTATGCTTTAGGTTTCAGTTCTTTTTGTTCATTTTTGGAAAAGTGGGGTTTGGGATGTCTGCTGCTCCTTCATCTTCTTCTTCCACTTCGAAGAAATGCTTCAACTTGGATTGTTCGGACTTCAAATCCAGAAAAGGGTGGCGGCTGCGTTCTGGGGACTTGGCTGACCTTTGTGATCGATGCGCGTGAGTTGTTTGACTGTTTCTTTGAATAAAATTTTAGTTTGGTTTATTTGAATTTGGGTTTGTGTTTTAATTTGGAGTGGATTTCGAGGTTTTACGTTTTGGAGTTTGGTGGTTTGGGTTAAGGGTGAATTTAAGAGTGTGTAATTGTTAGGGGTAACGTAGTGCGTTTCTGTTTTGTTATTTGCTAAATTTAGGAAGTTGTTATGGTTCTCCAGCTGAAAATTGGGGTTTTTTGGGAGGTCAATTTGGGAAATTTTCAGCTTTGAATGCCTGCTAGGCTGGTAGCGGAAATGAATGCCTTTCATATCTCATAATGCAGTGTTTTCTGGGATAACAACGGGGAAAGAGCTCAATTTTGTTATATTCTCTATTTGTTTTTTTTTTAATAAAAAAATTAAATTCACTTCATAAAATTTTATCACTGATGTGCCGGTTGAAAATGGTTAATCTATGACTTCTTTCTAATATATATATATATATATATATGTATATAATTCTTAATATATATGGAAAGGTTTTTACGTGTAGTTCTATATATATTTTTCTGGAAATAATATTTGGTAACTTTAGCTTTCCCTTTTTGGCCATTTATTTCGATGAACATACAACCTGCTTTGAGTCAGTAACCTGAAGAGTGATCGATGCAGTAGCTATTAATACTTTTGATTTTGCTGTTGATGGTGTTATTGAAACTAATCAATCTTGAAATGGAAGTAGGAGATTGCTCGAGGGAAATCAACTTACTTTTGTAGTCATAGAGATGGGAGTCCAGGATATCAATAAATTTTCTAAGTTTCCTAACTCCATTGCCTTTAATGGAGTTGAATACCAATATTGATTATGTAGGCTATAACTGCTTGAATGTTAGCTTCAGCTGAAATTTCACATTCTTTAGATTGGTAATTTAATTGTGTATATCTAAGAGTCACACAGATAAATACAGTCATCACTTTGACTAAAGATTTGGTTCATGTGTATTCTTAATGTTTATGCATAACCTTTAACTAGATAACATTGTGTTTTATGTGACAGTGGGTTTGAAATGGCTCTAATCCTTCAAGTGAAACTGTCATTTTTGGAGTTACAGCTATTCAAACTAATTTTCCTTTTTTTGGTTTTTATTCGATTTAGAGTCTTCCTGATGCTTGTTCAGGATTTAAGTTATACTCAGAAATCGGAAGAAAGGTACGGCTTAGAAAAGTGATGCAGAAGTTGACTTTTGATTTATGCAGATTGGAACATATAATATATTAAGTTACATCATGTTATTGCTTTAGATCTGCCTAGTGTTTTTCATGTCTACATCTAATTTCTTTGAGCAACAGAGGTGAAAATTTGATGAATTCATGCATAGAACCTGCGTACTAAGATAAGACTTCAAATTCTGTTTTATGAGCTCTTGGCTAGTGGCATTTTCTGCCTAGCTGCTGTATGAGTTCTAGTGTCTTCTGTCCTTCCTTTCTACAGAGAATTAATTAATTTTATTTCGGCAAAGCAGCTGAAAGCATGATATATGGTGGAAAAGATTGGTAGAATCTCCGGGGTTTGTTTTAGTAAGATTTCCTTTGGCATTCAATTTAGTCCAATTTTTATGAAGCTTGAAAAAAAAAGTTTTTGGACATTTGCTTCTATATAGGTTTGAAATTAATGGCTAAATAAGCAATTTTCTTAGGTAACTTGTATAAAAAGAGACTTTTGGCCTGTCGTGTGTAATATTATTTTGATTCAGTTTTAATCACTATCATGTATTTTTAGGATTAAATGTCTATTTTCTCCTCTTCAGTTAATGATTAACTCGTTATGTTATTTAGTTCTGTTTATGAGGAGGGAAGATTCTGTGAGACTTTCCACTTGACTTCCACTGGTTGGAGATGCTGTGAATCTTGTGGGAAGGTGAGCTGAGAACTCTTCTTGTCAAGTTGTTTGATTTCTAGGCTAATTATCTAATATGTGGGGTAAGTCTTCCAAATTCACTCTGTTTTTAGTGTAAGTCATCTCAGGGTTAATTTTACATTGCAGCGAGTGCACTGTGGATGTATTGTTTCAATTCCCACTTATCTGCTATTGGATGCTGGTGGGATAGAGTGCATAACATGTGCGAGAAAAAATCTTGTTTGGGTAAGAAGCCATTTTAATCACTCCTTGTTGGTCAAGTTTGTTTCCATATGTTGTTGTTGATGTCTTTATCACTACCAGGTTTTTCTGCTTGCAAGTGTCACATGTGCATTACATTTTATTTTTTATGCTTGCTATTCATTTATGATACATGCACTTGTTGTTGCATATTGTATATATGCATTATATTTCATAATCACTTGATATATCTTAAAGGATATGTGCATTTCTTGCTCCAAATATCATATGGAGTTCACTGTTGTATAATCTATACTTCAAGGCCATTCTTTGACCTTCCAGTTATATGATGTTGGCTTAATATGTTATTTACTTATTCATGATATGGGAAACATGTTTCCATAGATTCATCAGGGGGCTCATGGTGGATGCTCAAACATGCCATGTGACATGATATCCACATGGTTTCTTGCTTTAATACCAACTTTATCTATTACATTTTCCACTTCTTCGGCATCTCTCCCTGTATCTTTTTAAATCTTCATATTTGTTCTATTATTATTATTATTATTATTTTTTCACCAGATCTCTTTGGTTGCTTTGCTGAAGTCATCCATAGAATTGCGTGCATACTCTTTCCAATTTTTTCCTTAAAATCAGTATCATGAAAGACCATCTATTTTTATTTTGGAGTATGGTGAAGCTTTGAAACGTTTTCATTAACACTTCAATTATGGATCTGCATGGTCCTACTGATTAACTTTGTGTTATAATCTGTATGTCAGGCACCGAATACTGCATGGATGCCTTCTTTTGTTCTCAATGAGAGATTTAAAGACCCAGTCAAAAGGTGGAGCCAAATAGCTGGATCGGGTCCTGTTCCATGGCGGCAAGCACCCAGTTTGTTTAATTCTTCTATTTCGCATCCTGATTTGCATCCAAGGACAGTCTATGAGATTGACAGGCTTAATTCTGATGAGAGATCATCTACCACTTTAGAGAAAGGGAGAATGGAGGACTTCTCTGAAAGATTAATGAATGGGAGCCTGAAGCTTGCTACACGGGATATCCCTGAGAATGGGAGTGCTGGTAAAAATCCTTCACATGTTTTGTGCTACTCCTAGGGCGATGGTGTAGCATTTTCCTGTTTGCCATGCTAAGGAGAAAAAAAAAAAAAGAAGAAAGAAAGCGTTCTAGACAACAAACATAGTGGCTGCTAAATCTTATGTGAATATTTTGTTGCAGGAGCTAGCAATGAGGAGAAAGCTGGTTCATGCTTGGGTTTGCAGCAGCAGCCTTCTTCTCAAAGGGAGGATACATCTGCTCCGCAAATTGGAATCACTATACCTTTTGCATCTCTCAGTGAAGCAAATGGTCAAATTGGGGTCTCTGGAACACCTTTACGGCAACCTGCTCCACCTCTTGCAAAACAATATCATGGTAGTTTGCACAACGGAGCTGACTCATCAGCTGACACTCACACTCGCAATGGAAGGCCTCGAGCAGATGCTCGTGGTAGAAGCCAGTTGCTTCCTCGGTACTTTCCAAGGTTTACTAATGAAGAGCTACAACAGATTTCAGGAAAGTATCCTTTGATTTCACAAGATGTGAGTTTGAAGAAGCTTATTTAAATGCACTCTTAACCCATGTTCTTCAAATTTTTTCTTCTGACAAATGAATATGGGTGAGACCCAATAGGATCAGCTAAATTCTATGCTTTTTGATGCCAGGATTTCTCTTTATTTCTTTTTGAAAATAAACTTGAAAGCTTAACATATTAAAGTTCAAATTCCATAATCACCCCTTTGTTTGAGAAAATGTTAAGTGCTAGTGATGCTGGGCGAATTGGGCGTTTAGTGCTTCCGAAAAAATGTGCAGAGGTTAGTCCTTATTCTTCCAAGCTTAACCTTTTTCATTTTAGCCTTTTAATTCTAGACTTTCTTGTATAAGAGAAGATTGAAAAGATAAAATAGTTGGCCAATAATCAGAAATAAAGTCGAACGGTTCTTTACAGCCAGTTTGGGAACCCATGCATTGAGCAAAAAGTTTTATTTGTATTCATTAGGTATGATTCTTTTTTCTCCATTTCCACTTTATTAAGTCTAATGTAATGAAGTAATTGAACTGATTTCTATATTTATGCTTTAAAAGTGGCAAATATTTTTGAATCAGTTCATGCTTCTGCAATAAATGGTATTCTGACCCATTGATAATAGATTTAATCAAAGCAGAGTCATCCATTTAATGAATCCATTTAAGTTGAGATGGATGACTTGTCTTTTCTCTTGACAATGTAATGCCCCCATATTTACTAATATACTACAGTTTCCCAAATGGAGGGCCCAATAAAATTGCATAGTATGTCGTGGGAATGCCCAGTTGATGTTTGGATGTTTCTAGGCTGCCAGGACATGTTAATTTGTAGCTGATATGACTTTTCATGTTGAAGAGACTTATATTTCAACATATTGTGGAAAGTGATTATCATTAACCAGAGATTCTAAATAGAATTGCCATGCGTTATGGCATTTCTTCTTTTATTGATTTTCCATGCAGCCTCTTTTCAAGTATATGTCATATAGAAGTTTGAATATGAATGATCTTATTTATATATATGCTCATGTTTGATGGAAATGCTTTTTGACACTTCTAAAACCTCATATTTGGAAGAGAATCATTAGTTGCATTTAATACACAGAAAATTTGGCATCTCTCTCTCCCCTTGTAGCTTCATCATCATTTTCTTTCTTGGTGATTCTTCAATGCTAATTTGCATTTACTTTTTGGCAGGCCTATTTCCCACCAATTTCTCATCCTGAAGGGCTACCTCTTAAGGTCCAGGATTCTAAAGGCAAAGAATGGATATTTCAGTTTCGCTTCTGGCCCAACAATAATAGCAGAATGTACGTTCTGGAGGGGGTAACTCCTTGCATACAGAATATGCGATTGCAAGCAGGTGACATAGGTAATTACCAAATTGAGTGGAAAAGATTGTGCCAGAATTTTCTGGTTTGATTTTAGGGGATGATTATATTATGTCTTGTGTTGTTTTACTTATATGAGGCCCTTTATATTTGTTTGATCCCTGTCTCTTGATTTGTCTGTGGCATGGCTCTTACATCTTCATAGACATGCTGCCTATTGGGTTTGTGTTTCTATTTTGATCATTCCATGGTTTAATCCGTTCAATATTATGGTGTGGTACCAGCTTCCTATGAATATGGTTCAGAGTTCTATAGTATAACTTCCTATGAATTACTGCATCATGTTTCAGAGTTCTACAGTATTGAAACTGAAATTTGATTCTTTTGCCTCAGTAACATTTAGCCGATTAGAGCCTGAAGGAAAACTGGTTATGGGATTCAGAAAGGCTTCAACTGCTCCATTGTCTGATCAGGTAAGATATTTTGGACTTCACAAGTCCAGTATTTTGTGCATCCCTACATGCCAGAGTCAAGGATTTTGGTTGTAATGTTGCAAAGGCAATTATGCCCGCTAAGGTTATTAGCACTGACATCGATGTGAAAATAAGATCAGGCATGAGAGAGTTCTTGTTTTAAGAAATACTGTCAATACTCACCTTTGATTGTTTAGGATGACCTTGACAACAATTTTTGTTTGGTTCAGCTTTTAAGGCCCCTTCAGTTAAGCCAGTGAATTAACTCATCATTTTTTTTGTTTACAGGACAATGACACAAGACAGACTGGTAATGGTGTGTCCCTTAATGGAGATGTTAGTATTGCAAAGACTTTCATGCTAAAATGGCTTTAACCTTTTATCATTTGAAAGATGATGTTGGATAATCAGATTTTACATCAATGAAACAGGTAGAATTGGCTGATCCTAGTCCTTGGTCTAAAGTTGACAAGTCAGGGTACATAGCGAAAGAAGTTCTTGAAGCAAAATCTTCAATAAAGAAACGGAAAAGCAGCACATTGGGTTCAAAAAGTAAGCGTCTGAGAATTGAAAATGAAGACATGATAGAACTAAAGCTGACATGGGAAGAAGCACAAGGGCTGCTCCGCCCACCTGCTGACCACATTCCTAGTGTTGTGGTGATTGAAGGATTTGAGTTTGAGGAGTACGAGGTAATTTGTGCCAATGGGTATTATTCTTTTCCTTTAGCCACCCCCCAGTGTTCTCTTGTTTGTACGCAGTGGCATGAGGAGCTGGGATGTCTTGGTCTTGTTGTCATCAGTTGAAGTTATTATTTATTTTTCCTTCTGCTTTGATGATGTACCATGATTAACAACTTACCTAGACCAGCTAAAATCTGATGGTAGTGAAGACAACTTGAATTTTGGTTCCCTGGTTGAACACCCCGGTGGGCGACACATTGGTAGTATAATACAGAGGGTTTGGTTAGAATGCCTCTTTATATTAGGGCAGTGCTTTTTATGATTCTGCAATAAGCATACAGTATTCTACCCGTGGTCTTAAAAATTTGAGCATGATCTGGCATAGAAAGCAGAATCAAAGAGTAGAAGTATTATCAAGGGAAGGCTCCTTTATTTCTAGAATGCATTGCTCAGAATTCCTTGCTCTTGTATAAACCTACATAATTTTCTTGTGTAATTGTTATCGTCAATCCTTGTTTCAATTGAAGAAAACTTACGTTTATTGGAGCAGTGATTGATTGTTCATTCAGATGTTATTATGTTTGGACGGAAAGTACTCGTGCTTATTTTGGTGTGTTCCTTGTGAGGCGTCTCTTTTCTCAATAATCACATGCTTGCTATGACAGGATGCACCAATACTTGGGAAACCAACAATTTTTGCAACTGATAATTCAGGGTAAGTTACCTGAGCATTACAGTATGATTTGACTTTTTAGTGTAATGAAAAAATTTATAGCATGATTTGGCCCTTAGATACAGGCAAAAAATCTGTAAGATTTCAAATTGCATTATTGATTGTTGGTAACCCTACTATCTTCCTTGATTAACCCTCTAAATATTAAGCTGTTTTGCTTTAAGAAGATATTGTCTTTCTAACGATTAACGGAGCTTAAGTGCATCAACAATTGTGAATATATCATCTTTCACAATTGTGCATTAACTTAGAATAATGTTTTCATTATTATAATAAGTTTCCTACTGCTGTCTTATCTTTTCCCTTTTTTTTTTTTTTAAAAAAAAAGGGGGGGGGATGGGGGTTGGGCTGGGTTTCACTGTATCTTGCATGCTTTGCAGTTTGGCCTTTGAGCCGCTTAACTGAGTGCATTTCTCTAGTTGTGACATCTTTTCCCTCTTCTCGGACAAGTAATTGCTAATCCTCTGTTCTTCTGGCAGCCAAAAAATTCAATGGGTTCAATGTGAAGATTGTTTTAAATGGCGTAAAGTACCTGCCAGTGCACTTCTTCCCTCCAAATGGACATGTTCTGGTAATTCTTGGGATCCTGAAAGGTATAGCATGTGTTTATTTTTATATTTCAGATTTAGTTTTCCACTTAGATACTGTACCTTATATGCTTTGAGGGATTGTTGGATAGCCAGGGATCTCTCATTTTGAGTGATGACATGGTGAAATCCCACATTCATTTTATCCTTCTGCTAGATGCATGCATGCATTTGAGGGACTTGATGACGTTGTGTTCACTTCATGAGATTAGTCTAAAAGCTTTTCTAGGACTGTAGGATTGTGTTTTATAACAAATGTTTAGAAATAAATTTGATGCTGCCATGGCTTGTGCTGAAATTTTTATCCATGGTGGAAGTTAGATGCTTGGTAAATAAAGAAGTCATTGGTATGTGTTGTGCCTTTCTTTCTCTGGAAGATGGACAAACAGCTACTTAAATTTTCATATTATCTGAATACACGAGTATTCTGGCTTCTGAGCATTATGTTAAATAGTTTTGTATCTCTCTCTTGATAGATCGATGTGTTCAGCAGCCCAAGAATTGACGGCAGAACAGCTTGAAGATCTGCTTCCACCTTGTAATTCAGGTACAAATGACTTGGAACGTTTTGCTTCATGTTCAATTCATTGACTTACTTGGTGGTTAGTATTACGAGGAAGGTAAAATGTATATTGACTACAATCATGTTCCAAAACTTTTAACTGTTTTTTGCTGTCTATGTGCTGATGAGTTTAAGCTGGTGGCTCTTGTTGTCATTGTGGCACTTGTTTTGTGTGCTGCAACTGCCCAATTTGCAATTGATATTGTTATCACTCCGTCTTTGTAGCTGCCTCGAAGAAATTGAAGGCTGCTAAACAGGAAACCGATAATGTCGAAGCATTGGAGGGGCTAGACACTCTTGCCAACCTAGCAATTTTAGGAGAGAATGAAACACTTCCAGCATCATCTCAGGCCACCACAAAGCACCCCCGACATAGACCTGGCTGCTCCTGCATTGTGTGCATTCAGCCACCAAGTGGAAAGGGGCCCAAACACAAGCAGACATGCACATGTAATGTGTGCCAAACAGTGAAGCGTCGTTTTAAAACTCTAATGATGAAGCGTGAGAAAAAGCAATCCGAGAAAGAAGCAGATTCTACAAGGAAAAAGCAGCTCCAACCTTTGCCTGAAAAATTGCTGGATGATTACCCCTCGCCATCTAGTAACACCGGAAGTGGCAGTCCAAACAAGAAAAAGCTGGTCAGTGAAGGTTCTGAAGAAGATCCCAACAGAGTTAAATCCTCAACTTCGCCTTTCAAAGGCCAAATTGATCTGAATATCCAGCCAGAGCGAGAAGAAGAATTTTCACCGGGTTCGGATTCTGGAAGCATGATGAAGATGCTCCAAGATGCAAATGATAGGTATTTTGGGCAGCAGAGACTTGTGAGTTCTGATGGTGATGATATTGCAGCAGGTAAAGAGAGCCATGCTGATCATGCTGTGGTTGAAAAAATCAGTGAGAGTATTACACTTGTCAGCACGCATCAAGATTTGGAGAAGGATCATCCTGCAACTTTCTTAGTGTCTACATCCCCTCCAGCTGCTGGATAGCTATTGCTTTGAATCATAAAATGGCGAATACTATGATAATTCTGTTTGTACATTTCGACATCCACATGGTGTTTCTTTGGTCTGTACATAAAGTAGAGGGGTAGCGAAGCAGGGTAACATGGTTGAGATTCCAATAGTTTTGCTGATTCTTATCCAACATCATCATCTCTTCTGTAATGCAATTGGATACTGACTAGCATAGATCCTGAAAACTGATTACTTATTGCAAGTGGGCAGTAGGTTGAAGCTATGTAGTTCATTTTTAGGAGCTCACCTCTACCCACAGTCAGGATCATCGACAATGTAACTTAGCTGTGCCACTTCTTTTAACAGTAAATGAGAAATTGCTTTTTTGTAACTTTATCTAGTGAATGCCTTTTGATAATAAACCCTTTTTTCTTTTTTCAAAAGAGAAATTTCATCAAGACGAAATTGAAGGAAAATGGAGAGAGATTAAGTCTACAATGAAAATTCCTTAATTTATAAACTTGTATGGTTGGAGATTTATACAAGTTCTAATATATATATATATAAATAAAATATTTATAGACTTATTTTCTGGCAGTGTTTCCTATTTTTATATATATTATATTTTAGTTATTATATAATATTCTAATAATAGAAAATAAATTTATGTTGCTTTTTGTGGTTGAGAAGAAAGCAAAGGAAGATTCAGTCAACCGAAACCATCCACCTGGGATTAAAAATATGCAGTATTTCTAAATAACCTTTCAGTTAAGCTTGGATGGTCCTAATCTCAAAATAACCCTTATTTACTCTATACCAGAAATAAGCTTCCTTTTCTAAGCTTTACTTACTCTACATTCCTTTTCATGGTGACAGTTTTTTGCTTTTGTCACCTCTCTTCCTCCTCAATAGGCAGGAAGGTCATGAAGAGGAAGATGATCATAGTATAACTTTTAATTATCAAACAAAATTAACAAAAAAAAAAAAAAAACAAACAAACAAATTTATGCTTAGCAGCATCAACCTTTGCCCTTAATTTTTATCATCATCATCATCATCACAAGAAAAAAAAGTAGTAGAGTTAATCTTGGTATTTGTCAAGATGAACGATTTGTTTTCGAGTTCGTTCAAGAAATACACTGATCTCAGGCAACAAGCATATCTTGATGATGTTGAGGCTGGAAAGGAGCCGATGAATCTTGATAAATTCTTTGAAGATGTTGAAAATGTTAAGGAAGATATCAAAACTCTTGAGAAGCTATACAAGAGTTTGCAAGAAGCTCATGAAGAGACCAAGATTGTGCACAATGCCAACACCGTGAAGAACCTTCGTGCTCGAATGGATGCAGACGTTTCACAAGTCCTGAAACGCGCCAAAATCATCAAGCAAAAGCTTGAAGCTTTAGAAAGGTCCAATGCAACTGCTCGAAATGTTTCAGGCTGCGGTCCAGGATCATCTGCAGACCGAACCAGGTCCTCTGTGGTTAGTGGTTTAGGCAAGAAGCTCAAGGACCGAATGGACGAGTTTCAGGATCTTCGAGGCAGAATAACATCAGAATATAAAGAAACTATTGAACGCAGGTATTTCACAATCACGGGTGAACAGGCAAGCGAAGAATTGATTGAGAATTTGATATCAAGTGGAGAAAGTGAAAATTTCCTGCAGAAAGCTATTCAAGAACAAGGCAGAGGTCAGATTCTTGATACAATATCAGAAATTCAAGAAAGGCATGATGCTGTGAAGGATATAGAGAAGAATTTAATTGAGCTCCATCAGGTTTTCTTGGACATGGCTGCACTTGTGGAAGCTCAGGGTCACCAGCTGAATGACATTGAGAGTCATGTGGCTCATGCCAGCTCCTTTGTCCGGCGGGGGACCGATCAGCTTCAGGAAGCTAGGGAGTATCAGAAAAGCAATAGGAAATGGACCTGCATTGCCATTTATGGTGGTCTTGCTCTTATTGTTTTGCTATTGTTGCCACTCTTACCAACAATTTTGACTATGTTAAGATGAGAAGTGAATTTTGTTTTTTCTTTGGTTGCTTTTCTGGATTCATAATCATCTGAGTTTCACTGTATTTGTTAGATCATTAAGCCACTAAGAAAAAATTGCAGTTTCATTTCCAAGTACTGCCATTCCAGAAAATTTACAGAATACAATGGAAAAGAAACAAAGTTTCTACAAAATAAATAGCCCAACTAAAATTAATTTATGGCCATTTTCCCCCAAATTAGCACACAACATTCAAACAACCGCAATTTTACCCCAATACATTTCAAAAACAATTTTCTTTTCATATTTTATTTCTGGGATCAAATGCCGTAAAATGATAGCATATCAAGAGTTTAATGCTAATTTGTCCAAAAAAATAATTTTGAGATAAAATGATGATTATATAAATAACCATTTAAATTTTCTGCTATTTCAAGATATTTTTTTTATTATATCTTTTTGGTTCGTTAAGGATGTTGCTGCCAATCCATAACCAATGTTCAAGCATAAGAAAAAGAAATGGTCCAAGTTCAGACTACAGGCAGCACAAGTGTTAAAAAGGCAGAAATGGGTAGGGGGTTGGGTTGTGGGGGTTGAGGTGAATGCTAGCCAATGAATCCTCTAGCACAACATAAACCATCTTGGGCAGACAACTTGAATGTTAAATGTTGCATTTTACCACAACCAGTGTTCATTCAGTAAATGATGAATATGAACCCTTTGATAAAAAATAATACTTTTTTTTTTTTTAAATCTTTCCCACGAAACAAAATATCTTCCCACAAAATTTCACATAAAAGCTAAGGAGTTTAACCAGAAAATATTTTACAATTACCAGCTGAAATATTAGGAGTTATCACAGCATATACTGCTCAGCAATACAGAATGGTAACAGAAAGCACCAGAAAACAAATCATAACCCACTATCCAGATTGCCCATTTCAGCTCCATTAAGTCTGAAAACATCATCATATGTTACTAACTGCCAGTGCCCACAATAAATGCAACTCAAGTCTGTCAAATGCAATCTGGTGAGAAAATACAGCCCATACATCCATAAATACGAGAATGATTTTGGAAGAAAGCTAAAGCTTTGCAACAGTATCTTATTTGACATCAGACTGAAGCCATGATCAAACAAACCACAATCCAAATAACATGCTGATAGTATAAACTTTCAATCTAACAAGTGGATTACATTATACTGCAACAGCAGCCATAGCAGCAACCCTCTGTTTGCAAGACGAGCATTTCACAAAATCAAAAAGGTACAAATGAATATTAAAATAACCAACTTAGGTCACGTACAAACAATTTACAACACATAAAACAATTTCATTTTAATAATCCAGCAATTCCCAATTGTATAAAAGCTATTACAGAATTAATATTTCTTCCAACTCACCATTGAGGTTCAACCAAATTGCTGCAAAAACCAGAGATTATATATCCAATATCCCACAAACTAAACCCCTCAATTTACAAGCTCAACATAATCAATCAAGTACCAGCACTAGGCAAGGCCGCCATAAAAGAATTATACGATGATTCAAGATCAAAGTGCAGCTGCCGAGCCTGCTGCTCTGTCAACTCATCTGCTGCCCCCATCTTAGACAGCCTGGAAATCCAATCTCTCATCTTTGTCTTCCCCTCGAAATCTGGTGGCAAAATGCTCAACTTGTTAAGCGATGCTGAGAGGTCAGAAAGCAAGGGGTGCACCTGATCCACTGCCACCATATTCAGCTTCAAGGAATCCATAGCTGTGATAAAGTTCTGAACACACTCCGCCACAATGGCAGCTGAAGTAGTTGTTGAGGCAGCTGCAGCAGCTCGATGTTCGACAGTGGCAGGCACACCAGAAGTCACCAAACGGTTTATGGCAGCTGGACAATCCATCTTGTACGTATCTGCAAAGCGCTCAATGCTTGGAACAATGTCTTTGAGTGTGGAAGATAAGGTTTTGAAGTGAGCAATAAGTTTCTGGCATTCGGTTTCATACTCTGATGAGGATATAATGTCACGAATATAAGCCTTCTCAAGCTTCTCTGTGGCTTTAATTATAGCATAGAGCTCAGCAAAGTTCTCATACATTTCTCTCTCGCGCTTGTCGTTCCATAGCTTGACCTCCATTTGGTATATGTATATATGCTTGAAAAAGAATAAAAATTCTAGTCTAGAAGTTAGATATATTAAGGTATATGGGGAGGATTGGAGAAGAGAACGGGACACGCGCAAGGAGCACTAGCCTTCTAAGCTGAAAAACAATCAACAACAAAGAAATTAGCCAAATTTTACTATTTGTGCAAATCCACAAGAAAGCAAAGGCCATTTCAACCTCAACAAGCAATGTATTTCCATGGAAAACAATCAACAAGGATTGGCATACAATGCCCCTTCTATAGCAATTAAATACGATACTAAACTAACTATTCTATTCCAAAATCAACTGCATGAATAATAATTTACAAAAGTCAACCAATCTAAGAAAGAAATAGAGAACACGAGATACAAAACCTGAATGTGGGGCTAAATTCTTCACTATCAAGTACTCAATAAAGCAATATGATTAATTTAACTGATCATACACCAGTATAGTTGAGGATTAACAGAGACAAAAAGCATTAACTGACCAACAAAAAGAAAATAAAACATACACAAGAAAAAAAAAAGCTATCTTTTCCCTTCTCGATTCCTTCGGTTTCTGTAGAAACCATGGAACCACATCAAGAAAAACCAACAGATCACAGAATCAGAAATTAAAAACCCAACAATGAAAAACCAAAACCCATTAAAATAGAAACAAAAAGGAGAAAACTTTAAAAACTTATACCTCTAGATCAGAGAGAATCGAAAATGAAAAAGACCCAGAAGGGTAAGGATAGGGAATTAATTAAAGCATATATAGGATATGAGAGAGAAGAAGGGAACTCACAGGAAGTGAAAAAACGCGGCTTTGCAGAACGTGAAGAACCTTTCTATGGCTTCCAGAGGAGAGAGAAAAGAGAGAAAAGGGAGAGATGATGTATTTGTATTGTATGAGGAATTGCGTGTAGCAGTTGGGATGAGCGCAATAAATGAAAAAAAAAAAATATATGGCAGTGGACAAAAACCGGGCTTCTAGAAACTACGCCGTTTCATTCCACAGCTTGACCTTCTTTTGTATGTATTATTTAGGCTAAGTTACAATTTATGCAACTAGAAAATATTAAAATTGCCTGATATAATTATTAAAAACATTAAAATTATTAATTTTTATTCAGAATGAAAATATAATAAATTACTGGTAAAAAAAATTTAAATTGAGTGCAAGTAAAATTTTCCGAATTTAATTCAAGTTTATTTTAATGGATGTCCATTATTTAATAAATCGATGTTGTAATTTGTTATTTTTTATCAGATGCTTTTTATTTCGTTAACTAACTGTAATTCTTATTAGAAAAATAAAAATTGATTATTCTAATATTTTTGTTGGAAAAAATTAATTTTTAATTAGTACACAAATAATAGAGCAAAAATTATCCTTAACCCTTTATTTATTTTGTTCTCGAATTTTTTTTTTTCTTTTTCATGAATGGCCAACCAAAATGGGCTTGCAAATAGGGTTCGTTTAAGACAAGTAGCCATTAACCCTTCAAAAACTCATTGCACACCACCTGATAAAGGAAAGCATTCCAACTTAGCTATTGATTTTCATTAATATTGAATAAGGTACTTCTGAAGCAGATCTTCATCCTCTCTATCTCTCGCACTGTAACAGAATATATATATTGCTAATTAGTTGATTAGCTTACCTTGTGTAGTATTTTTCTAATTAGACTATTTGATTAGTTTCTTTAGTTAACTTCTCTTTTTATATATAAATACACTTGTAAATCCTTTCAAGTTAATATTCAAAAAAAAATTATTTCACTCTAGTAATCAATTTATTTTATATATTTTTTTTATTCTAGATTGGAAGGATTTGTATCATCAAACTATATTGAATAAAAAATCAATGAAGATAGAAGTTAACATAATTAAGAAGCATGATTACGTGCAAAATCCTTTTCCAACAATGATATATATATACACACACACACACCAGACTCAACCTTTGTATACTTCTCAAATGCTTCAAAGATCTGCCAGCCCCATTCGCGGTATCTGTTGTATCATCATATTCGATCGTATAAAAACAAATGTAAAAGAAAGAAAGAAAGAAAGCGACTTGTTGAGTAATGCAGTTTTGGAAATTAAATTCAAGAACATAGGATAACCTGATGCCTTTAGTTTCATAGAAATGAAACCAAAAAATATAGGTAACCTAAAGCTTGAATGTTCGTAGACATACTTTTGGTCTTCTGTGATTCGATACAACACAAACAACGACTCCACAGTTTCAGGGAGTAAAAGATTATGACAATCAGCATATTTTATTATTATGTCATCAACAAACTTTGAACTCTTATTTCCACCTTTAAGCCCACCTTCAGAATATTCCTGCATAATTCAGAACCAGATGCCATATGATCACAACAAAGAAATAAAGTACAGTATATTTAGAAAACAAACTGCCAAAAACTCTAAAAAAAATAAAAAATAAAAACAGAATAGAATGAGGATATAGTTATGGACTTTGTCATCTGATCTTTACATTTTCTAGTAACAGTGCCTAACTCAAAATATGCCACCAAACCCAAATCTTTTGCATGATGGACACGTATCTCTCCATAAATCCCACCACCAAGCTCTCTTCTTCTCCCAATAAATAATCTTCTACAATGAGAAACACAGCTGCTTTTAAGTTATCACAGCTTGTACTTAGCTATTTCTTTTATGAACTCAACATCTTTATCTCTGCATTGTATTTTTAGTAGATTTTGATGTATAAAATATAGTATTTAGTTTACCAAATGAAAAAATAGTATATTTATTGGTTTTTATGAATATAAATTATAATGTATTTTTTATAAAAAGAAAATATAGTGTATTTTATTTTTTCAAAAGAAAATACATTATAGTTTTAATAGTTTTAAATGTATAAAATACAGTATTTATTTTATGAAAAGAAATTACAGTGTATTTATTAAATTTTATAAATAGAAAGTACAATGTATTTTTTATGAAAAGAAAATACTGTATATATTATTTTGTCAAAAAAATACATTGTATTTTTAGTAGGTTTTCATTTATAAAATACAATATTTATTTAATGAAAAGAAAATAAAGTATATTTATTCAATTTTATAAATAAAAAATACAGTGTATTTTATATAAAAATAAAATACAGGATATTTTATTTTATCAAAAGAAAATACATTGTATTTTTAGTAGATTTTTATATATAAAATATAGTGTTTATTTTATGAAAAGAAATTAAAGTATACTTATTGAATTTTATGAATAAAAAATATATTGTATTTGTTAATGAAAATAAAATAAAGTGTATTTTTTTAAAAGAAAATACATTATATTTTAGTAGATTTTCATGTATAAAATATAATATTTATTTTACGAAAAAATAGAGTTTATTTTTTTATACATAAAAAATATAGTGTATTTTATTTTACACATAAATAAAATATAATATATTTTTTATACATAAAAAATACAATATATTTTATTTTATACATAAAAATATAGTATATTTTTTGTATATAAAAATACAATATTTTATTTTGTACATAAAAAATACAATATATTTTCTTTTGATAAAATTTAATACACTATATTTTCTTTTCTTTTGACTAAAAATACAATATATTTAATTTTGTACATAAAAAATACAATATTTTTTACATAAAAAATATAATATATTCTCTTTCGTACATAAAAAATACAGTATATTTTTGTGCAAAAAATAAAGAGTATTTTTTATATATAAAAAATATAGTGTATTTCCTTTTGTACATAAAAAATATAATATATTTTTTGTACATAAAAATATAATATATTTTTTTATACATAAAAATATAGTATATTTTTTTCGTGTATAAAAAGTACAATGTAATTTTTTGTACATAAAAAATGCAATTTATTTTCTTTTATACATAAAAACTGTATTTTTTATGTATATAAAAAATATAATATATTTTTTATACATAAAAAATATAGTATATTTTCTTTTATACATAAAAAATATAGTATATTTTCTTTTATACATAAAAATAAAGTGTATTTTTTTCAAAAGAAAATATATTATATTTTAGTAGATTTTCATGTATAAAATATAATATTTATTTTACGAAAAAATATACTTTATTTTCTTTTATACATAAAAAATATAGTTTATTTTCTTTTATACATAAAAAATACAGTATATTTTATTTTGCACATAAATAAAATATAATTTATTTTTTTGTACGTAAAATATATAGTATATTTTATTTTATACATAAAAATATAGTATATTTTTTGTATATAAAAATATAATATTTTATTTTGTACATAAAAAATATAATATATTTTCTTTTGATAAAATTTAATACACCGTATTTTCTTTTTTTGACTAAAAATATAATATATTTAATTTTATACATAAAAAATACAGTATTTTTTATATAAAAAATATAATATTTTTTTAATCATAAACAATATAGTATATTTTTTGTGCATAAAAAATGTAAAATACAGTATATTTTTTTGTACATAAAAAATAAAATATATTTTTTGTACATAAAAATATAATATATTTTTTGTACATAAAAATACAGTGTATTTTTTTGTGTATAAAAAGTACAATGTAATTTTTTGTACGTAAAAAAATGCAGTTTATTTTCTTTTGTACATAAAAAATTATATTTTTTATGTATATAAAAATATAGTATATATTTTTGTACATAAAAATACAGTATATTTTTTTATATATAAAAAATATAGTATATTTTTTTGTATATAAAAATTACAGTGTATTTTTTTGTATATAAAAATATAATGTATTTTTTTATACATAAAAAATAGTGTATTTTTTGTACATAAAAAATAGTGTATTTTTTGTACATAAAAAATACAATATATTTGGTTTTATACATAAAAAATATAGTAAATTTTATTTTGTATATAGAAAAATATATTATATTTTATTTTGTACTTAAAAAATACAATGTATGTTAAGTCTAATTCTGATCTAAGAAGGTTGTTGATTCACATTGCAAATAAGTCGATACTTCTTGTTGAAGACATTGATTGTACTGTTGAATTAAAGAATAGGACTGCTGAAGCTAAAGCTGTTCATGCCAAGCATAATCAAGGAAATCAGGTAATTAATTTTCCAATTTTGATAGTGTGGCAGTTGATTAACACATAGATTATCTATACTTCCAATTATCTAAGATATTGTTGTTAATTATGCGTTTATAGTGTTCTGCTAGAATGATTAACTTTGATTTGAGAGATTATAAGACAGGACTAAGCCAAAAATTTGTTGCCAATGATTGAAAAACTTAAGCCCATTGTGATGCATGCAATTGTAATGGATGATTGCGTAGCATATATTATATTGAAGGTTGGGCAGTGACATTATATTTGGAACAGTTTCAGGTGACACTATCAAGATTGCTGAACTTCATAGATGGGCTATGGTCAAGCTGTGGGAAAGAAAGAATCATAATCTTCACTACCAATCACATAGAGAAGCTTGATCTATTTATAAATTATTTCAGTTATATACAATCAAATTTTATAATATTATTATTAAAAAATATATATAACATCTAAAAAAATTATTTTTTTATATCATAAAAACGAAATTGATGATTACATAATAATGGTGGATTAAAAAAGAAAGGATGAAGTATTTAGTAGAAATACGAAACATGTATTATAAGCAATTATAAGATGTGAGAATTTTTGAAAATTGAAGTTTAAAAAATAGTAATTATCGAAGAGAAAATTAAAAAAATGGTATTTAAGAAAGTTGAAAATTAGGAGGCTGGAATATATATATATATATATATATATATATATATATATATATATATATATATATATATATATATATATATATATAGTTTTTTTTTGGGTATTTACGAAGAAACCCCTTAATTGAACCTCTCTGTCCCGTTTCCGTCTTCTGGCCAAGTGTTTCGGATTGGAGGCCCAAAATATTCTGAATAGGGAAATTGAATTGAATTTCATCACAAAACAGGTTCTGAAACAATCATTTTGTTTTACATTTCGATCTCTTCCGTCTGCTTTTCTTTTAGCTCAGCTCAATTGGGGCCTAAAGGTAAAATCTTTCCCTGTTTCCCTTCTGAATATGATATCCTAGAGTAATTGCTCTATGTAACTTCAACTGACATCGGTTTTTGATCGAATTTCATTGAGGAGCTCAGTTTCGTCTGTTTCATGGCAAGATTTTAGTGAAATTTTCAGGAGCTTAGTTTCGGGATTGGGACCGGAACCTGGTTTGAAGGTTAAAACAGTGTGTTGCTCTTATATAATTTTGGTTCTTTTTCTGGTATTCTGAAAACCCCCAAATTATACCTCAAAACGCTTCTGTTCTGTTCGACAGTTCCGCCTGCCTCTCCCGTTCTGTTTTCTTTCTCTCAGGCAAACCACCATTACTACCGGAGCTTCCTTGGCCGGCCATAGCGCTGAGCCTCCGTCGCCGAGCTCCCGAAGTCCTGTTTTCCGGTATGCATGATTCTAATTTCTCTCTCTCTCTCTCTCTCTCTCTCTCTCTCTCTCTAATTTCACTTGGGTTGTAATTGGTAATGCAAGTTATTCCTTTGGTGGGTTTGGAATTTGTTTATGTGCTCTGTCACGTGTTGCTGCAAATTTTTTATTGGTGCTCTGGTCTTTTTTGTTAAGCATTCTCTATAGCATTCAAGAATTAGGCTGTTTAAGCTTTGGGTTTGACTTATATGCATTGATCTTACCTCAGTTGCAGCTTGCTGTCAGTGTGTGTTTAAACGCAACGTTTAAGTTTGATTCCAAGACTTATCATATTGGTTAATAATGGTCGATGATTTTTAAGATTTCCAAAATTGTGCCTTTTCTTTTGGCATCGCTCTATCTCTCGCTCTCGCTTTCTTTCTCTTTCTCTTTTTTTTTTTTTTTGCCTGCTGTTGAGAGATTTAAGTGTCCTCTATTGGGTAATCAGTTTTTTGTTGATTGGAAGTTTACAATACTCAACTTATTGTTTTCCTGTTTGTGATACTGGTAGGTTTAGGGTTTATTTGGCTTTGGAAATCTTCAATTTTGGTTCATAGATGTCGATCCCTAGAGAGCTTTACCCATCCCAAGATGATCTTTTATACGAAGAGGAGCTGTTGCGTAACCCCTTTAGCCTCAAGTTATGGTGGCGCTACCTGGTAGCCCGTCGGGAAGCACCTTTTAAGAAGCGTTTCATAATTTATGAGAGAGCCCTCAAAGCTTTACCTGGGAGCTACAAGCTTTGGCATGCTTATCTTACAGAACGCCTGGACATTGTTAGAAGTTTACCAATCACTCACTCACAGTATGAAACCCTAAACAATACATTTGAAAGAGCATTGGTTACTATGCATAAGATGCCTAGAATATGGATCATGTACTTGCAGACTCTAACCAGCCAGAAATTGATCACCCGCACGCGTAGAACCTTTGATAGAGCTCTCTGTGCATTGCCCGTCACACAGCATGATAGAATTTGGGAGCTGTATCTGAGATTTGTGAGTCAAGAGGGCATACCGATTGAGACTTCTCTTCGGGTTTACAGGAGGTACTTGAAGTATGATCCTAGTCATATTGAGGATTTTATTGAATTTTTGGTGAATTCCCACCTTTGGCAAGAGGCAGCTGAGAGGCTTGCTTCAGTGCTGAATGATGATCAATTCTATTCAATAAAAGGGAAGACAAAGCATGCATTATGGCTAGAGTTGTGTGATTTGCTTACTAGACATGCAAAGGAGGTGTCTGGGTTGAATGTTGATGCCATTATTAGAGGTGGGATTAGGAAGTTTACAGATGAGGTTGGCAGATTGTGGACATCTCTTGCTGATTATTATATAAGAAGGGGCTTATTTGAGAAGGCAAGGGATATCTTTGAGGAGGGTATGACGACAGTTGTGACAGTCAGAGATTTCAGTGTGATTTTTGACGCATATTCACAGTTTGAAGAGAGCATGGTAGCTCATAAGATGGAGACTTTGGACTTGAGTGATGAGGAAGAGAATGGGTTGGAGGAGAATGGTGGTGAGCAGGATGAAGATGTTCTCTTGGAAGTGAACTCCAAGTTTGAGAAGAAGATACTTAGTGGATTTTGGTTACATGACAATAATGATGTGGATTTGATGCTGGCCCGATTGGAATACCTCATGGATAGAAGGCCAGAACTGGCCAATAGCGTGCTTTTGCGACAAAATCCACATAATGTGGAACAGTGGCATCGAAGAGTTAAGCTTTTTGAGGGTAATCCGACTAAGCAGATATTGACTTATACTGAGGCAGTGAGGACAGTTGATCCAATGAAAGCAGTGGGCAAACCCCACACTTTGTGGGTTGCATTTGCTAAGTTGTATGAGAATCACAATGATCTTGTCAATGCAAGAGTAATTTTTGATAAGGCAGTGCAAGTGAATTATAAGACAGTAGATAACCTTGCAAGCATTTGGTGTGAGTGGGCTGAAATGGAACTTAGACATAAAAATTTCAAAGGTGCTCTGGAGTTGTTGAGGCGGGCCACTGCAGAACCGTCAGTTGAGGTTAAACGAAGAGGTAAGTCTTCTATTTAATATTTTCCTTTGGTTAACTGTCAATTTTTCTGCAATGTAGGCAAGAGAATTGGTTGCATTTTAAATCAATATATTCAAATAATCTTATCCATATGATATATCTCACTTGGACTTAATTCCTATTAGCTGAAACTTCTCAGAACTTTGGCTGTAATAATTTTTAATGTGTATGAAGAAGCAATATGTATAAAACAATATGTGAATGTGAATTTAAAGTGTAAAGCGTGGCTAGACACATTTATGCATGCACGATAACCTTATTGGCTGTGGTTATATGTTTAAAACTGAGTCAGGCTAATTTAATTTGTATCAGCAAAATATTTTGCATTTCCTTCCTCTGACTTTGGAGTTTTTAAACTTGTACATTTTAGATGAAGAAAGATTTATCTAAAGTCAGTTTTTGAATAAACTTCCTATGGAAATTGAAGCAACTTAACTCTGTATTTTATTTATGTCCTGATCTTGCAGTGGCTGCTGATGGCAATGAACCAGTCCAGATGAAGGTTCATAAGTCCCTAAGACTGTGGACTTTTTATGTTGATTTGGAAGAAGGCCTTGGGAACTTGGAGTCCACTCGAGCAGTTTATGAGCGGATATTGGACCTGAGAATAGCCACACCACAAATCATTATCAATTATGCATTGCTTCTGGAAGTATGGAGATCTAAATATCTCATCATGTTCTTATTTAGTTGTAACAGTTACTGGGGTGGATTCACAAATTTTTATGGTTTTGGCTTGTGCAGGAACATAAATACTTTGAAGATGCATTCAAGGTATATGAAAGGGGAGTAAAAATATTCAAATATCCACATGTAAAAGACATATGGGTTACATATCTTTCAAAATTTGTAAAAAGATATGGGAAGACCAAACTTGAACGAGCAAGAGAGTTATTTGAACATGCTATTGAAATGGTAAGAGTTAGTTAATAATGGTTGCTTGTTAGATTTTCACTGTTTAAGTGGGTTTGAGATTATGTCTGGAGTTGCTATCTTTGGCTTTTATTCTATGAGGATTTTGCTTTCTTATGATAGCAAAATGTCTGTTGTGCTGCAAAAGATTTCAGATTGGCCAATCCTTTGAATATGTTTAACTTGAAGTGTGGTCTGATGTTTATTTAAAGGTGTTTGTAGAAACTTGCATGAATACATGCTCTATATCTTTCATCTAATTGCAAAAGTTACATGGCATATTTTAACCTTTATGCATAAATGCTGTCTGTCTGTGCCATCTTTTGTGTTCTTTAACTCTTATCTTATTGCACGAGTTACATGGCATGTTTTACCCTTAATAGCATGATTGTAACCATTTACCTAATGCTGTCTGTACATCATATATCGCCAGCATACAAATCATTTGTCATTTTGTCCAGTGATATATTTCTGCAGAAACTTCCTAGAGAATATTTGCTTTATGAAGTTTGTTTTCTGGAGAGATTTTTTGTGCGTGCAATTGTTGTCTTGCAGTTGTACAATAACGTTGTGATAACACTGTGCTAAGTCATTCATGGATTTAGAAATTATTTTTAGCTTAGAAATGCTTTTATGCTGTCCTTGCTCATACATCAATTCAAATTTTAGTGTGTTTAAGTTTAACAATGAACAAAAGAAGTGTCAGATGACTGAATATTTTCATATATTTAGGTTAGGAGCTCTGGGATTATAGAAATTCGTCATCTAATTTGCCCTATTTCAGAGGTAAAATGTAGAACTATTTCCTTGACATGGAATTATTGTGTGATTATTCTGTTATTTATGCTAATCATATGAACATGGTAGTCCTTGGTTCTGCAAATGAGTGGAAAAGGTTTCAGACCAAAATAAAAATAATAATAATAATAAAAAATGAGTGGTAAAGGTTTTGGTTATCATTTATGGCAGTTGACACCTTGTTGCCTTTTCTTTTACGCTTACCAGGCTCCTGCTGATTCAGTGAAGCCCTTATTTCTTCAATATGCAAAGCTGGAAGAGGATCATGGGCTGGCAAAGCGAGCCATGAAGGTTTACGATCAAGCTACTAAGGCTGTCCCAAATAATGAAAAATTGGAAATGTATAAAATTTATATTGTCCGTGCAGCTGAGATATTTGGTGTTCCCAAAACTAGAGAGATATATGAGCAAGCAATAGAATCTGGTCTTCCAGACAAAGATGTAAAAACAATGTGTTTGAAATATGCCGAGTTGGAGAAGAGTCTTGGAGAAATTGATCGTGCTCGTGGCATATATGTATTTGCATCTCAATTTGCCGATCCACGCTCTGATGCCGATTTCTGGAATGTATGGCATGAATTTGAAGTGCAACATGGAAATGAAGATACTTTCCGAGAAATGCTGCGTATTAAACGGAGTGTTTCTGCAAGCTATAGCCAGGTACTTATAGTAGTGTTATTATTATTGCCTTTTTATTTTTATTTTTATTTTTTGTTTTTAATTGTTTTTTCTCTAGCTGTTGCAAGGAAGATATTGTTACGATGTTGTCTTCCATATGCATGCTTTGATAATTCAGACGATTCTCTTTCTACTGGAATAGTGGAATAACTTCCACCTAAGTACATGTTTACTTCTCCACTTAAATTAACAGATTGGTTTCGTGTTGTTTTCAATAAAATGCCTCTTGATTAGCCTGTGGCTACTGTTAGATGAAAGCAGGAGGTTAAAAAAAAGAAAAAAAATGGCTAGAGAGAAAGGATAGCGAGGCATGATACATAAGTATCTTCCAATTTTCTGTTCTCTCTTAAAATCTCTGCTATTATGCTGGGCATTTCAGCTATTATAATCTTTATGAATTGATGGCTCCTGGTATCTCGGTTGACGTTTGGTTTGACATATGATATAGCGTTTACACCATTTTTAACTGTCTAGGATTGATTAACGATTTTGATAATTTTTGTTCCTGTTATTGCAGACACATTTTATTCTGCCAGAGTATCTGATGCAGAAGGATCAAAGGTTGAATATTGACGAAGCAAAAGATGAGATGGCTGCTCTAGAAAGACAGTTAGCCCCAGTGGCCGACAACACTACAGCTAAAGATAGCGGCAGAAAAGTGGGCTTTGTGAGTGCTGGAGTGGAGTCACAGGCCGATGGAGTTATTAAGGTTAATGCAAACCAAGAAGACATTGAGCTGCCAGAAGAAAGCGACTCTGAAGATGATGAAAAAGTTGAAATTAAGCAGAAAGAGGTGCCCTCTGCTGTGTTTGGAGGGCTGGCTAGAAAGAGGGAGGAGACTGAAGTTGAGAATGGAGACAGCGCTGCTGCAAAAGAGAAGGATGGTGAGGGCCATCTCGGTGCCCTTGAGAGAATAAAAAGATTAAAACGAGCATAATTACCCAGAAATACCAAATGTAGCCAACCAGATAAAGTTTTGATAGATAATAGTGTACCAACTACCAAATCAAATCTTTTTTTCCTTAATATCGCAGTGATTGCAACTGAGGAAAAGAGTCGATTTTGTAATCAATTCAATGAATTCATCTGCAAGTTTAGTTATACACCTAATCTATGTTAGAAGTTCAGTCTAAAATACATCCTATGGCTATGAATTTAGTACTGTGATCAATGGGGTCTGTTCAAAATTAGTAGTTGATGCAGATTTTGATCAAAGAATTAAACTGAATTCTAGCAAATTGGGCAACTACTAAGAAGAGCTGTCTGGTACTGGTAAGGGGCCCTGCTTCTTGTCTGGGGCCTTAATGAATGAAAAAGCAACGTCATGCCTCAGTGGGTAGCGAGGCACACCACGTGCAAGGCCCAATATGATAACACCCGTCACCAAATACATCTAATGATGACAATTAAGATTTTTTTGTATAAAACCAAATAGCAGTTGATCGAAGGTTTCTGCTTTGTATTTCGTTGATGTTAATGATTATCCCCATTGAATTTCAGGAAAGAGAAGAGATTGGCACATCATCTATAGCAATTTATCCCCAACTTAATTATTAGAGTCTTAAAGACAAACTGGTTCTGTCTCAAATTCAAGATTTTCATGTAGTAAAAAGAAGAAAACTGCTTAAAAACAAAATCATACCAAACTAATAGTAAATAAATATTACCTTTGACATTAAAATTTGTACAACTAGTTTAAAAAAATAAAAGCAAAATTTATGCTAAAACTACAACTATATGTATTGGTCAACACATTAAAATAAATAAAGGAACACTAATAAGTTTCTTCCTTTACAGAAACTTTGTATTGTAAAACCAATATTATAATTTAAAAGGAAGACCTATACTTTTTTTTCCCTCTTAAGCTTCAAATTAAACTTCCAATATTCATATATAAAATAAAAAAAAAGAAAATGAAAAAGAAAATCCTGTTCCTGTAAAAAGCAATACCCATAAAAAAACCCTTTTTTTTTTCTTCTTTGGTATTTAAAGGATTACGTTTTATATTTAACTCAAGTAATTAAGAATAATGGCTTCCACGGTTAATCATTTCTTTATACTGATTCAGTGATTCTTGCCTCTGCATTCTCATCTCCTCGTTGAACTTCTTAATGAACGCTTCCACTCGGCGGTTCAGCTCGTCCTGACTCAGCGACGGTTCTTTCCTCAGCTTCCCTGAGGCTGGTGAGTTGTTGACAGGTGGAAGCTGGTAATTGGTTCTGTCCTTAAACGTCTCCGATTTCTTTGGTAAAAATGGGTCAACTTCACCGCCATTGACTTGACGCCCATAATCAAACGTGTCCGACTTCTTCAAGTGCCTCGTTAACGGCATTGCTCGGCCCTCCGTTATCATTTTCCATGTATTCTCCAGCGTCTCGTGCCGTTTTGGCTTCGCCACCCTTAACGCTCTGCCTCCTGGAAGAAAGCGAGGAAATATATTAGATGACCTTTCTATTCTCACTAGCGAACTTTATCCAGGTCTAAAGTTTCTGTTAAGATAGGGGCTTTTTCGGATTTTCCGAAAAAGCGTCCAGCAGACGCCATGTTTGAATTTTAAGATCCAAATCAACCAGAAGTGATGGCTGAAACGACACCGCTTGTTTTGCTGGAACCTAAAAATTATATAACGTGTAAGGTTTTTCAAATTTTGATGCGAGAAAATTGATTACGGCGCCGGACACGGCGGGTGGACGCCGACCATAAAGCCGTGAGATTTTGAACTTCGAAAAATGAGCTCTCGACGACTAAATCTAACAGTCAAGATTTTTCTATAACGCTAAAAAAGGACTAGCGAAGAGCAGTACTAGAAACATATATAAACACCTTCAGGACTAGCTTTAACCGGTTTCCGGTGGCCGAAGCGTGCAGAAATCGGAGGTTTCTCAGCCGGAAGAAGGAGAAGCTCCGACAGATTCTCTGATGAATCCATCCTCTTCGTAGGCATCCATGTAGACTTCGATATGACAAAATCATCCTCATCTTGTTTATCCTCAACCTCCACTTGATTAACCACCACAGCACTCTTATCCTGAAAAATAGGTTCACCTACACTAGCCTCCTCCGCCTCTTTCAGCTCATAAACAACCTCTGAATCCACCGATTCCGGAGCCGGAGCTCCATAATCAGCCGCCGAAATCTTCATCTCGTAGTGGAAATCCGGGTCACGAACAGTGATTTTGGGAGCGGAAATGTTCTCTTGCATTTCATTACACTCAGGGCGGCTATGGTGGAAGCGAGAGGAGGCAAGAATGGTGATGATAATGCAATTGAGAATAACGTAAAGATAAGGAGGTTTAAGCCAAGAAGAGAGTGAGTTCCAAAGAAGAGGAGCTTGATAAACAGAGAAATCCACCATTAATGGAACAGAGACTTTCAAAATCAAAGCTAAAGACAAAATCCCAGTGGAAATCAACACAACTTGAAGTGAGAATGAAACCATTTTTCCTCTTTTTCTGGATGGAACCTACCTTTACTTTGAGTGTGGTTTTGGGGGATGGACATGAAAAGAGATTTAATGCGAGTGGAGTTATATAGAGGATGGTAGGGGAATTTTGAGTGTTGGATTGATACGTGGAGATGAATGTTGACGGTTGAGATTTGTGGCTGAAGGACTACAATCACGTGAGATAGCTTCTTCCATAGCGGTTCTTATTAAGGTAGGGGTGTGCAAAAATCGATCCGACCCGATCAATTTGAACCGAATTGATCAATTCGGGTGGAATTAATTGAGTTAATAGGATCGGATCAGTTTTTGATATTATGAATGATTCGGGCCGGGTGAAAATTCGAATAATCCGACCCTACCGAACAACCCAATTTTTTAAATATATAAATAAAAAAATTTATTTTTTCTATAATATTAATTAATATATAATATATATTTAATGTAATTTTGAAATTGTTAGTTTGTTGTATTTTTAAAATATTTTTTATGGTATTTAATATTATTTATTTGTATTAATTTAGGATTTTAATTTAAATATATAAATTAAAAAATAGAAATAGGGTTAATCGAATTATTCGGATTAATCGGGTCGAGGCCCGAAAAAAGGGTTAATCGGATAAGTGTCCTATATTTATATAGAATCGGGTCGAATGATGAAAATATAAAAATTTCGAATTAATCGGGTTTGGGTCGGATTCATGCATACCCCTATTAAGGAATGGAAATAGCTAAAGAATATCTATTGTGACCCACTGTCTATAAAAATAATTATTACTCCCAATAATTTTTTTATACGTTATTTTTAAGTAAAATTTAAATTTTATTTATATATTATTTTTTATTTTTTAATATAATTTAATTTATTTTTTTAATTTATTTTTCTTTCTCAATAAAATCAAAAATCAATTAGATTTAATAATTTAATTTTAATCACATAATTTAATACTAAATTTAAATTTATTTATTATTTTTTAATTTTAATAAAAATAATAAAATTGACTAATAAAAAAATAGAGAAAGTATTAATTAGATAAACGAGGCAATAAAGTATTTTTAAAGGTAAGGGAGCCTCCAATATTAATTAATCTTCCCCTTTCAATATTTGACAACAACTATATACTTAAACTTGACCCCCTAAAAAAAACTATACTTATCTAAAAAAATCATTATTTTCTAAAATTAAATAATTAATTTTTTAATAAAAATAAATTTTTACTAATAATGTAAAAAGTATATCTGAAAAATATTAATAAATTTATAAAAAAATTAAATAATGGATAGTTTAGAATTTTATCTTATAAAAATAAAATTTATTATAAAAATTAATTTTTCATGCGAACAATCAATTATCCATATAGATGAAAATATAAAATAAAGACAAGAAAAGTTTTTTTTTAATTGAAAAAGACTGGACAAGTTTAACTCTTATTTTAACGAATAGTTGAATCTTATGCCTTACTTCCTAAACTTATCCTTCATAATACCATATTTAGTAGACCAGAATTATAATTAATTGATCAAATCATACTCGTGAATTATTATAACTAAAATATTTTGACACCATAAAGGTTAAAAAATGAAAATAAAATATAAAATTTTAAACGGGTACGTGAATATTTTTTTTCTATAATATGTCAGTCAGAAATAATAAAATTCTCAATGAAAATATTTGTGGTATAATTGATTTATGAGTAATTAATTAATTACATATCAATCCAGTAGGGCCAAAGCCAGTGATGAAACTTGCAGAGTTTCAAGAAAACAAAGTGATAATATTTTTGGTTTGTAAATTATATAAGAAATTATATTTTATTGAAACTGTAAGAGAAACTGCTAAACGAAGGCATTTTCAGAGTTATTATTATTATTATTATTATTATTATTATTATTATATATATATATATATAATTAGGGTTTAGCTGTCAGACACGTTTGAATATTTAAATGAGTCCCCCTCAACGGTCATATTACTGACCGTTACTCACGCAGGCAGTGCTAGGACCCTAGAGCGCTGGCCCAATTGGTGCGGGCTGGCTTGCCCATGGCACGTGCCCAAACTAGTTGCTGGGTGCCAGCTTAACCGACCATCCTTTAGCGATTAAGGATAATTCTGGTTTAAACCAATTGAAAGATTTATCATTTTTTTAGCAGAAGATGACAAAAATAATAAAAAATAATTATATTCTACACACAACTCTTTTTTATAATTAATATATTTTAAAGTAAAATTTTTCTTATAACATTCTTTATTATTATTATTTTTTTCAAATCTCTAATAATAATAATAATAATAATAATAATAATAATAATAATAATAATAATAGTTATTTCTGAACCGGACTGCCATTTGGGGATGGAACTAAATAATACCAATCTACAAGAATTTCCTACAATAATATCAACCTAAATATCATGCATTTGTATTTATACTCGAAAGTCCTAAAATTAATTATTTCAGATAGCATTAAAATGCTTGATCCATTATACGTGTAACATATACATGAAATAATATAATTGTACAACTATGGCATTTAAAATTTTGTTGAATTTTATCATGTGGGCGCAATATATGTAAACTTGTGGACGGTTGAACGAAGACAATAGAATTATTGTATTTTGGACATAATTATATAGTTTGTTGACTATTAAGTATTAATTATAATATTATAATTATCTTATTCTCAAAAATAATTATAGTTATTGTCACTGTACATGAAAAGTTTTCCTCATGGTTAATATGCGTGGAACGTTCTCATAGGTTAAGTCATCTGAAGTCGACCGATATATCCATTGACTCGCTATACAGTTGTTGATGTATTTCGTTACCCGCTTAAATTATACCAAGTCTTATATATAATTCGGATATTTTCTCTTGGTCTGTCAATTAGTGATAATACTCAATATTTCATAAATAAATAGGCTAATAAGAGGTAAAGTTCAACTGGTTAAGAAGTTTGAATCATCAAAGGTTTAATATACCATACTATCTCGTATGCACACTGCTATAGATGTATTAAAAGTTCACCTGATGAGAGAAATCCGATTAGCCTAGACGGCCTTATCCTGTCAGAGATTCTTAACAAACGTTATCACTTTTTATCAAAAATTATATCGCTTTCTACCTATTATGACATAAAAATAGACATTTTAAATGAATTTTTTACTCTTATAAATACCAAATTTATTTTAAAATACACACATGATAATTCTAATATAATATATTATCTTTATAAAAAATTTGAAAGTGGCTTAATCATTGAAGAGTTTAAATTTGATCGGAGTGGACAAACTTTTTTTTTGTTTTAGCAGGATTCTCATTGCGGCAAGGCCAGTAAACATGCGCAAACCCATAAGACACTCTCCCATTCCCATACGCAGCTCTTTTCCTTGTAAAAATTTCACAATTACCAAATTAGATTGGTTAGTAACCAAGCTAATGGTGCGATGTCTTATAAAAAAAATAAATTACAAAAAAAAAAAATGCTATGATTTTTTTAATTACTTTTATAATTTTATAAACAATTAATTTCGTAAATTCAGTGGAATTTTCATGATAATTAACACTTAGCTAAAAGTTAAGAAACAGTTCAAAAAGAAGAAAATATGTAAAAATTTTGAAATATTTGCTGTACCTGGCATTCTACCTACCGTTGGATTAATTCATGAACAAATTAGAAATTAAATCCGAGTCTTAATTACATATATTATCCAAAAAAGCTAGTAATTTGTCAAAAACAAATCCAAACACTCAATTATTTTATGTATTTAGCATTGTTTTTTCAAATAGTGAAATTAAGTGATTTAGTCAATGATTTAATTAAAAAAAAAAGTCATAAATCATCTTTGACAAATAAAATCCTTGAATAATTAGCTTTTTCACTCTACAAAACTTATTCAACTAAGAAAAAAATTCAGTTTTATTCTTTCTTTTTCCTATCAAGCAGAGTTATTGTTTTAATTATAGGACACTTTACACTTTTTTTTTTCTTTTTTATATGTACAGAGAAAAGAAAGAGCAAAATCTCAAACTCGTAAAATATTTTAGAATATTGAATTCAAAATTTATCGTTGTAATATCTCATCCAAGACTATACTCTTTTCTTTTTAATGCATTAGTTGGAGAGGATTAAATAAAGAGATTTTCAAAGAGGTAATAATGGTATACATTAACTTAGTCATGTTGAGTACTATATATTAGCCACAATAATCAAAACATTATGTCTAGAATAATACAGTAAGTGGGGAATGTATATATATGGTCAGTCAAAACTATTAATAGAGGCTCTAAAAATAGTACAAAAATGAATTAATAATTACGTACGAATTGGTTGATAATGATGAGGGGTATGAATAAAACTACGTCTTCATTTGATTAATTGTTGATCAGCATTTACAAATTGAAGATAAATAGAGAATATACGTACAGAATACATATGGCAGATCTTCAAACACATGTTTAGAGTAATGAAAACAGTACCTTTTATGGGTCCAGATACCATTAGAGGATAACAACATATTTTGGCATTTTTCATCACAAGTTTTATTATACGCAAATAATAATAATAATAATAATAATAATAATAATAATAATAATAAAGTCTTATTAAAGTTTCACAAGCAGCTAATCCATCCTTCTAAACATGGCCGATAATTAGGCAATTATTCTAACCAGAATATATAATTTTTGTATGTATATCTTGTGACTTTGTCCGCGATATATATCGCTCCAAGTTTTTCAAGTAAAATCACTTTCATTTCTCTCGTTAAATCATCAGTAGTACTCATATTTAGAGTCTGAACTCTATCATTTTCTAATAGTTGATGAACCTTACGAGTCGCATTAATTTCTTGATGGGCACTATTTCTATCCTTAGCTACCAAAATGTTGTCGGTATTCGACATCTTGCCCTTGAGTGTATAGAGGACAAAACTGTAAGCTCAGAAAAGAAATATTTAGGGGGATATATTAATAACCGAATTATCCAATTCACACTCTTTCTAAACATTAACATCATTACAAAATTATTTGTAATTGAAGGACGTTACACATTTGTAGCGGCACATGACAAGCTATTAATTAACCAATATTAATAGTTTAACCCAATATTAATATTGTTATGTTAGTAGATAACCTATATACGATGAATTAAAAAAAAAAACTCATCTTTGAACGCATGTGGAGTCCAAGACATGATGGGATAACGTAGTTTTGTGAGAGTAAGAACAAAAAAATGTTAGTTGAAACTGATATGAGCATTGATTGTGGAGAGCAAGAGGTGGCAAAACAAACAATGGGAACCAGGACCCACAAAACAATGGCAGTTAATGTTTCTGTTCAACAAAACTCAACTAGTAACTGAATAACTATGACCATTCATTAATATTTTCTTCAGCTTGCTTCAGATTCTGCGTAATTTGTAAGAACAGGATAAGTGGACACATACACGAATGGTCCTGTAAATCTACTCCAAAACTTCACAAGCTTCTTCATTATCTTAGAGATTGCGATAACAAAAATAATATAATTTGAAAAAATATATAACAATTATATCTGATAATCGAACTTTATAAATGGAACCTCTTGAGTAATTCGGTCACTTGATTATCTGATACATCCCGGATCCAAATTTTTACCCAAACACGGTCATCTTTGAAGTTATACTTATATCAGAATAAAGATACTTGTCACTCTCTTTCTCTCCAATCTCCAGCAGGTCTCACGGAAACCGAGTGAGATTCAACTTCTGTCAGTCTTTTCCTACTTCTAAGAAACTTACAACATTCGGTGGTCAATTAGTATATTCGTTTACAGGAATGATTTTTTGGATTTATAAGAAATTCCGAAACACTTAAAAATTTAAGAACCATGCTCCCAAAATTGATAGGATGGTGAATTTATTAAGTTCAAATTTAAATTAATTAAATAAAAGAATTTTGAAAGCAGATGGTTATAAAAAATTTATAAATTAATAAAAAGTAACGTATGTGAAGGAAATGTCTTAAAAAAATTCTGATTTATTAAGATTTATTTAAGAAATTAGCAGCTTTTTTTTTGACATGCAAGAAAGTGTGATTCATCAGCTAATTAATAAAAGCAAAGTTTGCGGTCCATACGTATAATCTTAGCACCACTAGCTTAGGTGTGAGGCTATTCTGTGACTTCTAAGCTTCATTTTGATAAAGAGTGTCAACCTCATTTTCATTTTCTATCTGATGATAGGTTGGAGAAGTGTGAATCTTTCGAGATAATCTGAAAAATAGCACTTAAAAATCTATGAATTTTCAATAATGAAATCTTCGACGGTCAAATCAGAATTTTAATATTTAAAATATAATTTCTAACAAAAAGGTTGAAAGAACTGTTTGTACCTGTTTTTCCTTCATTTATAGCCTTTGTGTCCGTTATTTTGCCTTTGTGTCCGTTATTTTGAGAAAAGTGACAATGATATGACGCCTATTTCGGCCACTCCTCCCACTTCTCCAGATCTCAAGGAAACATGAAAGTTACCCGAACTGTTTTTCTAGTCGTGGCAGTTATCCATTTTCTGCAGTAATCCGAGCTATAGACGAGCAAAGGAAGGGTTTGGCTTTGGGTGATCTGTTCAACCATATAGTTCAATGGTCGCCGTAACCTGCCTAGCTGTTTGCCAGAGTTTGCTGAGCGTAATCTTGGCTATGCTATCACTATCTAATTATTAAAATCATTCTAGCAATTTTGAGCAATACCAACCTAAATCATGCAGTTGATAGATTTCAATGATGATTATTATAATTATTACAATACAAAAATAATATAAGTTGAAAAAATATATAACAATTATATATATGATAATCAAATTTTGTAATCGGACTCTATCGAACAGTCCGATCTTTAGGTTATTTGATCCATCCTGGATCCAAACTTGTATCCAAACACGGTTATCTTTGAAATTATATCGGAACAAAAACCCTTATTTACCTAAAGTTGATAGAAGTTATATTCAGGCATTGTAGCTTAGTTTCTGATCAGTTAAGATATCATTCTAAACGAGATTTCTGTTTACCATAGGAATTCACTCTAATTAGGAAACCGAATCCTATTTGAGGTAAGATTCATGTCTCTATAAATAAATATGATATCTCAGCTATGTCTCTTTTGGCCACTCTTTTTCTAGATTTTTTTTAATATATTATTTTAACTTGACCGTCGAAATTTTTTCTTATCGAAAATTTTGTCGGAATCTTTTGTTTCTAGGTACTTAGGTAGTTTTGATGGGAATTTTCATCCAAATCTAGCCTGGAAAATAGTCTAATAACTGGTTATTCGAACTGTTATCAATATCTAATCAGATTATACACCAAATTAGTTATTTAATTATGAAGTATAATAATGATAAATTGTTATCAATACAAAATTAAATTACTTAATTTCGAATAAAAAAATCATAAATATTGAAGGTTTTTTAATAGCAAAATGGTGAAACATCCAAATTTAACCTATATATGTACTAATTTATCGATGATATAAAACTAATATTTAATTAACAAAAACATTTATGCATATATTTTATGTTACCACTTCAGGGTGGCATATACTCACACACAGCATGCAACGGTTTTGATGAATATATAGAAGTCGTTCCTACTTTTATATTGAGATAGTTATGTCAATATAGAAATTGAAAATTTTGGTATCAAATTTGTCAATGACACACTCATTTCACTAATATTTTACAAATTAAGCATATTAAAATACTAATTTTTTTTTTCTAATAATTTCCTGTTCTCTAGTGCATATGAATTGTTAATAGTAGGACGTGCGGCTTGAATTAACTATATTGTATATTAAATTGAGAATAATTGATATTAATTTTAGTTAATTTTTATGGATAATTGGATATGTATTTTTGCATATGTGAGTATTAATTAAGTTTAATTAATAAAAAAGACCGAATAATATAAAATTGATTTTGCAACCTCCTGGAATCCATTGAAATTAGAGCACTTTGAGTAGGGCACATGTGTCGCTCCGTTTGCTTAGTAATTATAAGGAAAGTTTTGGGGTAAGATTATCATTTTGGTCTTCGTCAATCTGTTGATTATTTAGCCCTTTCTAGATTTACATTTTATTTTGGATTCACAAGCTATGCTTGAAATGGACATGCAAGATTCTATAAAATTTTAAAGTTACCGTGTGAAGATAATCTTTATCTTGTCGGTGTCCATGAATTTCCGTCAATTGGATAGAATTGACCTACTTTATTTAAATCAAATTCCAAGAAAAGCTTTATATATATATATATATATATAAACTCTAATTTACGGTATCCCAAATATGCTTTAGGCCTCATAAAAAAAATTATTATAAAAACAATGTTGTATAACTAAATTAAGCAAGCAGATTTAGTTGGTCATCAAGGTACGATCTTATCCTTCAACGAAATTACCCCCGAAAAGAGATAATGCGGGTACGTCCCACCAGTTAAAGACTAACTAATTAACTACCACTCTACGTGGGTACTTAAGGAGTGGTTTTGTCTGAAAAAGTCGTTTGACTTGCGGCATGAATATATGTAAAAAAAATAAAATGTGGATATAAATAAATTAACCTACTTGAAAATTCCAGAAAATATGGAAAATTACTCTTTTGGTTTGGTTGTTAGATGCTGTCTTATTGTGGACGGTGGCGGTCTGCGACACCTACAAGTCAACAACCTTAGAATCTTCAATCTTCATGCCCTTAATTAACTGCCTTAGCAAGTTAACTTCTTTATATTTCTTTAAATATTAAGAAATTTACCTTTCCAATTATTAATTATTTGATGTTATCTAAATTTTATTACGTACAACAGAAATTCTTGCTTAATTTATATTTCTTTCAAATAGAATTTATACTACATATTGCAAGAATTGAAAACGATTATACGGATTACGTGAGAAATGTCATCCACTTGCAAAAGATAATTTAGAATCCAAATAAAAATGACATGAAGAGATAATTTAGGTCAAAAATTAACGAGTTAGAATCATTGACGTTAAAGAGAAAGAAAGCAGACAAGGAAGCAACCGTAACTGTTTTATTTTGTACTTTTTCAAAACCCTAACCCTAACGTCCAAATCAATTTCTACGCACCGCCCATTTATCAACACATTGCCAGTTGTTTATCTCTTCCACTTCCCATCTTAATTCTTGCTTTCATTAAGGGCATGGTTAGTAAAACCGGACCGGGCGGTCGAACCGGTTTAACCGCGAACCGTTGGCTGGTCCGGTTGGTTCAATGGATGAAAACCGGATTGGATAAAACCGGAAATACTGTTTCAAACCGCCAAAAAACCGGTTGAACCGGGAAAAAAACCGGAAAAAACCGGGTTAAATGATAAAAACCGGTTTGATTTTAGAAAAACCAACTTTTTGTCCAAAATATTTATACAATATTACTTTTTCTGGAAAAAAATAAAATAAAATTATAAATACAAAATAATTAAAATTCAAACAATTTAATGAATTTTTTATAAATAAAATAAAATTTTATAATTTATATTTGAAGAATTTCTTTAAAAATTTACAATTTTTTAATATATTTATCTTAAATTTTTATTATAAATGTTGAATGACTTGAAAATATAATCCTATTGTTAATGTTTGATGATAAATATATTTTTCTAAACTATTTTTAATTTTTTTATATAATGATATTTTTATAATATTTATATAAAACTTAAAAAATAATATATTTTTAAAAAAATGAAAAAATTCGGTTGAACTTCAAAGAACCGATCGAATCACGAACCCTTAAGCTTTCCGGTTCGTTATTCGATCCGATTTTAATAACATTGATTAAGGGTATATTCTTGAATGTGCATGCAGGTCTTTTTTTTTTTTTTTTATAAAAAAGGGACATAAAAGTCTTTAACTTTTTGAAAGATTATCTTAGTTTTTAGTATTATTTTAATGAAAAGTAATCTCGAATCCTAGGTTTTTCCTTACTTAGGTTGCCCAATTGACGTATTAGTTAAAGATACCATTACATATGTCTTAATGGAGTCCAACAGATTCCATCACTCCACAAAGTGTACTAAATTATATTATTGTTTGTATGTATTTGATTTTTGACAATATATTATAGTCTCAGATTTTGAGATACGGTGCTGGATGAAAAAATATATATATATATATTTATAATTTTATGTTATAAATTTTAATTATTAACCGATAAATATTGGTTAACTAAATCAAAAAATTGAAACTGATACTGACTAACCGAATATAACGAAATGATTAACAGTTAGTGATTTTAAATAACCGATATTAATAAACTGATTAATTTTTTTGCTCATCTCTACCGGACATAAGATGTTACATTTTTCCCGACTCTTAAATTGCCTCCTCAAAATTTATAATAGGTCCAAAGAGCTTTGACCAATAGGATCTGTTTGTTTCTCAACTAACCAATCTCTTAGGCAAGTGTCTTCAATTTTTTTTTTCATCTGATAAATTTTGAAGACGAAATTTTTTAATTAGTAGATGAAAAATGTAACACTTCCAAATTTTCGATTCACGTGATTAGTACTTGTGAAAGGAACAAAGATTTAAATAAAAAATTTTGTAATTTGCTCTCTTAAAAAAAATTAAATCCGAATGTGTCATACGGTATCTGGATCTTTTGACAGATCAAATATAGGATGTTGCAATTTTTATATTTCAGTTGGTGAGATCCATAGTGAAGGAAAACAATCCATGGAAAGGCATGTGTACAAATGCTCAAGATTAGACCAAAGGCCAACGTGAAGATGGTGAGTTCCCACATCATGTGTCCTGCTGCAGCTACATCATTTCTCCATTTTTAGAACAATGTATCTGCTATCAGTTACATGTCAGCTTGAGAATGTGATTTCAGATTTTAATCTTTCATTTGATCGATTGCATCGAAATATTCAGAAGCAGCAACAATGGCAGAAGAACAATATGTAAAGAATACACATTCATGAATCAAGTTGGGAACTAAACAGCTTTAACTTTCACTAAAATGAAGCTAAATTAATCGACAACCAACTTTATTATTTCAAATAATGAGATGAATACAATCAATAGAAAGAAAGGATATAAGCCCAGAAAGGTCATATGAAATCAGTCACCGTTTTGTGAACATCCCTTGCGTTTGGGAGGACAGCTCGCAGTATCCTTGAGGGTGAGTTGTCGCGACTGGGAATGATGGAGGTGGCACTGTTGCTCTTATACTTGTCACGCCACTAATTGGAGCTACCGGTGCTGGCCTATACATGCTGCAATTTAAGAGAGATCATAAACAATGGTTAAATGATATGCTGAAGCTTAATATGGACGCTATCAAGTGGAGCCATCAAACAGTTAAATCATCTTTAAGCATAACACAGTCAAAACCAATTTGCATGTAAATAGCATTTTGCTGCGCCTAAAGAATAAGCTTTAAACAACTCCGGAAACTAGTCTAATCCACTCGTGTGCGAATGCAATTCTTGGACGACAATGCTAAACTCACCTTGATACAGGAATATTAACCAAGTTCCCAGATGAATATATTTGCTGGTTGTTCCCAATCTGGTACAAGAGTACATGATAAGATTAGACATCGGGCTTTTGAATCAAATATTTTGAAGTAGTGTTTTAATAGCTCAAACCTGAACGTATCTTTGTGGATCTGCAATTGGCATCCTTACTCCAGGAACTTGAAGGCCAGTGATTCCCCAATTCTGATTGGCTAAGTAACTTCCACTGGGATTGCTAGGCTTTACTGTAGCTTCCATGAAGACTTGCTGTTGTTGGGATAACATAGCAAACTGTTGTTGATGGACAGAAAATGGAGATGCCATGCTGGACTGTACAAAATCCGGAATAAAAATGATAAAGAGGAACATCAATCTCTTTGAACAACCAATTAATTAACTGACAATATCACAATAAAACTAGGAAAATGTAATATATGGATATATTCATTTATTCTCCTTCATGTCATCACAACTACACTGCCTCACTCTAGTCAACACAGGTAAATAAAAGGGTAGCATAGTAGCATCTATGCCATAGATGTGTAGGCAGTCAACCCGTAAACTAGAATTATAATCTTCTATCTTAGTGGTCCATGCTCAATGCATTGTAATCCGCAATAATGGTGACCTTCTTATCAAGGAAAAGGAATTATGTTCCACTGCATCAACTCTCTGTGATTATGTATGCTTCTAAAATATTATCTAGAATGCTTCCAGATGCATACCTTCTCAAATAGATTAATCTGCGAGGATGGGGCAACTGGTGGTCGATTGTTAAATATATTCTCAGTTTCATGTTTGGATTTCATCTTGCTTTCAGATGCATTTGATGTGTCACTTCTCCCTGATGTTGATTCTACTTTGGTTGCTGCAAGTTGGCGAGGTTTAACATCAGTAGTAAACAAGTCAACCAGCATCTATGAACAAGAGACACTGAATTGGAAAACCAGAGAACATGGTAAAAACTCACATTGAAAGTCAGCCCAAGTTTTATCACCAACAGGAATCTTAGAGGAGCTTCCACTAGAATCATCCACGCAAAGCAAGTTAAAAAGTTCAGTTGCATAGTCCACTTTTGCTGGTGTGGAAACCACTGCTGTGTTTTCTTCCTTCTTTACATTATTTTTGGAGACTGCTGGCTCTGAATTTGCCACAGGTTCTTGTGGTTTTGTATCAATAGTCACCTGTTTATCCAGTCCAATAGTTTGATCATCAGGTAAACGTAATAACAGCAGAAAAATATTAGAAACGAATATTAATTATGCAACTTGGCTTGTGTGACAATAATTATGATAAGAAAAAGCATGGTAAAAAGGACCCTGATTAATCCACCCATACAGTCAGCTCTGCATAACTGTCAATTAGTTTATATAATCACCTCCCAAACACAAATTTCCATTTCCATGTTTTAGAGGCATTTGGAAATGCATTACACAGAAGAAGGCTTATGAAACATAAGTAGAGATAACTATAACTATCTAAGTTTAACCATGGTGCTCTATCAAAATTTATATTCAATTTTTCATTGAACAAAAATTTTCCTACAGGAATTATAGACAAATACAATCTTTGTAAGATTTTATGTTCTAAGGTTTACATATACCCATAATTGTTGTTATAATTAAAATTGAGAAGAATCTTGTTTTGAAAATAATCAATACTGAGTGGTTAGGTATCTATGTTTATGTTCTTATATCATTGGGAACAGAGAAATACAATTTTAGATTCAAATTCAAGAATTGTTTCCGACGTTCTCAAGACTTTGCCACTCAGATTCCAAGACATACCAAATTATCTCCATCTTGATTCAAAAATAACATGCCAGCAAAATTTGCATTGACAGTTTTAGCATCTATACATGTGTAAACTTAGGCCCAAGAAAGGTTAAAAGAAGAATTTCCCATTAAAAATATGATCTTATTGCCATTCATGTAAAAGGAGGTACTTTACTTATAGGTGAGGGAATCTAGGTATTTTTTGTCAACTACAGATAGCAACAAAGGAAATAAAACCACCTGCGGGGATGCTTTAACAGAAACTGGATTTGAACTTCTAGCAGCAGGTCTGCTGTCATTTGTAATGGGCTGAGGTGTGACTTTCTGTTCCTCAGGAACATGATCTGCATAATTTATTTGCCTATGCCCAGTACTATAAGCATGTCTTTTGTCATTTGTGATAGGCAGAGGCATGACCTTCCTGTTCTCGGAAATGTGATTCACATCATTTGTTAGCCTACTTTCTGGTACTGTTCTATAAAGTGAAGCCTTCTGCTCAATCACCCTTGAAGGTGATTTTGCTTTGCCCTCCCTAGGAATCCATCTCTTCTCTTCATACCTAACAGATAATGTATGCATATGTAACAACAATGGTGACAACTTTATAGAACAAAGCAATACTCCTGGCAGCCACATGTCTACTTACTTTGCACGGATAAAATTCTCAATTCCGACTCTATCATAATTAGGAGGTAACTCTGCTTCCCAGTACTCATTGGATTTCTCATTCCCCATAGCTGCCAAGAGGAACAAAAGGTAATTTACGGGAAACTTACAATCTTAGGTACAAATGGGAGAAATAGAACAAGATTTTTTTTTTGAGTTATAGTAACTAGTGCTTACATTGGACAAATGCAATTTGCTCTGGAAGCCATGTGTCTAAAGTGGTAGATCTCACCTGCATCATTATTAAGTAGGTAATTCAGAACCCTCAGTTGCAAAATTACTGTTGTTAGAGGTTCTGATCGGTGAGGAAAGCAAATACTAAAAATCGAGAAGCGATAATCCACCTTGGATATGTGTACTCCCAGACTTCTGTGTGTCCCTGAACACTGCATGCAAATGAAGATCCCGATATTTACACTAGACCACCTTGGACCTCTGTACAGTAAACATGACAGCACCAGAAGTTAAGACCCTTTGAATCACTACTGAATAATACGATAGAGAAGCCAACTCCTAAGCATAACTTGCATGCATCATTAAGCTCAACTGGTAATCCCATCACACTCCCCTTGTCGTCTTTATATTGAAAAGTTATTTTTTTTTATACAAACATGATACATTGTGATTAGACACCTACTTGCTTTTGCAATCGGCGCATTCCCTATTCTCTGGTAATTTAAGGAGACCTTCCAAGATCTACATACATAAGGGACCAGATAAGGTGAGACAGTGAGATTCATTTTTCAAATCATTAATAGGAGAAAACTAAAAGAAGAATCAGTTAGCCACTTCAAATGTACAAATATTATACATGCAATAGAAATTTACAGAAATATTGTGAAGATCATACTATGTCAAAGAATATGATCAGAACTTCGAAAAAAATCCCTAACCACTGACATATATCATCCTGAGAAGATATAATTTCATTCCACGAATACATAAAGCAATCACAAAATCTTGTCAAGTTACAAATGACCTGGACCTTGAATTAAGATCAACAGATACAACCAAAATCCTTTCACAGTTAATAGTTTGAAATTCAAACAAGTTTCTCTACCTTAATACTTGATAAAACATAAAAGAAGAAGCTAGAGACACGGTAATCCATCAAGTCATTTTTACTTGTATAATCATTTTCCAAGATTGAGAATCCAAATCAAGTCTTGCCATGTTTGCCTAACTCTGTCAAATATCTACACGTATCTAGTAAATTGTATGATATCTTCATGATCAAGAGATCAAAAACTTAAAAAAAGCAAGGATTTTTCCTTGGCTTACCTGCCTAGTTCATACCTCTTAATTTAATAATTTTCACCCTTTTCTCCAAAATGTGTTCCCCATCGAAAATTTTATCTAACCATATGTAGAATACATGTCATCCCGCAAAATGAATTTACTTTCAAAAAATAGTTATAAAAAGTGGACATGTTTTAACGAGGTGCCTTGATGACCAAAATTTGTGCAATAGACAAATTGCATAAAGTACAGGCAAACTAAATAGTGGTTATTGGTAGTAAAAGTCATCAGAGAGCTCATGTTTAGATTGAAATTTGAGCAACAACATACTTTCAAATAACAAAAATACAATTGACAATAGTTTTCCTCAGTATGTAATTTGCTTGAGAAGTATTCAAACATGAGCATACCCAACAAACAGAAAAGTTCAGGGTAAATTTCTTCTTGAACTCTACAAATTACAAATTCAAAATACAGAAGACAAAATAACATAATTGAACCAAGAAACTACAGATGATCAATAATAAGTTTTTATCAAAAGCCAACAAGTTGTAAAATATAACATCATAACTAACAGGCAAAAACATCAAAACTAATATGAAGAAAGAGAAAAGATTATAAAAGAGAAACCTTTCTATGCTTGGCATTAAGCTCTTTAGAAACGGTGGCCTTCTGGTTCATGATTGATTGCTCTGTCTCTATTTTCAAGACTTCAAAGACTCAAACTTTATATATTAAAACTTCAAAACAATATTGAATTTCTTGGTATGTGGCGTTAGAATAAGAGAGACCGTCCAATAAAAGGAAGTAGAAAAGTAGAAGAAGAAGAAATGGCAAAGTGGGTATCTTTCTTTTGTGTTTGGGTTTTGGGATTTGACTTCGTTGACAGAGTTCGATTGGAGAATATATTAATTTGATTGGAAAACAGAGAGCATACACGCGCGTAGAAGCTGACTCTTCAATGGTGGCGCTTTCCATGCCCATCTTTTGTAGCGTCGGCCGTCACGCGTGTGGGAGCTTGGACGGCCTTTCTCTCTTTGTTTGGTTGCTTACTGTTTTCAAATCCCGTTTTCTCTCATAGCTCAAACCGTTAGATTGGATGTTTTGTTTGAATCGGGTCCAAATAAATTAAATGGTGGAATAGTTTAATTTTTAGTTATAATAAATCCGAATTTAAATAATTAAAAATTACAAATTTAAATTCAATCAATTTTTTTAAATCGAATCGAATCAAAAATTAAATATATTTTATTTTCAATTTAAATCTAAACTATTATAAATTTTAAAAAATTTTATTAGATAAGATGATATTTTAAGAAATTTTCATTATTTTTTTATTTTTGGTAATCAAATCAAATCTATAAACCTAATTTTGTATATTTTGCTAACTGAAATCAAATCATACGGAATTAACTAAATTAATTTAATTTCGTTATAATCCAACAATTTTCACCCTTAAATCAAACAATTGAAACAATTAAATTCAGATTCTTACCAATTTTTAAATAATATCTTTTACCATAATTTACAATTTTTTTTTACTAAGCAATGATCTTATCCTATCCGTGACTTGGATAGTGGGGTAACCAACCAAGTTTGGTATACCATAACCATTTTTAGTCTTTGAACTTCTATGCAAGGATTCCATTAATCCCATTTAATTAAAGTTTAAATCATATACACTAATTATATAATTTTTCTTCACATTGAGGCATAAACGACAACAATATAATGACATGTATTCTTAAAGACCAAACACAAGTTGGCAAATGAACATAAGATAAGAAATTATGCTAGAAACTCCGATGAATAAACAACAATTAATTAATATGATTTTCCAATCTGTTTTAAACCTATTGTCCATTGTATAAGTTGGCATCAACAAAATTGTTATGAAATTATTTGACAAAAATTGCAAGTGGCCACTCATTTTCTCCCATAATCTATCAGAATCCCCATATAATCCTTGGTGGGTACTAGTGAAATCAAATCAAAATTTGCTTTATTTCACCATAATCTATCTTAAATTTGTTGTGAAAACTACTAGACATTTTTAATTAGAAAATCTCTTTCTAAGAAATAAATAAATATATAAAATTAAAGACTGAAAATGAAATTCACCCCCTTAAATTTTTACAAAAAAAAAATTAATTAACTCCCCTAATATTTATTTTGGTACAATGTTCCATCTAAAGTTTGCAAATTGAAATAATATTATCTTAAAATTGACAGATCTATTATTTTAATTATTTTTTATCAGTTATCTGCTGATGTGGTGAAAGTATAAAACCTAAAAAGTGGTTAAATTGTTTTAATTTGTAAATTTTAATGGGTAAATTACTCTTTTCTGAATATTTTGGAGTTTTTTTTATTTTCGTACGTTCAGCCTTATTACTTAATATTCTTTTTGTCGTATGAAATATGATGTGTCATGAGCTGACTTACCAAGCATCAATTTCGATATCATATCAATAGTTAACTGATAAAAAATAATCAAAATAATATATTCGTAAGTTTTACAGTGATATTGTCATAATTTATAAACTTTAAGAGGAATATTACATAAAAACAAATATTTTAGAGATTAATTGCTCTTTTTATCAAATTATAATCAAAATAACATAATTTATAAACTTTAAGGAAAATATTACACAAAAGCAAAATAACATATCCGTCAGTTTTGAAAAGATATTATCATAATTTATAAATTTTAAGGAAAATATTACATTAAAGCAAATATTTAGGGGTTAATTGCTCTTTTTTATCAAATTGTAGCGGGTGAATTGTACCTTTGGCCAAAATTAAAAGATTCAAGAACTTTCAATGAGATAGAAAGGATAATTTAGCATGAAAAAATATCATTTTTTTTTATCAAATGCTATACACTAACGGTATCGAAAATCTTTTTACTTAAATATTGGAATGCAATTTCTGAAAAAAAAAAAAGATATATGAAATTTATCACTAATTGGACTTACTCAACTCATAGCATGAAACTCCCTAAATGTTTTCTTGATTTATTTATGTCAATGTGGAGTATATACCAGTTATCACTATCTAACATTTCTTCAATTATTGATTGCAAATACCCCTTCGATTTGACTACAAATGAAATTATTTTCCTCATGTCAATTATCATATGAGCTCTTTAATATTTCCCCATGATTATCGCTCTAGCCAATCATCTGAGTTTTTATATGGAGTATTAAGAGTGCAGAAGATTTCGACTTTAATATTGATAAACTTTTATAATTATAATTAGATATTATATATTTTTTAAAAAAATTACTTTATTAGTAATTTTATTTTCTTAAAAGGTCAAAGGTGTTTAATCTATTGAAAGCTGTGATCAAATGATGAAAAAAAAACCCATTATTTGTGAGTGTGCACAAATTCATAATTCGTTGTAGATTCCCCTTTATTATAGTTCTAAAATCACTAAATATTTTTAATTGATTTATTTCTGTTGGCTTGGAAATTAATACTAGTTACCAAAAAGAACCAATTATTTTTTTATTGCGCACAAAATTTCCCTTTATTGTAACTTAGTAAAATATTAAGAAAGCACCCACTTTTGCAGTATCTATCTAATTTGAGTTTAACTCAATTTATATTATCTACAAGCATGAAATTTCATAATATAATCTATATTTCAGAAAAAAGATTTCTAGTAGATGATGATGATTATGATGGATGATATTCATATCTTAAGAAGCTAGTGCTCAACATGCTATTAAATAAGAAAATAGGATAAATATGATCTTTATCTCTAACTATTCACGATTTTGCCTCCATTTTTTTTTTCAATTTTTACTCTTAACTCTCTAAAATATGACGATTTTGCCATTGTCTCGTATGACAATCAATCCCGTAATATTGTGCATGATTCTTAAAATGCTACGTATCAAAAATAAAAAAAAATATCAATTTTGCTAAATTTAAAGCAAAAATTACCTATTTTAATACTGCAAAAGCAGAATCTATTTCAAGCCAGTGAAGGTGGCTCTTAGATGCCATCCCACCTCGGCATTGACTTCCAAAACCATAAGAACAGAATCTAATCCCTATATATTAAATATGAAAAACACTCAGAAAACTCAGTTTTACTTGGACCTGTTCATGGGAAGAACTTGTTCAGAAAGAAAACTTAAAAAGCCGCGTAAACCTACCAAAAACCCAAACCCGGTAAAGGCCCAACCCATGAACAGGGCCTTTATGCAATCATACACGTTAACTGCAAAAAACACTCAGAAAACTCAGTTTTACCATATGAAATCATACAAGTACAGAACAACAACTGCAGCTGCAACGGCACTGTCTTAGATGGGTCTCGCAAACTAGGCAACATAAGATGCCATTCTACTTCTTACTCTGCTATTCTACATGGCCTTCTGAGCAAATGTTCAAGGAGCATGTACCTTTTTTTTTTATTATTTTTATATTGAGCAATCCGTGAACTAATCCATTTGCATACGTAAAATGTACTCGCCATAGTTTTATAGGGGCACAGCTATATCATTCTTTCTTCTTCAGTTTCAGTTTGGCTTCTGTTTCACCGCTGTAAGGAGAGACGTGATATGCATACTGTTGCAGAACCGAGAATACAACCATCTCCAAACATATCAATACATTCTGCAGTGCTTCCTCAATGTGCTCCACATCCAACCAAAAGTGATGAGATTTGATTACTCCAACGGCAACCAGTATGTCGAGCACTATTCCCTGCATGCATTGGGAATAAGCAATGACATGCATATTATTTGTAAAACAGACGAAAATGACAACATGATAACATAAATTTGAGAACAATGAATCATGGAAAGAAAGTTTCAGTAGATTGCTGAGTCGGTTGGACATCATGCTCTTTTTGAGTTGCATAATGATAGAATACAAGTATTCAGACAAGATTTATTAGTTGCCGGTCTGTTAAGGAAGAACATGCGCTCTGCAAATTGTTCCCCAATTTCTCATCCAATGCTACCCCAAATCATCAGCATCATATGTGGGATGAAAGGGATATGGCTGCTGAAATTTGCCTTTCTCAGCTTCTTTCTTTGGTTGAGGACCCTACTGTGGAGTCCCAGTCAGGTCCTTTTTCCATCGAACAACTCTATTCTGACATACTTATTATATTCTATCACATAGAAGTAATATTCACAGACTAAAGTTACCTATGCATTACAGAGGGAATGCACAGCCTACAGAACTTCAATTTAACAGGCCAAGTTAGAAGTAATTTAAGCAACTGGATAGGCTGTGCGAGACTGGCTGCATTGCCTTTGGTTCAGCATTTTGCTCAGGGCTTCTTTTGTGACCTTTACCATTTTTGGCTTAAAACCCCCCCTACCAAACCTTTCCCCAAGTTGTAGCAGAAGAAAACTAAATGGAATAAGTTATTTACCTGCCAAAAGCAAAAGAAGACAATCCCCTTGATGCACAAGAACTTTGCAAGTGGGTTGTGTGGTGCCAACTCTTTTGCAAACACATGGTAAAACACCACCAGAGAATACAGCGCTAAAGAAACTGATATGTTGAGGATAATAGTGAATGTCCAACTCAACCAAGTAGGATAAACCCCGAGAATTTGTAAAGCTATCATCAGAACGGAACATATTGGGCGAATGATAACAAATTGCCAGGTCCAGTATTTGAGAAGTCTTAGGGTATGGTGGTTCAGCCGGACAGTATGAGGCTGTAGTTTGTAACACAACAGAATGTCCAATATTATTAATAAAATTTAGATGTTTACTAATTGTACTTGCTGCATCAATTGGAAACAGGAAAGGTGAAAGTATACAATCTGTTTCTGTACCTGGAAAAGAGTCATTGGGAAAGAGTGGTGAATTTCTCTTCCTTTTATTTCATCTGGCACAATATTTCTGCTAATGGATATATTCAGGTAACTGTACATCAAAGCCAAGAACTTGGCAATTACCTGAAAATATAAATTCAATGCTATAAGTGATGTGATCAGCCACAAGAGTCACAAAACAAATCCAGACATAACTGAACATGGGAAACTTACTAAAGCCTCATAACACTCTTTAATGGAGTCTAAAAACATAAAGAATGCCTTGCTCCCTCGGATATCCAACAAACCAACAAATGAGTCAATAGCATATATAGGAGCCATAACGATAATAATAACTATGGCCTTCTGTTCCTTTGGGTTTTTCCAGTAAAAGAGATGCTGGGATAGGAGCTGCAGTGTAAAATGCATTGTAAGCATCGTACAAAATCCAGCTCCCATTAGCGTGATTTGTCCACGATTCATACTACTGAAATCCATCTTTGAACAGCGAATGAGAAGAAATAATCTGCTAAAAAGCAACAGTATGTCATCATGTGCACAAGATTGGTTGCCAATTGAAGGGATTAAACATTCAGCAACATATCTATAACAACTCTCAGAAAAGAAAGAAAACTGCCAAAGGCTTCTGCAATCTCATTAAGCCACGATACAAGTACTACAGAATTCATCTGACTAGTAGTTATTATCTTTGGAATCCACCATTACCACATTACACAAACCCTATATTATACCACACAACTACAAAGACATGATCCAGCTAGCAGAAATAAACAAAAGAGTTCATTCTAAGGTATTGCTCTTTAACTTAAACTTCATCAAAGCATCGAACATCAAATTTTAATGTGTAAAAATGAAATTTAAGCACAATCAAAATATAGAAGATAAAATTGAGTGTTTCTAACGACAATGCAACCCTCCTAAAAATGCACTGCCATCTGATCTCGAGTCACTAACCCCACAAGTAAAACCAGAATATAAAGAAATTAAGCATCGTTTTGAGCAATTTCCTAAGTTTCAAGAACTGGGTTATTGCTTCCTTTGCTGTTGCTAAAGATTAAAGGATGAAGAAAATAAAAGCAACAACGAAAGACAGGAACTTTGCAGTCAAGATCATCAATCATTTTTTCCTTGAAATGATCCAATTCAGTAACAATTGTCCTAAATTTTGGTGTGGATAAATAGAATTGAAAGCTCCAAATGCATAGATAACAGAACATACCAGATTGAGGAAGAAACAGAAGATCAACTGAACACTTGATTTTGATCGACACTTGGTCTTTTAGTCGGCTGAACTTGTTGGTTTAAAATAATAATAATAATAATAATATCTTGAAAATATAATTGCGAGTTAAGAAATGTGGGGCCACACGTTTTGCACTCAATACATACATTTGTGCTTGTGCATTTGGTCGGTTTAGGGCCTTTGAGCAGAAAACTATGGGCCAATTGGATTCAGCCTTGAAGAATTTTTCAGCCCAATTTTGATGAAATCTGAACCCAATTCAGACGAAAAATAAATTAAATAAGGTAATTAAAGGAAGAATAAAATTCTTGTACATATAATATTAGTAGGACTGTGCTTTTAGTTGGTTTTTCAATTTCATGATTTAGATAAATTAGTATGAAACTGAATTTTAAAATTAATTTATTCCATTTCTTTTTCTTTTCAACTGTATATTATAGAACTCCTTACCAATAGTTTCTCATTGAATTTATTGCCTTATGTGCATATTATCTTTTGAGTTAAATCTTAAGTTGATTTTTTTTTTTTTGTTTCTCTGCACATTTTATAGATTAATTTCTTATGAAATAAATGGAGTGAATAGGGTGAATACATTTTAATTGAAAAACAAACTAATATTCAATTAATTCTATTCGATTTCGGTTTAAAACATATGAGTAATCTATTCGATTTCAGTTAATACACGATCTTGAGAAAGGAAGTGCCTCAACTATTCTAGCTATGCCCCATATTATGGTAGAAATCTACATCATCTTCGCATTGGAGAAGTCCATGCCTGGATTCTGAGCCATGAATTTCTTGAACAGCTCCTGCTTTTCGATCTCATCACTTGTAGGAAGACCCAACTTCTTCTGTCTCTGATCAAACATCATCTTTTCCACAACAGACCTTGTCTCATCGTCTAACTCAGATAACCGGCTCGGTTCAGGCTCAGCTTTTTGAGTATCAATCAAAGGACCCCCTTTTAACAAAGATTTCCACCAATCTTTATCAATCTTTGTCAGTAACACAGAGATTAGCTTTTGATCCTCCAAATTCCACAAAGAATCATCCACTTTGATCGTCTCAAACAGCTCTCCTTCGATTATTGGTGCTTTGCCTTTGATCCCAACTTTCAAAGATTGTTTCTTTATCTCGCAAACAATTTGTCGTGATTTTGTGCCGGGAGGAACTGGGATTGTGACTGTAACTTCTTGTAGAGTTTGAGTCCAAGAATGGTTCTCCATGTCTAGACCATTGCTTTCGTTTGGAACAAGAAGCTTCTTTTCCTCCTCCTCTGGCTCCAAAGCTTGTGCCTTTGGCGATTGAGGTTTCTGGGTTTGGTCTTGTACAGCTTCTTCATAATCAGAGAGGATTGCCATCGTTGAATCTGAGGCCAGAGAGAGAGATAAATCTGCTAACGTTTTACAGCGTTCTTTGAATTTGGTTTGAAGTTGGGCATCATCATCGACTATTTATAGGCTTAGAATCCGCACAGGTTAAAGAATGAAAATCCGACCTTGAATTGGAATTCTTTCTCCGTAATGAAAAAGGATTTGAATTTCTTGTTTGAGACCATAAATGGAAAACGGGTTTTAAGCCCATCATTAGAGAGTTTTTAACAGGCCTCTTAAGAATTGGATTTTACAAGAATTTAAAATGTCGAAATTAGAACAAGATATAATGAGGAAAATTTCTTCTTTACATGTCAAAGTTTAAAATTTACAGCAAAACAGAAACTGCCCAAAGAAAGTTTAAAAACTTGAGGCCTTGTTTTCTTTGCTGTCTCATTATATCCTTCTTGTTTACTGAAAGCAACCTTTCTCATTTTCACAATCATTGGTCAATGGCGATTTAATCATTTGCCAAATAAAACTTTGAATATGCCGTTTATATAATCATATGGGTACAAATTCCTCCTTGGAATACTCTTGGCTTATTCCTCTTTTCGAGTCAAACAAACAAAAGAACCAATGGAACAGAACAAAACTATAAACATAGTTATTTTCTTGATAGGGAGCAAAGCTGTCTTTCATATTCCATGGCTTTGGGGTACCAATGGGAAGCAAGAATTCTCTAGCACTAATTTTACTGATTGTTTCAGTTTTTTCATGTTATTATTTTGAACAGGGATCGTCTGTTACAGTGAGCTATGATCATAGAGCACTGGTCATTGATGGAAAAAGGCGGGTTTTGCACTCTGGTTCTATACATTATCCTCGAACTGCTCCTGAGGTGGGTGTTTTAGGACTTACCTAAAATTCTAATAAAATTGAATACTGTTGGTAACAAGATGCTGCATTTTGTGATTATACTAAAATGCTAAAATTTCAGGTGTGGACTGACATTATTAGGAAATCAAAGGAAGGGGGACTGGATGTGATTGAGACTTATGTGTTCTGGAACTATCACGAGCCACTGAGAGGACAGGTAAATCTGTTAGCACTTATCTTTCCTGCAGAATACGATGCTCTACTTATTGTTTTTGATGAATTTCAATCTAATAATCATTTCATTGCTTGACTTCTGAATCAGTTAGTAATATCTTATACGCAGGTTTAAGTGAAATTTAGTATTATTAATGTCTATATTATTGATTATTTTCCGCATGTGCTGCTTCTATAGTACTATTTTGAAGGCAGGTTCGACCTGGTGAGGTTTGTGAAGACAGTACAGGAAGCTGGTCTTATGGTTCATCTGAGGATTGGACCATATGTCTGTGCTGAATGGAATTACGGGTCTGTGCTGATCGCTACTTCTATTTCATGTGATATGGCACTTTGCTTCATATTTTCATATTCATGATCTTATGGCAGGGGATTCCCGCTTTGGTTACACTTCCTTCCTGGGATTCAGTTTAGGACTACAAATCAGGTCTTTAAGGTAACTGATGATAATCCTGCAGGTAGCATTGTTTGGACTCCTTACATTACAATTTTTCCTTTATGTCAAAATATCCATTTAAAAGTTTCATTTATATAGTTTCTGATTGATTTATCATTGGCATTTCAGGATGAAATGACACGTTTCCTTGCAAAAATTGTAGATTTAATGAAGGAAGAGAATCTCTTTGCTCCACAAGGAGGGCCAGTCATTCTTGCGCAGGTAATTGGTTCACTCACGCACTCATATATTTGTGAATGTTGAGCGTTTAGAGCAGCAATAGTCTTAATGCTTTCGGTTTCCGTATGTCTTGTAATAGGTTGAGAATGAATATGGAAATGTTGAATGGGCATATGGAGTTGCTGGAGAATTATATGTCAAATGGGCTGCTGAAACTGCTGTTAGTCTAAATACAAGTGCACCATGGGTGATGTGTGCACAGAAAGATGCCCCCGATCCAACTGTATGTATTATTTTTACTAATTGCCTCTTTCCTAATAGCATTTAGAATGCAATAGAGGTATTTCTTCAGTTTCTCTTTCTAAATTTTCACTGGTAATGATAATTTACTTGCAGATAAACACATGTAATGGATTCTACTGTGATAGGTTCACTCCAAATTCTCCATCCAAGCCAAAAATGTGGACAGAAAACTACAGCGGATGGTGATATCTCTATCTTTTGTAGCCTAATAATTTATTGGGGCAGGTTAAGAGAAATATTTATGTATCTTACATGATGTTGAAGGTTTCTTTCCTTTGGTTATGCAATTCCATATCGACCTGTTGAGGACTTGGCTTTTGCTGTTGCTCGGTTTTTTGAAACTGGTGGTACTTTTCACAATTACTATATGGTGAGTCTACGATGAATCCTATATCATTTGTTATAGCTGCTAAATTGATTTTCAAAGATGTGACTTTTACTTGCAGTATTTTGGTGGAACCAACTTTGGAAGAACAGCTGGAGGTCCTTTGGTTGCAACAAGCTATGATTATGATGCCCCAATTGATGAATATGGTAACATCCAAATACTTACATTCTCACTAACCTAAGCTCTTTTAGTTGGCAAGAGATTAAATTATGTAATAGTCCTCCTAATTCTGATTAAGAGCTCTAATTTGAACTCTCTTAAGATATGCTGATTGTTCATCTCAAGAGATATTTCCCGTGCAGGCTTTATCAGACAGCCAAAATGGGGTCACCTACGAGACTTGCACAAGGCAATAAAGCACTGTGAAGAATATTTGATCAACTCGGATCCAACACACCTGCAGCTTGGAAATAACTTAGAGGTATTTTATTTGTTTCAACGTTGTTACTTTCCCCTGCTAAGTTTTCTTAATTGTTTCTTGTGCTTTACTGGTTGTAACATGCCTTCTTTTCTTTTGCTACAGGCACATATCTATTACAAGTCTTCCGACGATTGTGCTGCCTTTCTTGCTAATTATGACTCCACTTCTGATGCAAATGTTACGTTCAATGGAAATGTATATTTTCTTCCTGCTTGGTCTGTTAGCATACTTCCTGATTGCAAGAATGTTATTTTTAACACTGCCAAGGTACATATCACATGACTAATATATATGAGGCACAATCTACATAAAATGTGCCATGATGCTCATTACAAATATGCAGTGTTAATATCTTAATTTTGAATGTTTACATTTCAAAGGTTGTTTCGCAAAGAAATCTTGGTGATGGTTCATTTTCTCACTCAAGCTCTGTCAGTGAGATCTCCCTAGAGCAAACAGTGTGGAGTTGGTATAAAGAAGAAGTTGGAATTTGGAGCAACACTTCATTTACAAGGCCAGGTTTATTAGAGCAGATCGGTACAACGAAAGACGTTAGTGATTTCTCCCCTCTCTGGTACTCAACTAGGTAATAAGATTGAATTTTGCATCTTGGTCTGCATTTTCCTGATTGATATTGTTCCATTTTCATGAGCTTTCTGCCACACTGATTTCACCTCTATTTATTGCTTCTTGATTATGTTCGCCTATTATGCTTCTTAATGTTGGCAGTATTAATGTAAATGCTGGAGAAGAGAAAGATTTCATTTTGGATATTGCGAGTTTGGGGCATGCAGCACTAGTTTATGTAAATAAAAGGCTTATAGGTAAGTACATAACTTCTGTCAGCATTGATAATTGAATGCATCCACGTTAGTTTTATTGTTTGATATATTAACCATCTACAATAATGATTTCTTGCAGCATTTGGATATGGAAATCATGACGATGCAAGCTTTATACTTGCTGAGAAGATCAGTCTTAATGAAGGAAATAATACGTTGGATTTATTAAGTATGATGATTGGTGTACAGGTAAAATGATTCAATTGTTTTTAATAACAATTGTTACCAATGAGCCAATTAGGCGACATATTTATCTCGGGTGCCTAGTTTGCTGATATTTATCTTGATAAAATATTTCAGAACTATGGACCATGGTTTGATGTTCAAGGAGCAGGAATCTTTTCAGTTCTGGTCATTGGTAAACGTAATGGCACAAACAATCTTTCTTCTGGCAAATGGACATATCAGGTCAGAACTTGCTGCTAATTCTAGTTTACTTTGAGCTATCATTACTACGCACCTCATGCTTTGAGTATTACATTATTACTCAACATATTTCCTTCTTTCTAGGTGGGACTTGAAGGGGAATATCTTGGACTGGATAAGGTTAGTCTAGCAAATAGTTCACTGTGGGCACATGGGACTTCCCTACCTGTCAACAAGAGTTTGACATGGTATAAGGTAAGTGGCTGTAGGTAATCATGGCATCAATTCATTTCTTCTATAGACGTATAGTTTAGTTCTATTCTCTTGCAGTTTTCATACTTTCATCTTCTTTCTCAGGGTTATTTCTTAGCTCCTAAAGGGAACCGTCCTTTAGCCTTAAATCTTGCAAGCATGGGGAAGGGTCAGGCATGGGTTAATGGACAAAGCATTGGACGATATTGGTCTGCATATCTCTCACCATCAACAGGTTGCACTGATAATTGTGATTACAGGGGAACTTATGATCCATTTAAATGCCTAAAGAAATGTGGTCAGCCTACTCAAACATTGTAAGATGCTATTTATTGATTATATTCCAAGTTCCATGTATGATATTATTTGGACCTGCATGTGATAACTTATATGATTCATCATAAGCCTTTCATATTCTAGAATCAATTATGGAGAAATACTATTGCCAGGTACCATATACCGCGCACTTGGGTTCATTCAGGTGAAAATTTACTTGTTCTGCATGAAGAACTTGGAGGTGACCCTTCAAAGATTTCTGTGCTGACAAGAACTGGACAAGAGATATGTTCAATTGTTTCAGAGGATGATCCACCGCCAGCTGACTCTTGGAAATCAGGTTTGGAATTCAATTCTCCAGTCCCTGAAGTACGACTAGGCTGTGAACAAGGATGGCATATAACATCAATCAACTTTGCTAGCTTCGGAACTCCTGCTGGAAATTGTGGCACTCTCAGTGCAGGAGATTGTCACGCAGACAAGCTATCCTTTGTTCAAAGAGTAAGGAAAATATTACTTTGATCTATGGTCCTGCATAAATTTGTTTTTGTCCTACCTTCTCATATGTTCAAATGGAATGGCAGGCTTGCATTGGTCAAGAAAGGTGTTCAATCTCAGTATCAGCAGCCATCCTTGGAGATCCTTGTCCTGGAGTTCTCAAAACGTTTGCAGTAGATGCTTTTTGCAGCTCCTAATTCCAATTGCTGGCTCAATGGAGGCACTCTGGCGGTCTCTTGATAAATCAGAGTGGTGCAAAAATTGTTGTCAACTAGCAATTCTTCTAATCCTCTTCCATTCTTCAACATCTTCATTGTATGTTCTAGCTTCAAACAAGCTAAATAATCTTGAATTTGCTGCCCCATTTGAAACTGTAATCAAATGACTTGTGCCTAAAAGGACTGGTCTACAGGTAGTTTGAATCTTTCGGATATTTTGAACTTGAATTATACAAATGACAATCTTTTCAAGAAACAACTTATGCTTTGGAAGCTTCCAGGCTTTGCATTTTAACTATTTAGTCCTTGTTCCTTCTGCTTAATTTTTTTCTTACTTAGGAGGCCATATGCTTATCTCTGCCTCAAACATTGCCAGCCTCTTCAACTGGATTTTGGAAAAATAAATTCTTTACCCCTATGTTCGTTAATGGGAATGATAGTTGCTTCCAATTAAGGTAGGATAATAACAGCTTTACAATCAGTAAGTAAACAATCATATCCATGAGCTTCATGTTATTCCATAAATGCGAGCAATTGTAACAGTAGACAAAAATAGCCATACAATAGATACATCTCAATAACAACATGACTAATGTCGTCACCAACTATAGCTTTGCTTCAACATGCATATGGCTTTCATGGAAAGCATGATCTTGCCAATGTGCTGGCTGCTTTCCAAGAGCCTGTGAGCCTCTGCTGCCTCAGATAATGGAAGATGTTTGTAAATCACAGGCTTCACCTTGCCCGCAGCAACTGCAGGCCAAACATTCTTCTCCACTTCAGTCACAATTTCGGCTTTGTTTTCTTTACTTCTACCTCTCAAGCCCGCCGCTGCATACATTATTAGCCATGACAAACATATAATTGTTACATTTTTAATGCAAAATAAAATTTAACATCAAATCCAACAACACATGACAGAAAGCTTCACAATTAAATTTTTGTTGAAAATTTATCTCATACCATCAATTTCACAATGAAAATACTATCCTGTATGTGTTAATGACATGTTTGGTAGATTATTTGCAGTATTGAAAAGTAATGATACGCACTAATCATTACGAGATTATTAATTTAAATCTTTACAGCTTGCATTTTATTATGTTACATCATACATGCACATAATTTAATTATTTGAAAGAAGTAAGCTCATGTTATAAGGATGCATGGATGCAACCACATCAACGCATATTTCAGTCCTTTGGCATAGGATTGACAAATACATTGATGAAAAGCAAGTTGATCTTAAAGATCAGAGCTCAGGGAAAAAGGCTACCAAGAAATCAGCATCTTTCTTTTTAGCTATGGAACTTTTCCTTCACAAAGCCACATCCTCTTAATATTATCCAAAACTTCCATAATAAAGAGCAACAAAATTTAATAAAAAAGAAAGCATCAAAACCATGTCCAAAGTTGCACATGAACTTGTCTGCTGGGTTCAATCAGGACCATACACGTACTAGAAGGATAAAATCAAAGAACAAGGATGGAGTGGTGTTCACTGAGCAGTGTTAAATGGGAAACACGCATGATTGAACACCTATTTTTTTAGATGATGGAAAGAAATTAATGGTCTCACCAACTCCAACATCACGGAATTAAAACATATTAGAATTGAAGGACTTCTATAATACCTTGCACTGTGAGGCGCTTCGCCAATAAAGTAGTCATATTTAACTCGGTAACAGCTCCACCCATGAATCCAATGATAAAAAGCCTCCCACCTACGCTTAAACTGTCCAGATTTTTCTGGAAGTAGGATGCTCCCATACAATCCAAAATAACATCAACACCTGGCATGGAAACCAATGCATTTAGCTTGAATAGAAGATTTGAGAATTTTCACCGTTTTATGCATCTGGGAAAGACTGGCTTATTGCTTTGTTTCATATGCAAGCTAATACAGTGCGGAGAAAAAGAACATATACCTTTCCCACCAGTTTCTTCCTTCACCCGTGCAACAAAGTCCTCTGTTTTGTAATTGATGCATACATCAGCTCCAAGTTCCTTACAGACAGCTAATTTTTCGTGACTCCCTGATGATCACAAGTAATTTATATGAAAAAACAGTCCAACTTGCTTTCATAGCAAATCAAGGAAACTCATGGAAAGTTTGGCCCAACCTGCTGTGACAAATACTCTAACTCCTTGATGTTTAGCTATCTGAATTCCGAAAGTACCAATCCCACTAGAGCCCCCATGAATCTGGAATTCAAATGGGCTTAAGTTGAAGTAATAGACCAAAGTGTGGCTGATAAACCAAGAAGATCTATAAGAGTACCCATTCAAAATCCGAAATACTGCACTAAGTGAATTATGCAAGACCTGTCAGTTTTATTTTACTATTGTTCTTCAATTTAGAATGAGTCAATTTCTGTTTTGACAAGTGTCAGTTATGAAGTTGCCATGACTATGATTGTGAGTCATGGGCCCAAGCAGTTGCTATTTAATAGGAAGCGGTGGTTATTTTATTTGTATTTAAATTCTAGTAGAAGAAGAAGAAAGGTATCAGTTCACTCAAAAACAAACTTGTGGCTTATTCTCGCCCTAAGTAGAACTCTGCCAAATTAAAACTATTGTGGCTTTGACTGGGACCTATCAATGCTATCAGACAGCACATTATGACTACTAACAAGGAACGAATTGAAATTCTTGAAGGAGGATTAACAGGACTCCAAGATAGCTTGCGTTGTTTGGAGCTTGCCATAAAGGACAAATTGCAGCACCTCAAAGGGACACTTAGCCAAGTAATAGCAGCCTTGCAAGCTAATAAAGAAGAATCCAGCAGCAATAATAGTCAAGGAACTTGCAATAATCAAGAAGAGACAAAGGAGAATCAAGAGGTGGGACGATCTTTGCTCTCATCTAAAATTGCTAAACTCGAGTTCCCAAAATACTCGGGCGATGACCCTATAAAATGGCTCAACAAGGTGTATCAATTTTTCACATTTCATGGCACAACTGCAGCCCAAAAGGTGTCATTGGCAGCCCATCATCTCATGGGTGAGGTGAATCAATGGTGGCGTTGGCTAAGGAGAGCGTACAATGAGGAAGGAAAAGAAGTCACATGGGAAATTTTTGAAGAAGAACTATGGGCTCGATTTGGATCCACAGAATGTGAAGATTTTGATGAAGCTTTGTCCAGAGTGAAGCAAGTAAGCTCCTTGTGGGACTACCAAAAGGAATTTGAGAAGCTTGGTAATCGTGTGCAGGGCTGGACGCAAAAAGCGTTAGTTGGGACTTTTATGGGCGGTCTTAAACCCGAAATTGCAGATGGAATTCGCATGTTTATACCCAAGTCATTGAAAGAAGCAATTAGCCTGGCACGGATGCGTGATGAACAACTAGCACGGCAATAGAAATTTACCAAAGCAATTCCACTCAACCACTCCCAAATTAATACTTCTTCTCCACCAACATCTAATCATGCCTCTTTCATGAAATGACTAACCTAGGATGAGATGTAGAAACAACGAGGTACAAGGACTATGCTTTAATTGCGATGAGAAGTTCATCCTAGGACATAAATGTCGCAAACCTCAACTTCTATTATTGGAAGGTGAGCTTATGCCAAGCAAGGCAGATGATGAAGGCACAACCATAATGCAAGAGGAACCTGAAATATCACTCTATGCTTTAACAGGAAGGACAAACTCTCGAACCATGAGAGTCACAACACATATTGGCAATCAACAAATTGTGGTCCTTATCGATAGCGGTTCCACTCATAACTTCATCAGCAAAATAATGGCAATGAGGTTGCAACTATCCCTGGTGCCAACTGAACCATTCATAGTCAAAGTAGCAAATGGTGCTCCACTTCAGTGCCGAGGGAGGTTCAACTGAACCACTCTACTCTTTGCCGCTACTTGGACTTGACATGTTGTTAGGAGTTCAGTGGTTGGAGCAATTAGGCACAATTTTGTGCAATTGGAAGAAAATGACCATGGAGTTCCAATGGAATAACCAACTTCAAAAATGACAAGGAGTAGGGGTTCACTAGATTCAAAATGCATCCTTGAAAGCCATCTCAAAGGAACTACACCAAAGAAATTCAGTGTTTGCCATTTGCGTTCAAATTGAGGTAGAACAGCCACAAAATGAAGTTCACCCCGACATGAAGCAATTATTGCAAAATTTCAGTGACATCTTTCAAGAGCCCAGGCAACTTCCTCCAACAAGGGAAATTGAGCACCACATCACACTCAAGGAAGGGGTTGAGCCCATCAATGTAAGGCCTTACAGGTATGCCTATTTTCAAAAAGATGAAATTGAAAAACAAGTTCATGACATGTTACAATTGAGGCTTATAAGACCTAGTACCAATCCATTTTCATCACCTGTTCTCTTAGTGAAAAAGAAAGATGGTACATGGCAATTTTGCACTGATTATACAGCCCTTAGTGTTGTCATCACCAAAGATAGGTTTTCAATCCCTACCGTAGATGACATGTTAGACGAACTTCATAGGGTTACCTTTTTCACTAAATTAGATTTGCGAGCAGGATATCACCAGGTACGGGTACAACCATCTAATATTCATAAAGCTGCATTTCGTACTTACAATGGCCACTATGAGTATCTAGTTATGCCTTTCAATTTTTGTAATGCCCTTTTCCCCTTTCAAGCCATCATGACTTCCATTTTTTGACCCTACCTTCGTAAATTTGTATTAGTCTTCTTTGATGATATCCTAATTTATAGCCCTAATTAGACCATGCATATTGAACATGTTCGTCAAGCTTTTGAAGGTCTGCTCCAATCCAATGGCAAGAATGCAATTCTGGTGGTAGTGGATCGTATTAGTAAGTCAGCTCATTTTATTGCTCTTGCTCATCCATTTTCCGCAAAGCTTGTGGCTGAAAAATTTGTAGTTGTTGTGGTCCAGCTCCATGGGATGCCAAAGACTATTGTCAATGATCGGGATCCATTATTCATAAGTAATTCTTCAAGTTGCCTGGCACTCAATTGAAGATGAGTTCATCATATCACCCACAAACTGACAGTCAATCCAAAGTTGTCAATCGCTGCCTTGAATAGTATCTCCGATGCTTTACTCATCAATAACCTCAAAAGTGGACCAATTTCCTTCCCTGGGCCGAGTTTTGGTACAACACTACTTACCATGGGTCCACGGGAATGACACCTTTTCAAGCATTGTATGGGTGTTTACCTCTAACCGTTCCTCGTTATTCAGTGGGAGGGTCTTCTGTTCATGAAGTAGATCAGCAACTCATGTCCAAAGATGAAATTTTGCAACAGCTTAAAACCAATCTCAATACTTTTAACAATCGAATGCAACAAATGGCCAATTCCAAGAGACAAGATATTTAATTTCAAGGAGGAGATTGGATTTTCCTTAAACTTCAACCATACTGCCAGCGCTCTCTGTTTCGTCGGGCAAATCAGAAATTGGCGAGTTGTTTTTATGGTCCTTTTCAGATTGAACAACGAATTGGCAAGGTGGTGATGGAGAATGGATTGAAAAACAAACAAACACACTTAACAATTGGAAAATTACTGAAGAGTTGTATATATTGATATTCGGAGAATCAATTACAGCCGCTCAACATCAGTTTTCATAACAAACAAAAGGAAAGATAAAGAGAAAAAGTAACAGCAAGGGCCAATTCCTCAAGGATGAACAACCAAACAATATGTTCTCCTCTCCTTTACCCAACTCACATTGCCTTACAAATAATTCCTTTTCATGTCCACGTTCAACACATCCCCTTCAACATATATACCCCTCTCTGCCATTATTCTAATTCATATTCTAACTAACTTTTTGCCAGCTCATCATCCACCTCATCTCTTGCTTTATTCTTAGATTCACTAGTGTAGACTCTCCATACTATGGGCCTTTGGGCTTGAAACTCTGGATTGGTAGCCTTTTCATCATTGCCACAGGGTGGGAAAGCAGTCTTGTCCTCAAGACTCAATTGAGGAAACTGGTGGCGGCTAACAAATTCATCCTCCCCAATTGCAGTATCGATCCCACCTTCACGCCATTGCATCAACCACTCATCTGGTTCCAGGCATTCAGGCAGCGACAATGAAGCTTGAGCTGTCCCAATAGACTTTTTCAGCAAGTCACACATGAAACACGGGGTATATTTGTGCTCCAGGGGGTAACTCCAACTTAGAAGCGACCAGGCCAGCACGTTGGATGATAGAATTTGTTTGGTGAACAACACTATGTTTAGTGAACAGGACACCCATTTGTTGCTTTTGTGGGTCGGTTGAGTGATTCAAAATAGCCAAACACTCATGAGGAAACTTACCTTCTTTTGCCGTGAGCTGAGATAAGTATTCATCTAACCACCATTGTAAAGAGTGCAATTCATGATGCCCCGTATTCACCCCCTTCAGCTCCATTCGATACTTCCCCTTAATCTGACAAAAGGGGAGCTTCACGTTGTCCCCATCATTTTGGAAGACGACTTAGTTATTTTCAAAAAAACGGAGCATGTAAGCATCTTTAATCGTAAACTCAGTAGCTTGTATTGAGCGAGCAAGTGGATCAAAGAGTCCTGCTTCCTTGTACAATGCAAGAACAAATGCAAGAAAAGAAGTTGACTTCCCATCAGAATAAACCCAATCATCCTGTTCAAGAATTGTCAACAATTCACCATAAGATGACCCACGCTTTTCAGTTTCTACCAAGATTTCAGAAAGATTGAGGCCCCGAGTTCCAAGTCACTTGTTCAAGGCTTCATTCCACATGTTAGCCGATGGTGTAGGTTGTGTTTTGCTCCAAACTGGCATGGCAGATGCAACCACGTAGCATCCAAAGGGGTTGGATAGTTCCCTTCTATAGTGTCTATCCAGCTAAGGATCATGTTGTGGTATTCGTAGCTATGGCCATTCATGCTCATTGCATACTCACATGCAGCAGTCTCGTTAAGTTTGGCTCGCACATCAAGAGTCAGAGGAAGCAGTGCAATATGCTGATCAGAATTATCCTTTGTCAGCTCAAATTCCCACCACTCATCTCATGGTATGACAGTCACAATATTTACTCCCTGTTCATTTTCATGTCCTGATTCACCAACCCACACTTTTCCTTTAGAATCCCTTAAGCAAACAGCTGTATGAGCAGCAAAAGCTCTAGTTACATATTTCTCCAAAGTCTCAAAAGCACCCCACCTCCCGCAAATTTTCAATACTGCAATGAGATCTCCAAGGTGAATATCATCAACACTGATGTTGCTTAATCCATGGCTGAGGATGTATTCCAAACTTAGCACCCATGTGTTTTTTGAGGAATCCAATATTAGAATTCTCTCCCCATCCAGTATCTATAAGTAGAGGAAAGATATCGCACAGTGCTTCGAGGGTCCCAAGATTTCCCCGCGTATCCACCATTTTCGCTTGGTCTACAAATTTCGAGCAACCCAATACAAAATTAACTGTGACATTCCCCAACGTTCGTAACCAATCCACCCCCAATATCAAATCCAACCCTCCTAAATATGTCAAAAGTGCGTCAATAAGGCCATGGTAATCACCTATTTGAATAGAAATTCCCATACATCTCTTATTCACCCTAATCAAGTTCCCATCCCCAAGTCTAATTTCAAGAGTTTTAATGCAGCATACGTGAAATTCCAACACAGACACCAGCTGGGGCGAAATGAAATAGTGTGTTGCGCCGCTATCCATCAGCATCAACGTAGTAATCACGTTGGTGGTCTCCATCAATTTGATGATATTCAACTCCTTGACGCCTTATACTGTAGCACTCCCTCGATGGTGAAGGTTATTTAGATCCGGTGTCCTGCATTCCCCATCCACCTGGTTGTCTTCTTCTTCATTTTCCACTTCATAAAACTCATCTCTCTTTCCCAACTAGAAGCAAAATTCCTTTTTCTGTCTCTCTTTCCACTCGATCTTGGTGAGGTGCCGAACTCCCTGCCTTGTGTTTCCCCATCGCTTTTGATTTGAATGAGGCAAATAGAGATGTGGGGTGGCTGTTTGTAATATGGGTTGGATGCTTGTTTGGGCTTGACCCAAAAGTAGAATTGGTCTGCAACTGAGATGACCCAAATCTCTTAGAACCCCCCTAGGTCCAGTAGTGGAGACTAGCGTGAAGATTGGCTCCTTCACCTTCACCGAGCTCTGACCCACTTCGATAACACCATCCCCTACCGACCCATTTGCAGAGATGCTTCGACGAAACACGCAAGTCTCATAGCTTCCACCTTGTTCACCGGCTTGTGAACCTTCACCCAATCCTTCATTTCTTCCTTCAACCCACTAATTAAGCATCCCACATGCTGCGGTTTAGGAAAACCTGAAGCAGTAGCAACCACCGTCTCGAAGGCTTCAATGAATCCTTCGACGCTTCCTCTTTGTTTCGAGTCTACTAGATCTTCGAATGGACCAGCAAAATGGTTTGTGTAGAAATTGTAGTTCATTCGCGGATTTGAGGCCCGTTCCGAGTGATTTCCACCCTTTTCCATCGTTGTTTCCCCTTGAGAATTGTACTCCTCTGTATTGGTTGATTGTTTCTCTAATCTTTTAATCCATATAAATACCTGCTCTCTAAAGGCATCTTTCTTTTCTTTATCCAGTTGGTAGCTCTGTTGAGAAGTAGCCAAACAAGTTTGGATCTGTGTCACCGATTTGGTGAGCTCCTTAACACAATCGGCTAACTCTCCAACGCACTTCTCAGTTTCATCCAGTCGTAGTGATAGAGTCTGATGACTTGTCTCCATTGTTTTCGATCAGGTGGTAATCTAGCAGGTCGGACCAATGATAGAGAATGGATTGAAAAACAAACAAACACACTTAACAATTGGAAAATTACTGAAGAGTTGTGCATATTGATATTCGAAGAATCAATTATAGCCGCTCAATATCAGTTTTCATAACAAACAAAAAGAAAGATAAAAAGAAAAAGTAACATCAAGGGCTAATTCCTCAAGGATGAACAGCCAAACAATCTGTTCTCCTCTCCCTTACACAACTCACGTTGCCTTACAAATAATTCCTTTTCATGCCCCCATTCAACACATCCCCTTCAACATCTATACCCTTCTCTACTATTATTCTAATTCCTTTTCTAACTAACTTCTTGCCAACTCATCCTCCACCTCATCCCTTGTTTTCTTCTTAGATTTCCTGGCATAGACTCTCCATACTATGCCTTTGGGCTTGAAACTCTGGATGTTAGCCTTTTCTTCATCAGGTGGCATATAAACTAAAGCTTCCAAAAGGCTCTCGTATTCACCCTGTATTTCATGTTTCATTGCTGAAAAAGAAACTTGGTGATCTCATTGAAGAAAGCCTTGTGAAATGGAAACATCTGCCAATTGAAGATGCTACTTGGGAAAAAACTGCCCAGCTGTGGGATCAATTTATTAATTTGAACCTCGAGGACAGGGTTCCGTTGGATGGGGAGAGAATTGATAAACCAGGAAGATCTACAAGAGTACCCATTAAAAATCGAAAATACTGCACTACGTGAATTATGCAAGACCTGTCATTTTTATTTTATTATTGTTCTTTAATTTAGAATGAGTCAATTTTTATTTTGATAAGTGTCAGTTATGAAGTTGACATGACTATAATTGTGAGTCATGGGACCAAGTAGTTGCTATTTAATAGGAAGTGGTGGTTATTTTATTTGTATTTAAATTCTAGTAGAAGAAGAAGGTATCAATTCACTCAAAAACAAACTTGTGGCTTATTCTCGCCCTAAGTAGAACTAATTCAAATTAAAACTATTGTGGCTTTGACTAGGACCTATCAGCGGCCGCCACACAATGAAGACTCAACGTGAAATATATACACATAACATTTTTACCTTCTAATCAAGACATAAGGCAACCTATTGATAAATAAATAACCCTATGATATGATCAATTAAAGATGCACCAGATTGATTAAGAGAGTTACAAAATGCAAGAACACATCAAAACATAGATGTAGATCAGAAGTTACCAAAAATGTTTCTCCTGCAGACAGCTTACTCATCATGAACACTGTTGACCAAACAGTACATGCCACCTCAGGGAAAGCAGAAGCATCCTTGAGGGAAACGCCAGAAGGTACAGGGAGAACTTGTCCTGCTGGAACTGCCACTTTCTCCGCATAGCCCCCTCCAGTAAGCAGAGCACACACCTACAGACAAGATGCGCTTGTATCAGTATATGGGTTCACAAAAAAATACTGTGTTTGATAAGTAACAAGCAGCTAGAGGTTCTCGTAAGTATTTCAGGCCAGAGTTGCAGAAAGCTTCAACCTTTTGTATTATTCGACAAAAGATGCTGCATATCTAGAACCAAAAATATTGAAGACCGTTTCTTTATGAATTGGGTTGCTTGGGGAATTACCTGATGGCCCACTTTCCACCGAGAAACAAGCTTCCCTACGGCTTCTATCGTGCCCGGAGCATTCAAGACCCGGGTAAGGACTGACGCCTTTAGGAGGTGGGTGCTTGCCAATCCTTTGGAGCGTATCGGCGCGGTTAATGGCGGTGGCCTCCACTTTGATCAAAACCTCATCGTCTTTGATTTGTGGGTCTTCTACTTCTTGCAATTGCAGCACCTCCGGGCCGCCTAGTTCAGTGATCACTATTGCTTTCATCTCCGCTTAATTTCTTTCTTTACGGGTAGAAAATATATACAGTTACGTTTTCAGGAGTTTGTCCTCGTCACGTCTCCCAGAAGCAAAAGCAATTAGAGCAAGTAACTAGCAGACAAAGACAATGAACGACTTGTCGTTTTAATGAAATACAATATCTCAAAGCTTATTACTATGCCCTTTCGGCCGGTCATTTTATGTCCACCAAACCATTTAATTAAATCAAAATTAGAACTCTGATTGGTTGGCTCAAAAGTAACATGCTTTATCACCTTCCTAATCGGTGGCAATTAGTAAAGATCTGGTTTTGATTGGTCTTAACAGGAGTAGTCTTCTTCAATTTTCTTAGAACCTTGATGCCTGATGGTAATTAGTAACTTATTTGATGAAGTGATGGGTGATAGAACTGGGCTGCTGTGGATAGGTAGGTTGATATTTCTTCTCCAGTTGGTTACTGGAATCTGGGCTGGGGAAAGGAAGGCCACTATGCTACCTGCAAAATAGCAGAGGTGAGAACTTAATTTCTTAGCTGAGTATCTATTTAGCTTGATCAATGTTGGAGAGTCTTGATTGATTAGAAAAGTTCTAATCTTTAGGGGTATTTAAGAAAAGATGCATTAGCTACAATCAAGGAATTGCTCCGGATTCTGCGGATGGTGACCTTGCTGCTGTTTGCTCGTGGGCCGATGAGGTGCGATTCCACTATCACTGGAGTGGCGCTTTGCACTATATTGATACCCCAGATTTCATGTGTAACTATGAATATTGCAGTAAGTTTACTTTGCCCTCATCTTTCTTAGCTCAGCTTTGATTCTATATAATAAGTGTTTGTTTTGAAGGAATTGGGTTAAGAGAAGAAAATAAATTTATAGTGGGAAATTTTTGAAAAGGAGGCCAAATCATTTCTCATCAATTTGGTGAGAAACCAAGAGAAACTAGATTTCGTTTCTTATCCCTTGCACCATTTTTTTATCAAGTAAACACTGATAAGTTTTGTTTTCTGACTGAATCTGGCTTTCTTCAGGGGATTGCCATGACTCTGCGGGTAATAGAGACCGATGTGTAACTGGAGCCATTTTTAACTACACAAACCAACTTACTTCAGTGTATCAGAATCTCAGTTCAGAGTTCAATTGTAAGCATCCTCTCATTGGTACAAATGCTATAACCTAAATTATACGATCCATTAACTGTGTGTGATATGGGAGTTCTGTTGATTGCAGACAATTTAACAGAGGCGCTTATGTTTTTAGCCCATTTGTTGGGGATGTTCATCAGGTCTTCTCTCTTGCTTAACCTCGGAAGTTTAGGTTTAGGGTTTATGGTTTAGTAATTTCAAATTTATATGGCTTAGTCCATGCTTTAATAAAGAAAACAGCTGCCTTTGAAGGAAGTAAGAAAACCATTTTCAAGGCCATCTAATTTGTCCATAGACACACCATGCCTACTTTTGATCTCTAGTTCTTTTCCTTCCTTAAGTTATTCTGTTTTCATGTTGGAGTTATTAATAATATTCATGCATTATTTGCAGAGACACAACTGCTTTCAACTCTTGATTCAATTTTTCAATTTCCTGATTTCTTGTATTATGATGACAGCCTCTGCACGTCGGGGTTTTACTGGCGATTTGGGTGGAAATACTATACATGTCCGTTGTACCGTAGGAAGACAAATTTACACCATGTAAGCTTGTTATTGTCTACTATTGAGAGAGTGGAGAGAATGCTAAATGCTTCTTGTTATGACAATTTTTGACATTGTCCATTCAACTCGGTGATAGTTATACACATCATGTTTATGAAATTGAGACAATAATGGTAGTTGCTCGAGAAGAAAATCATTCTCAATCCATAGAACATCCCTTTATGTCATTAACATAAAGCTATTCAACACTCTTCTTATGGTATACCATATAAGACTCAGCTTTTATGTGCATCTGAAGCAGCAAAAATAAGTTCGATTCAGAAATTCACATAAGTACACATTGTTAATGTCGTTTACTTAGATCAGTTTGCCATCAGTACCAATACTACTGCTCGATTACAGGTATGGGATGACATGATTATTGATTCGGCCCTGAAGACATTCTACAGTTCAGATATTGCAGTCATGATTCAAGCCATTCAAAATAACATGACGGTATGCTTCCCTTCTTCCTTACAATCTGTTTGCTGATGTCAAGATCAAAAACACTAAGATTCTTTTTGTGTTGGTAAAGCTCACTTTGGTCTATGAATCCATTAGTTTACTTTTTTTTTTGTCTGTTAACTGCACTTTATGATCTTTGTACTTACTTTCTAATTTGTTTTATTTTACCTTTATAAAAGGAAGGTTGGTCCAATCAGCTAGCATCATGGGAATACTGTCAAAAGAACCGCACGGTTTGTCCAAATGTGTAAGTTCATGCCCTATTTCTATATTTACATCTAAGTGTAACTGTGCTTCATAAAACAATTGAGTATGACTACCATTCTCATGCTCTGCTTGGTTATTTCTGATATCCATGCCAATGTTCCAACAATTGCAAAAACAGAAAATTACAGATGAAAATGAACAACAGATTCTCAGAACTACAGTTTTTTTTTCTTTGTATGTATGAGGGGGGAGCTGAATTCAATTAATTTTGCTATATAATTTTTCATTTTCAGTGTGGAAAATGTTAGAAAGAATGCATGCATACTTGTTTTCTTGAGATACAATTTTCTCCTTGTATGATGTAGAAATTTAATTTAAAAGTGTAAAATGATTACAGTATTAATGGTTCTTGTTTCTTTTCCGCATTCAATTTGTGCAGCTATGCTTCTGAAAGCATTAGTCTGGCATGCAAGTATGCATACAAGAATGCCACACCTGGAAGCACTCTGGAAGGTATTTAATGGAACAGAAAAATTAATGAATAATGCAAGAACAGGAAGAGAAGAATAAGAGAGCTATTGAGAGGAAGAATGATTTGTTTTTATTGATAAACAAGGACTGTTACTGTACTGAGATACAATCCTCACAGGAAGTTGAACCTCCCTCTCCAACAATGAAGCCCTGCTAAGAAGTAGATTACAAACTCATTCCTTGCATACCCCTCCTTTCCCCAAACAACAATTAATAAAGCTAATTCAAAAAACAGAAACCGTTGGCCCTCTTGTCCAGCTATGACTCACCCTAACCGATTCTACTCACAAGGTATTACAGCTCACACCTAGGTATTAGTGATTTCCATCCTTGTCCCAGCCCTGAAGCTTCTTCCTGCGGGTGTAACTTGCAAGATATTCGGTCCAATAGCAGTCTGATCCAGTTCAACATCTCCTCCTATTTGTTCTCTATCATTGCCGCCCCCTTGAGAATCAGTCTTGTCCTCAAGACTGAATTGTGGATAATCTCTTTTAATCACATATTCATCTTCCCAGGTAGCCTCATCAAGACTCTTGGAGTGCCATTGGATGAGCCATTGAGACACATTCTCCCCTTGCCGCTGTATAATGCGAGTGGCCACCACCTTTTCAGGCATAAGGTCATCAGCTTGTTCCAGCTCAAGCTCAGGTGGCAGATCAACCAAGCATGGTTGCATACCTACAACCTTTTTAAGCAAGGAGACATGGAACACCGGGTGTAACCTTGGAAGTGGAGGGCAGATGCAGGCAGTAAGCCACTGAACCCACCCTAGCAGCCACCTGGTAGGGTCCAAAATAGCGAGTTGAAAGCTTGGGATAGATCCTTCTGCTGATGGATTGTTGCCTATGAGTTTCAGCTTCAAAATACACCCAATCTCCCACCTTAAAGGTCAGCTCTCTCCGTTGTCGGTCAACCTGATTTTTCATTTGTTGCTGTGATCGTAACAGCTGTTGTTTAAGCTGTTTTAAGGCCTCATCCCTGTCCCTTAAGTCACGGTCCACTGCCTCCACCCTCACCTCTCCGGGAAGGTACTGGGGCAACCGTGGGTAGACTCCTTCCATACACTACTTCGAAGGGTGGTAGTTCCTGTACTCACATGGTACGTAGTGTTGTACCAGAATTCTGCCCAAGGAAGCCATTGGCTCCATGAACGGGGTTGGTCAGCAGCAAAACAAGGGATGCTAAGACTCGAGGCCAGCGGTTAATAACCTTGGTTTGGCCGTCCGTCTCCGGGTGATATGAGGAACTAAATGAGAGTTGAGTACCATGCAACCGAAATAATTCTTGCCAAAAAGTGGGCTCATAACACCGGATCGCGGTCACGAACAATCGTCTTTGGAAACCCATGGAGGTGGACGATTTGCTTAACGAACATGTCTGCCACTGTTCGTTCTGTATATGGGTGCTTAAGGGCTATAAAATAGGCTGTATTTGGACAGCCTGTCCACCACCCATCATTACTGCATCAATTCCCTTAGATTTAGGTAACCCCGTTATGAAATACCATTGAAATGTCTTCCCAAATCGGCTTGAGGAAGAGGAAAGTGGCTGTAGCAGCCCCACCGGTGATAGGGTAGAAGCTTTGGAACCTTTGGCAACACCCAAGCAGCTTTTGACATAATCTTGGACACGTTGTAACATCCCTTTCCAGTAGAAAAATTGCAGCAATCCTTGGAATGTCCCCCGGTGACAGAATTATGGAGTTCCTCCAATATGGCAGGGGATCCATTTGGAGGTTGATGAGATCACCAATTTCCTGTTCCTATATAAAGTTCCCTGTTTCAGCTAGTACTTGGGGCCTGGCAGCTGGGTTGGCTTGCACTTCCTGCCTAATAGATCGTAAGAGAGGATCCTGCTCCACCTCCTCCAACAGCTTGCCCCCCATCAGTCCATGTGGGGAAGAATTCAAAAGAGGCCAACTCCACACAATCCTATTGCCTGGAAAGAGCATCAGTTGCTGTGTTTAACCTGCCTGGTTTGTATTGGACTTCAAAGACATAGCCCATCAGTTTTGAGAGCCAATGCTGCTGGTCCGGAGTGGTGATGCACTGTTGTAATAAATGGCACAAGCTCTTTTGATCAGTACATACAGTAAACTGTTTGCCGAGCAAGTATGGTCGCCAGTGTTGTATGGCCAATGCTAAAGCCATTAGCTCTTTTTCATAGGCGGACTGGCTAAGTTCCGTGCAGCCAATGCCTTGTTGTAGTATGCGATTGGTCTGCCCTCTTGCATTAAGACAGCCCCCAATCCAAGGCCCGATGCATCACATTCCATAGAGAAGGTTTTACTAAAGTCAGGCAAGGCTAATAATGGGGCAGCAATTAGCTTCCCTTTCAATGTCTCAAATGCTGTTTGAGCTTGTACACTCCATTGAAACCCGTTTTTCTTGGTCAAGTCAGTTAACAGTTTGGCAATCTTTTCGTAATCTTTTATAAACTTCCGATAGTAACCCGTCAACCCTAGGAATCCCCAAACCCCTTTAACATTCCTCGGTATTGGACAAACCTGTACAACAACAACTTTGAAAGGGGTCAACAGTAACTCCTTTGCTTGAAATGCAGTGACCAAGATAGTCGATGGAAGTCTGGCCAACTGAACATTTGTTGGGATTGACTCTAAATTGGTTATCCTGGAGCACCTGTAAGATAATAGATAAGTGTCGCACGTGTTCCTCCCAGCTCCAGCTATAAACCAGAATATCATTAAAAAAAACAAGGACCATGTGTCGCAACCAAGGGCGAAATATGTCGTTCATCACACTTTGGCAAGTTAAGGGAGCATTAGTAAGCCCAAACAGCATTACTAAGAACTCATAATGGCCATCATGGGTGCGAAACGCTGTCTTAGGTTCGTCCCCCCTCCCGCATTTGAATTGATAGAACCCAGACTTTAAATCCAGCTTAGTAAAGTAGGTTGCCCCATTGAGCTCATCCAGCAACTCGTCCACCACTGGTATGGGGTATTTATCGACCACTGTGACTTTATTGAGGGCCTTGTAGTCGATACATAATCGCCAAGAGGCGTCCCTTCTTCTTGACCAAGAGTACTGAGCTAGAATACAGACTCTGACTTGGTCGGATGATACCCTGCTGTAGCATGTATGCTACTTGTTTCTGGATTTCAGCCTTCTGTACATACGGGTATCGGTAGGGCCGGACACTAACTGCTTCGTGGCCCGGGAGAAGCTGGATTGCATGATCATGCATACGCCGAGGAGGGGAGCCCCGCTAATGGTTGGAAAACAGCAGAGAATCGGTTCATAAGGGCCTGCACATCTGCCATCTGGGTTGAGGTTAAACTCAGGTTGGAGGGTGCTGGCAGTTGAGGAAGACTACAGTGCTAATGCTTCAAACTTCCACCTCCCAATAAAACTCTAAGAGCTCCCATATCTTAGAGAGTACCCTCAATTCTTGTCAACTCAATCTGCTTACCATTGAGTTCGAACTTCATCCATTTCTTATCTCAGTTGTGTATAACGTTGTCCAATGTTTTCAACCAGTCAATCCCTAGAATGACGTCAATTGGTCCCAATTCAAAAACCAATGCATCCATTGCCAATGCATAAGCTCCAAATCCAACGGTACTGCCTCACATTTCTCATGCGTCTTCATCCGGTATCCATCCCCTAAATTATGTGCACAAGGAAAATTGGAACAGTGGGAAGGTTCAGGGAACTTACAAGTTTTCGAGATACAAAATTGTGGGTAGCCCCGGAATCCACGAGCAAGATAATTGGTATCCCACACAGTGTTCCCCTTAGCTTGAGAGTCCGTGGAGCCTGAAGGTTTTTCCCAGCTTTGAAGAATACTTCCATGGCTGAGCATTCGTCCTCCACCACTTCTTCTTCTCCCACATCAAGCTCCCCTGGTTTCTCTTGCTCTATTTCATCCATTTTCGGCTGTGTTTCATTCTCGGAAATGGTGATGCGCAACTCGCCCAGACTACAGCGGTGCTGCGGAGAATAACGCTCACCGCATTTAAAGCACAAACCCAGTCGACGGCGTTCATCGATGTCCTTCAAGGTTAAGTGCTATTGGCCCCTATTCCGTGAGCAGTCTGTATCCGCGTTAGGTGGAGGAAGGGTGCGTGGAGATGGATTCTCTGTTGTGGTCGTGGGTTCAATTCCCATAGACGGCGCCAAATAATTGAACAGAAAATATTAATGAATAATGCAAGAACAGAAGAGAAGAATAAGAGAGCTATTGAGAGGAAGAATGATTTGTTTTTATTGATAAACAAGGACTGTTACAGTATTGATACAATCCTCACAGGAAGTAGAACGTCCCTCTCCAACAATGGAGCCCTGCTAAGAAGCAGATTACAAACTCATTCCTTGCATACCCCTCCTTTCCCCAAACAACAATTAATAAAGCTAATTCAAAAAACAGAAAACGTTGCCCTCCCTGTCCAGCTAGGGACTCACCCTAACAGATTCTACTCACAAGGTATTACAGCTCACACCAAGGTATTAGTGATTTCCATCCTTGTACCGGCCTTGAAGCTTCTTCCTGCGGGTGTAAACTTGCAAGATATTCGGCCCAATAGCAGTCTGGTCCAGTTCAACATCTCCTCCTGTTTGTTCTCTATCAGTATTTCTTTGGTTTCTTGAAAGATACACTTACTATTAAGCAAAACACATGAGCAGGAAACTGCCTCAGCAGCATGTTCAAGAACTGGCATGTATAATCTGAACAAAGTTAAACTTCTAAATTTTTATTGAACATGCACCATAAATCATTCTGATGATATAATCCAAAGTATGAAATTTGGAGCTACATCCACTGTAGGAGCTGCATCAGATCCTTGTCCCATTTTCTACATCTGCTTTGCTGGCTTGAAATAAATAGGTAAAGCCTAAATTATCAGAAGAATGAAAGTTTCGATATGCAGTGTCATCTTAGGCAAATAGATCGGTGGAAGTAAAGGAAAAAGACTGAATTTTCCTTGAAGCGTATATTTTCCTACTGATGCAATCCAAATATAGTAGTAGATCACATGAATAACAGCTAAAATTGAAATGTTATAAAGCAGCATTTCTCGGTCTTGGGTAGTTTGTAGCATGAATAATATCCAAACCTCTGCATGAGCAGAAAACCTTAAAGATTGAATATTCCAGTTTTCCAAATGATTGGACTATGGAATTATTTCTTGATCTCAAAGCTTTTCAAAAATGCACGTGAGCAACTCAATTGATGTATACATGCTCCAGCATCTTATGTTATCAAGTCCATAAATTTCACTGCTTGAAGCAACTTGGTTCCTTATGATATTGTTGTGTCACAGATGATTATTTTCTTTCTCGATTGCCCATTGTGGAAAAAAGGCTTGCCCAAGGAGGCGTTCGCTTAGCTGCCACCCTCAACCGCATCTTTGCTTCTGAGACTAGAATTGCTCAAGGCTGAAAACAAAAGGGATAAGGAAGCTTCTCAGCAGATAACAAAGGAAGCCAGACCATGACATATAAAAATGGCATGATTCTTCCCATTCACAAAATCACATTCCCATCTCAATTAATTATGTATTTCCTGATTTGTAAATTCTCTTAGGCATTATCTTGTATGCGTATTTTTATAGTTAACTCGTGACTTCATTGCATAATATGCCAGAATATGCCAGGTTGCTTAAAAAAGTCAACTTTAAGGATACTCAAACTTGGAATATAATACTTGTACTCAATGAGAACTTATTGCTTGTTGCACATATAAAACTAAAGCCTATTTGAAGCTGTATATATATATATATAACTAACTCATTCTTGTGGGCTCATTCTCATTTGTCATTTATCTGATATTAGAGGAAAAAAAAAAAGGAGAGGATGGATAGAGCAAGTCATTTGAGAAGTTCATTTGTGTTTGTAATTTTAACGAGTTTAGCTGCTAATTTTGTGCCTGGAGCTTTGGGATGGAGCAAGGAGGGTCACATAATGACATGTCGGATTGCACAGGTAAGATGATAATCACCTGAGTCATTTTGTCTTGTATCATCCATACAATGGCAGAACATGCTTGCTTAATTTAATTGTCGAAATTGGGCGAGTGCAAAATTAACCGAATTGAATCAAAAGAAATTTGGTCTGTGTTGGTTCTATTCGGTTTTTTCCATTGTTGAATTTTACCGAGTTATATGACCTCAACCGGTTGTTTTAATTTATTTTATATATATAAGGGTCTAAATCAAAATAACCGGTCCAACTCATTAAAATACTATTCGATCGGTTTAGTTCGTTTTCACCTTAAATGTCCAGATTATTTTATTTTTTTGCTACAATTTGCAAATTTCAATTTTATTCATTTCAAACTGGACCGACTATATGTTTAATTTTAGTTGAAATTAGCTAAAAATGGAATTCATCTCTTAAATTTTGGCTTCCAAGCTCCACATTAATACCGAATGATATTAACTCTTAAATTAGTAAAATATGTTAAGTTACGTTAAAATTAAATATAGGAAATTGATTTTTTTTTAATTATTTTCAAGAAACCAAAATCCATGAAACTTTTAAGGTGGTAACCAAAAAAAGCTCAAGTTTGTTCGCGTCTAAGGAATGATTGTCTATTAAAGACAGCAACTTTTGGAAGCAAAGAGTTTACTTAAATAATTGGTAATAAACTGCTAATAAGTTAGTATTAAACTTAATTAACAGAAGCTTCTAGGAGCAGAGGCAGCACACGCAGCAGAACATTTGTTACCTCACAATGTCAATGGCGACTTATCGGCACTGTGCATATGGCCTGACCAAATCAGGCACTGGTACAAATACAGGTGGACAAGCTCTCTTCATTTCATTGACACCCCTGACAAGGCCTGCAATTTTGATTATTCGAGTAATTAAACCTTAATCCGAATCTTAAATATTGTTTTCTGACGTTAATTAGTTTCATCAATAATATTATGAGTTCGTGATGAATTATATTAGGGGATTGCATGAAGGATATGTGTGTTTCTGGCGCTATTCGGAACTTCACATCTCAGCTTCTGCATTACAGAGAAGGAAGCACTGACCGTAGATGTAAGGAATCATTAAGAAGACAGAAATTTCTTCTCTATTTCGGGTGTATATAGCTATTTATTCTGCGTCAAATTGTCATTGAATTGATATATAAACACCGGGCGTAGGGAAGAATTTTCCACTAGGACATCTGCATATGTTAATCTTAGAAATTTTCTCTGTGTTATGGTTCTTAATTTGGCTTTGATGTAATAACTTCTGCAGATAATTTGACAGAAGCCTTACTCTTCTTGTCTCACTTCATGGGAGATATTAATCAGGTATGAGCAGACCCTGAAAACTATGGTAAATGTGTTTATCAGTTACATACATAAAATCTTTCTTTTCAGCCCATGCATGTTGGATTCACCAGTGATGAAGGAGGGGACACCATTGACTTGCGCTGGTTTAGGCACAAATCTAATCTTCATCATGTGAGTATATAAATATATGTGTATTTTGTATCATGAACAACATTAATTAACAAAAAATTAAAATTTGTTTGTAATTACAGGTATGGGATAGAGAGATTATTCTTACAGCTCTTAAAGATTTCTACGAAAATGATATGGACCTTCTCCAACGAACCATAGAAGGAAACTTTACTGATGTAAGACTCGATGAAACGTAGCTATAATAGAACACAACTATCCTATTCTGACTAAAATGTTCTGTCAAGACCATGCAAGAACTGTATGCCGAACTGAATTTGGTATTAACACGTGTTAATGAAATAATTAAACAGGGAATATGGTACGATGATGTATCTTCATGGAAAGATTGTGATGATCTACTCTCATGTCCGAATAAGTACTTCTCTTCATCACCTTATTTTCTTCAGATTTGGAACATATAAATCTTGGCCTCGGAGATTAATTCTCTTTTGTATTTGTATAGGTATGCTGTTGAGAGCATAAACATTGCTTGCAAATGGGGTTACAAAGGAGTCGAGGAGGGTGATACTTTGGCAGGTTGATCTATGCTTATAATTCATGAATTGAGCTAAATAATAGTAGCTTACAATTTATTATTCCTTCCATTTCTAAATAATTAATTAATATTATAGCATGAAAATTAATTAAGAAAATTATTAATTAATACCCTATTTTATATTAAATTGTCTTTTACCGTCAATAATTTAACAGTGGTAATGTTTTGTGAACATGCATATATATAGATGAGTACTTCAACTCAAGAATGCCAATCGTGATGAAAAGAATTGCCCAAGGAGGAGTTCGTTTAGCCATGTTCTTGAATCAGATATTTGGGAATTCTGAACAAGGGATTGCATCTCCAACATAAGCTACCCATATTCCACTATCAGATGTGGTTGCTAAAAATATAAATTTCGTTTCTAGTTATTTTCGTCAGTAGCAGAATTTTTTTTTTTTTTATCGTTTACCGTCACTCTAAACTCTTAAACTGATTTATGTGATATTCTATTATTAACTTAATTTATAAATTTTTTTTATATGGATTCATTTAAGTTTATATTTTTAATTTATTAACCTATGAAATTAATAATAAAAATGAAATTATGTCCATCTCAAAACGTAAAAAATTTGATCTATAATTGTTGGTTGTGATGAGATTTGTTACATACGTAACAATGATTTATGATTTGACATATTCGAATTTAAAGTTTGATTTTTTTTTAATTTTATATTAAGACCATTCAATTAAAACACATTGGTACACTTCATGGTTGGATTACAAGGAAAATTTTTCATGTTTTTGAAAAGAAATATTTTCCACTTTTCTACTATGCACATGGCTCCAACCTTTTCCTGTCAGCGTATGCATATATTATTATTATTATTATTATTATTATTATTATTATTATTATTATTATTATTATTAGTACTATTTTAAGCGATGTACTATTAGTTGGTCTGCCAAGAAATATTAATACTATATAATATATGAATCTTACGCCAATTAATAATTTTCCATGTGGGTGATACTAACGTCAAAATTTGATCAAACTTCCCAATTTGAAGCCCAATTCTAAAGCCAAGTCCAAGAATTTGGTCTATCGGCGGAAGATCGACGGTCCAAAATTGTCTCCAAAAATTTCTAGAAAACGCACATTGCAAAGGATGGGCCCCCGTATCTTGGGACCAACTGTCATATCCAATAGAGAAATGGCACGTAAGCATTCAAAAAACTGGCAAGCATGTACATTTTGACAGGAATACTTGAATCGCTGTGTTGAAGTTCCCACGTGTTAAGCTATTAAGAAAGCTGTCACGCCGACTTTTCTTCTTCCAGATTCTTAGGAGCTGGTGGGTCCGAGTGACGTTTTTCTGACCGTTGATTTTTTCTAATCAACCAATATAATTCCAGTAACACGTAATAATTATAAAAATATGCATACCTGATCATCAGAAAAACCCTGCGACTAGGGTTTTGCCCTTCAGGCAGCCACAACATCACATGGTCAAACTTGAACGACAATGCAAAGATCCAAAACTACCCCTCACTCTCTGAGCAGAAAAACGAATCTGACGGGGATAGAACCGTCCTTGCATGTGGAAAACATATAAAACGACACAGTTTATATCTGGGAAAACAATAAAAAATAGAGCTTGTGAGCTTCATTTCTGTTTCAATTGCCATCTCAACAAACAGACGAGGAATATATAAAACCATTTCCTTCTTCTTTAATTTACTGCATTTTAGTATTATAAAAAACAGAGCTTTCTTCTCCCATTTTATTGCATCTCAAGTCAGCTGTTCAACAAATATCTTGTTTTTGTCAAGTGTCATTTGCTTCTTTCTCCCTTCAAGCTTGAATCCCAAAGAAAAGGGAAAAATAAAAGGTAACATCTTGACCATTCTGCCCTCCGTTCTGCATTTTTGTTGCTTCCAAAACCTCTATTCTTGTGTACGTGTAGGTAATTTAACTTGGTTTGGTTTGCCTGTCATTTGGTGGGTGCATGTTAGTTCTATCTAACTTTCTTTTTTTTTCTTCCTTTTTAATTTTTGTTAACAAGATCTAGGAAAGTCGGGAACTTTGTTGTTTGACAAGCTGGTAATTTTGTGGGGCTGCTAGAATGAAGATTTTGGTTTCATTTTTTTGCAGCTTTCATTGTATTGAGATTTGTTCATGTGGTGTTTTAATAGTTTCTCCCGTGTCAAGCAATTTAATAATTAAAGTTTGCTTTCTTAATCTATGTCGTGTGATCCTGCTCATTAAAAAATTTCCACCTTTTCCAACTGCAACTTTCTTAAATTCTTGAAAATGACGAATATACTGATCAGCGATGCCATAACTTGTCTATATTTTTTCAGTTACGCCAGGGAATTTGGTCTCTTTAGAATCAAAAGTCATTTTCATGTTTATTGAAGCAGGCAAATTAAGACCTTTGGTTGGTAAAATTGTTCCCAAAAAAAAAACAGCTAATCTTAGGATATGAATTGCAAATTAAATTAGCTTAATTGTTTTTGCTTAATTGCCTCTAGCTCCAAAAGGTTTCATCTAACAAAGATTAGTTATTGAAAGGTTAGAAATCGATCAGATAATTAAAAATATGAATTTTCAGGTTTATTTTGAACGTGCGTGTGTTGAATGGAATGAAAGCTTTAATTTATATATGCTTACAATTGCTATTCTTTTCCCTTTGTATCAGCCATCACCTGATGAGGGTAGCTAAGTTTCGGCTTTGTTTTATTGTCAAACTACCCTTGGAAAGGATCGTCTTCATGCTTGAAATACTTTTGTTTGTCATTTGGACTTTAGCTTGATTATTTTATCTGAAGTCTTTATTCCTCCGAATAATTTTTGGAGTTTTCAAATGGGCTTTCCCTATATAATTGTGCTTTGAGCTCTCCCTTTCACAATACATGCAACTTTCTTTGTTAATTTTCTCACTTTTAATGCAGGTTTTTATAGGCCAAAGCTTCTTTATTATACATTGAATTGAGGGCATTAGGAATTGCTGTTTATATTCTCAGCATGGCATTTTCAAGGCTAGCCAGGACTGGATTGAGAAGAACGGGAAGCAACTTTGGCGGTCACACATGCGAGGTTGGTGCATTATGTGAAGGAGGATTGATTCCAAAATGGTCTTTTCCTTCTCCAAGAATTGGTGCAGCAAACAGCAATCTTTTATACCTTTCTAGCATTAAAAGTATAAATCATGCTAGTTATTGGAGCAGGGGAATCAGGGTAACCCCAAATTATAGATTTCCTCATTCAGGGCTCGCTGTAGATGACTCTGAAAATGAGCTTGATGAAGCAAAGTATCCAGGTCTAGAAGCCACCAAGCCTGGTGAGAAGCCAAGAGTGGTTGTCCTAGGCACGGGATGGGCAGGTTGCAGGTTCATGAAAGGAGTAAACACCAAAATCTATGATGTTGTTTGCATATCACCCAGGAATCACATGGTCTTCACTCCATTGCTTGCTTCAACTTGTGTTGGAACCCTTGAGTTTCGCTCTGTAGCTGAACCTGTTAGTAGGATTCAATCTGCATTGGCAACGGAGCCCGGTTCATATTTCTATCTGGCTAATTGCTTTGGCATTGACACAGACAAACATGAAGTGAGTCTTTCTTTCCTGCTAATTTTTTTGGTTCCATTTATGTTACTCATCCACAAAATCAATATGTCATAATCTGTAGTACTAAAAGATCTTCCTCTTACATCTAATAGAACGAATATGTGCCTGCAAATCCAATTATTGTAATAATTCAAAGTTGTTCCTTTATGATGGCAGTTATACTGTGAGACAGTTAGAAATGGTGGATTGCCTCAGGAGCCATACCGGTTTAAAGTTGCATATGACAAGCTTGTTATTGCTGCTGGAGCTGAACCTCTAACTTTTGGTATCAAGGGAGTTCAGGAACATGCATATTTTCTAAGAGAAGTGAATCATGCTCAAGAAATAAGAAAGAGGCTCCTCTTAAACCTCATGCTTTCTGAAAATCCAGGTGACTTATTTATCTAGCCCAATTTTTCTTCTCCTGATTCTGGTTCAATTCTTGGTATTACTTGAGGCCATGGTCATAAAGGAGCTCTTATTCTGATTATATCATCACAGGCATATCTGAAGAAGAAAAGAAGCGCCTTTTACACTGTGTTGTCATTGGAGGTGGTCCTACAGGAGTGGAATTCAGTGGTGAATTGAGTGATTTCATCATAAGAGATGTTCAAGAGCGTTATGTTCATGTTAAAGATCACGTCAAAGTCACTCTCATAGAGGTAATAACATGAATTCTCACTTTTGTGTTCAAGTTATGGATGCCATTTGCTAATGCTTTGTTGTGTTCTTCTTCAACAGGCAAATGAGATTCTATCATCCTTTGACGTTGGATTACGGCAATATGCAACAAATCATTTAACCAAGGTAATTCAGTTGAATTTCTTATTTCCTATAATGAGTTTGTGTGAAGTCTTGTCACTGACATTTGGAATATTATATATATCAGTCTGGTGTTAGACTTACAAGAGGTGTAGTGAAAGAGGTTCATCCCAAGAAATTAGTTCTCAGTGATGATACAGAAGTTCCTTATGGCCTCTTGGTGTGGTCTACCGGTGTTGGTCCTTCTCAGTTTGTGAAGTCATTGAATGTTCCCAAATCCCCTGGTGGAAGGTATGCAAAAATAGCAACTGTTTGACTTTGTAGATACCTTATAAGTAAAACAAAAAATCCTTTCTTTTACATTCTGTCCAGTGTTCATTTTCCATCAATTCTTCTGACTTGAGTGCTTCTAGGATTGGCATTGATGAATGGCTGAGGGTTCCTTCTGTAGAAGATGTGTTTGCACTTGGAGATTGTGCTGGTTTTCTTGAACAGACAGGGAAGCCAGTGCTTCCAGCTCTAGCTCAGGTCAAATTCCTGCAAAGTTTTCACCTTTCTTATATAAACAATTAATAGTATTGTTGGTTAATCAATCTAGACTTGTTACACAGGTTGCAGAGAGGCAAGGAAAGTACCTGGCAGAGCTGTTTAACAAGATTGGAAAGGAAAATGGAGGCAAGGCTTTAAGTGCCAAAGATGTTCCTCTAGGCGACCCTTTTGTGTACAAGCATTTAGGTAGCATGGCATCAGTTGGACGTTATAAGGCACTGGTTGATTTGCGCCAGTCTAAGGTGACAATAACATACTTTACGCAAATTTTATGAAAGAAATCAGTTTTCTTATAAAATCATACAGGATCTTCTAAGTATAAATATTTAATCGTTTGTTGGTGAAAAGATTAAAGCTTTTGGTGTTATCTTTTGCAGGATGCAAAAGGGCTATCACTTGCTGGATTCATCAGCTGGCTTATCTGGCGTTCTGCATATCTTACACGAGTTGTGAGCTGGAGGAACAGATTTTATGTGGCAGTTAACTGGGCAACGACTTTTGTTTTTGGCAGGGATAACTCCAGAATTGGATAGATTGACAAAAACTATACACAATTGCGAATGTTTATTCTTTCAATTCCTCCGAGCTGGATTCATAAGATTTGTTATGCTGACCGAGATTAGTAGCTGCTAGCAAATTTTGTTTACGTGAGTCTAGAAAATAAAGGGAACAATTTTTATAACACGCCTCTGGCAAATTCACCAATAGCTATTCTTCAAGAAATCAAATAAAGTTGTAATCTCAATCACATATGTAGATATGGGCTGATGCTGTTATGATGTAACTTAGTATGGATACAAGTAATGAATTATAATAAACACATTTATCATTTTCATTCTACTTGCATAGTCCAGTTCAAAGAAGAGAGAAAAGGACTTCTAATTTTTCATTTCTTATTTTTATCAGTAAAGTGATGAGAAATGAATGACTATGGAATGAAATTGAGAATTGAAAATTTACTCTTGATGATCTTCCTTCTTAGAATCCAACTAAGCAAGGAAATCTCTTTTCAATCCAATTCATTCAAAACGAGGGAAGGATGAATGAATCTTGAATCCATCTCAGTTCAGCTTTGTAACAAACAAAACAAGAGTTAACATCAAGAAGTTATAACCAAAAAAGATGAAAACTTCAAAATTCTTTTAACTGCAAAAGTTTCTTTCTGCAAGCGGTAGCCTCAAAATCTAAACAAACACAAAAACCATCAGAATTTGGGTCCTTTTCACGGCTTTGTTATGATGTGAGATCTAGCTCAATTAGTATATATCCCTTTTCATCCATTTTTAATGATTTCTGTTAGCTACCAAATAAGAGAGAAAAATGGGTCGATTTTCTTTCTTTTCAACTCAATCCCCTCTAAAACAGAGGTGATCAGAATCAAAGAAACTTCAGAAAGAAAAAGGAAGAATCCATTTATATGTGCAAAACTGCAAACTTTACTTGGTACAAAGAGTTTGCCTCAAAATCTAAACAAACAACTCTGAAATACAAAAATTTGGAGTTTAACATAATCAAGAGAAGTGAGGGGCAGCAGCAGAAGATCCAGCTTGCCTACTGCTCTGCCCTGAAAATATCGAAGCAAAAGACTGAGCCAAACCCACCACTATTCCCATCTTCACTTGCCCTCTCTTTGGGATCGGGCGGCCAGAAAACCTCCTTGACACCTTGCTGTTCTTCATCATCACCATTCTTGCATCCGCCATCCTTATATTTCTCAGGATCTTCAAATCCAAAAATGTCCTAGAAAGATTAATGAAAGAAGAGAGTTTGATTTTTGGTGAGTTGTGAGAACTACTTCATCTTTTGGGTTTATATAATGAGGTATGTTTGTTAACGCCCTCAGTTTTTAACTTAATTACATAAGTGCCCTATATTTTGGACTCTTAGTTGACAATCTTGACCCTGTGGCCATTTTTGTTTTTGCTTATTGTTTTTGGCTATTTGACCCAATAATATAAGTCAATCACTGGGTCTTCCTTATTTTTGGGATTTAACTTCACTTTATATATGTAAAAACAACACCTCATTAATATTGAATATATATTATGACGGCCGATTGAAAATTGTAGTCACCTGAAAAGAAAGAAAAAAAATCAGTGTATTCGGCAAATATTTCGATAATTAAATTAATATTTTTCTAAAATAATTGTCAGACATTTAATTATCTAAATTAAAAAAAAAAAGAAAATAAAAGAAATGTACAATAAAGTTCAGCAGATCATATAAGTGATAAAATAAAGAGTTAGAAATTGAAGTCCAATGGTCAGCAACGACCATAGACTGTAATATAGTACACATTGCTGTTTTGTCATTAACTTGTGCGAACAACCCGAATAGTTTGTAAACTGATGATGTGTCGTTTCATGTTCAACGAATGTGAACTCTATTATTAAATTACGGACTGTTTTGTCACTTCGTCAAGGGACCAAACAACCTCGACAACAGAAACATACTTGTAATTCTACTATAATTAAAGTGGTAATAAAGTAAGATTAAGCTTTAATTATTAGCGAACAAAGCCACTTTGGTTAAAATCACGTGGGCTATTTGTTACTATATTTTGGAGTAGTAATTAATTGGATCTCATGATCACGTGGAGTGGGCCCCATTCCCGCACGGTGGTATTCGTCTTTTCACCTTGGAACTTTTCTTTTTAAAAAGATAGATTCCAATCCATCACCGCCTCATTTCACTTGACCCAACCGGATAAGATCGCAGGGTCATATCTCAACCACGTCACCCTCTTATTTTCACATGACGCTTCAAATATATTTTAAATTAAATTTATGTTTAAAATATTAAAAATAATATATATTTGTCATTTTAATATATTTTTTAGGTTAAATTTAATATTAATATTGACTCACATTTATCCTTTAAAATAACATAATTACAAGAAAACAGCGAAAAAATATATAACTCATCGATTGAAAGCACATAAATTTATTATATGAAGATTATAATTTGTTTCGAATAAATCGTTAAAATCCGTCATATTAAATTCTTCAAAATAATTGAAATGCAGATAAAAAAAATAGAAATGTTATGATTGTAAGAATTTTTAGCATTTGTTTGAGAGTTAAAACGTAGTATTTATCCGCAATGCAAGTATACCAAGTTCACGCACTTCAACCAGCTTAGCATGTGTGTTTTTAATTGTTTACCTATAGTTTTGTTAATTTCATTAATAATAATTTAGAGTTAAATTTGACTTAAAATATATTTAAAATACAAATATATACTCTCTTTATATCATTTTAAGAGATACTTTTTCATTTTTTAGAGAAATTAAAAAAATAATTAAAATACCTCAATTTCATTAAAAAACTATAATAATTGACAAAAATAACATTTTATATTTTCAAGAATTTCATTTAATTTTAGTTAAAAGTATAGAGTAATATGAAATGAAAATATTTAATAAGTTTTATAATAAATAAGGATATATATAAAAATATATTTTTTAAATTTTGAAAATGATATTTGGAATAGGACAAACTAAAATAAGTAAAAATATCTCTTAAAATGGGACGGATAAAGTATTATTTTTAATAATTTAAAGATAAATTTAACCATTATTCTAATAAGTCATGGTAGAATAAACAACAATATATACCAATTATAAATGGATTAGATGATATAAATTAACAGCATATGGGATTTGGTTTGTTCATTTTTAATATCAAATGGACTGAATTATTAAGAGGCCATTAATGGATTATATTGAATTATATTCCAACTAATTATAAATTAAGTTCCACAAGAATTTTATGGATGAAAACATATCACCAAATCATGCAATTCAAGAGCTGAGACTAAGAGTTTGTTATGTATATTTGTAGATAGTTAAGAGATTAACTATTTAAGTTTAATATTCTTATTATATTTTACATCTCTTATCTGGACATATACTTCTGATTAATTAGGATTTACTCCTTTTTTTTATATATCATTTTAATTTTTTCATTAAATTGAGAAATAATAAATAAATTTAAATTTAACATTAAATTACGGAATAAATATTAAATTTTAATTTTTAATTTTTTAAAAAAAATAAATTATATTATATTAAAAATGTAAAAATTATAGATAAATAAAATTTTAATTTTAATTAAAAGTGACACTTGAAAAAAATGAAGGTAGTAATTGTCAATTTGTGAGTTGAAAATGGGAGGATTATAGCAATAATTCAGTCTTTCCTTGATTTAATGACGTGAGCTTAACTTTAGGTATTAGTGGAATCCAGTCATCATCTATCTTTATCTCATAAATATAAATACTTAACTTTGAAAGAAAATGTCCCAAGTCATCCACCATCTTTGTCTTTCTTATATAATATCACTTGTTCAAATGTTCCAATGTTCCAAGTCACCTTCCTTCTGTTTTTTTTTCTCCAAATTGCATATAATATCACTTGATTATGGACATACTCGCAAAATATTTTTTAAAAATTAAAGGTGATTAAGACGTGACTTTGTTCATTAACCACTCCAACATAATAAATTAATAATGCATAGTTTTTGTTTTTTTTTTAACATTAAACAAATATCAATTAGCACATTCACATACTCATTAATGTAGCTTAAAGGATTGGATTCAATGTATATCTTCATAATCTTTGACATATTAATTTAATCTTGTCAGAATCTGTCAGAGAGGGAATATATTCGGCAATCTAATTAAATTGAATTTAAGATTCTTGAAGCTGCAAATCTCCATTTATTATTATTATTATTATTATTATTATTATTATTATTATTATTATTATTATTATTATTATTATTATTATGTTTGTAAATTGTTTAATTAATTGTTTAAACTAAGGGAAGCATAACTTATTATTTTATTTTATTTAATTATAGTTAAACTTGGTTTAGTCAAGATTTTTACTTACAAAGCTTTAATTAATTATTTATAATTCTTTTACCATAGTCTTAAATGATAAATATCATTAACGTGATAGAAATTAGAAATCATAGAATCATGATGGGCATTCTTCGACTACTAATTCTACAATTTAGCTCTAAACCGTCGAGAACTGAGAAGCTAATATTTATTTTTTTATCCAATAATTTTAAAGTGATCTTTATATATATATATATATATATATATATATTGATTCAATTGTAATTTTGGTCTGAAATTTCATAGTTTTAGAGGCAAAATTAATACTATTGAACTAAAATTTATTAGGGTCAAAATACAAAATAAGGTTAAATAAGAAATTTCCAAACAACGGATCAAATTTAATAAAAAGGAAAAAAAATTATCATTATATGTACAAAAGAAACTCTAATTAAATGATTAACAAATAATTAACATCATCACCCAATAACTAATATTTTGGTGGCAGTAGTGCAAAAGATTAATTAGTAGTGCAAAAGATTAATTTTAAAAAATAATCACACGTGAGAAAAAAACAAAATTTTCTAAAATTTCATAAATCTAACTAAAATTCAAACTCGAAATATCTACCAGCGAAAGCTAATTAATTGGGCACACAGCTGCGCCTGGTGCGAAAAGAGAAGATAGAAGCAACAGAGTGAGCTAAACCCAACACAATAGCCACCTTAACTTGACCTCTTTTAGGGATCAAACGGCCAGAAAATTTATGTGATTGTGCCCGGGAGTAACATCCACGGTTGATCATATTTCTTCTATAACTAGCTGCTGGCATATTTTCGCAGACTGAGCGTTAATTAGATGGCAAAGTTGAGGAATGAAGATGAGAGAGCAATGGTAGGTGTGGTGCCTTATATTGCGTAGAGAAAAGGATGACCACGTAAATGACAAAATTGCCCTTGTCTATGCTGTAAGATTGTGGAAATTGAGGGGTTAGTATTGGTATTTCGGGAGTAAAGTTGATAAGGAAAGAAGTAGTCCTAGTTCGACAAATTCCATGAACGAAGGATATAAAAGAAAGCAACGCTTTTGTCTTTATCTTTGCCGTATTGATCACGTGGGGATTTAGTTGCTTGCTCCATCGTACGACATCAGACAAAGGGTTGGTTATGCGGTCCCACCCATGAAATGGTGTCCCCCAACTATAAATATTTAAGTCCACTAGGAGCAGTGCATTTGCATTGAATAAAGACCTCTTTTTTGTTTTGATTTCTCTTTCACGTTCAGTTATGGATTGCAACTTCAATTATATATAATCCCACTAAACATTAAAATAAAATGCCTTCGGTAATCGCCCTCAGCAGCCTTGAGGTCCAACTATTATCAGAAACAATATGACATAATGATTTTCGACATGCTATCACTTTTTTCTTTTTGTTAAAGTAAAACAATTCTAATAACAAAATTAATTTAATTCCATATAAAATTTTATCTTATAAATTTTTATCTTATAAATAATTAAATTAGATTAAGGATGATTTTTTCTATTTTTGCGATTTTTTTTTATTTTTTATGATTTTTCAATTAACTTACCGTCTCAGCGCAGACCACATCTTCATCAATTTTTATGGCAATTCCGTGCATCAATCCGAAGCAAAACTTGGCTGATTGGCTAGAAAAAAAAAAAAGGATAAACTACATCGTTTTGCTGGCTGGGGGTAGGAGGCCCAAAAGGGAAGATTGCAATTGAAAATTGATTCAATTCATCTACTGTGAAGCGCCGCTCATCGTTGCAGCTTGACCAGCAGCACCCCCCATCGCGACCTCCGCCACCCATCGCCGCTATCCATTGCCGGGCGTCTATATCAGGACATATATTGTTTGGATGCTGATGGTGCTCTTTTTGATGCTGCGATGCTTTTCGCAGTTGCTGCTTTCTCCCACTGTGAGTTTGGACCTTTTATATTTTTGCATGGCTCATTAGTGAGCTGGCACAACCTTTAAGAAAGCAGTATGATTGCTAAATTCCTAGCACATTTACTATGCAATGCTTTTCTTGGAGATTTTTATATGATGCTGCTATATGTGGATATGGCAGACCAAATTTGGTTGCTTTTCAAAATACTATTGGAAATTAGTACCTTGGATGTTGTGCGTGGTTCATCAGAGCTAGTTTAAGGTGTTTATCTGAAAGTTGCTGCATTCCTTTCCCTATGCATTTATAATAGCCGAGGAGAAAAGCCATGTGTCAAATGGATGACAATCTAAAGGATCACATGGATTAAAAATCATCCCATTTGGGAAATTTCTGTAACGCTACTTCTCAAGTATTCTACACTCTAAAATGGATATTACATCAATTTAATTCACTTGTACTAATTAAATGCCAAACATTAACCTTATGCAACTCTAATATCAAATGGTTATAAGGTGTTCTTATTAATCTTCGAATTGTTGAACCAAGTTTAAAGACTCTCAAGCTGAGAATACTATTGTACTAAAAGTGTAAACTCATTCTATATTGCTATTTGTCTTCTTTGCTATGGATCTGGAAGTAGCTAATTTGTAGAATTAGTTTGAGTTCAACACTTTCTTCCAGTTCCTGGTTATCTTAATGTAAATTCCAAAATAGGATTATAAACAATCCGGAATAAATTTTGCCAAAACACAACTGAAAGTTGGTGCTCAAGACAGTTGCTTAGGTTAAAGCTCATTTGATTCATCCGCTGGTCTATTTCTGCCATACTTGAAATAATTTTAGTTAACTCGGTATCTTAATCACCCAATTCTTGATGTGCATGCTTGATGGTTGGTTGTTCCATCCTGTATAGGGAGGAAATATACATTTGTACAATGTGAATCTGGCTTGTTGCTTATTCATACTCTAGACCAGGGACTCCTCGTCGAGCACAGTTGAGTGGGATTTCGTGGTTAAAGGTAAATATACATTTATTTATTTAATGTAGTCTCATACGCTTCTTTCTTTCTCAGCTGGGACAGGGATGGTATTGGCATTTGAATTTCTGTAAGTATATTTTTGGCCTCCTTGTCATAGAGCTTATCACTCACGCATCTTTTAGCTTGCTTAATGCTGCTGCTTATCCATGCCTCCGCTCGTCATTTGGATGATTTCCCTTATTCTTGATATGGTTGTTGATTGTCAGTTAGATGTTTTAGCTACTTTTCCTTAACCTGTAACAGGTTTCATATCTCGAGAAAAGCTCTTTTGGCGATTTTGCTACTAGTGATGATCCTACTACTCTCTGATTAACGTACTTTTCCTTTTTTATGTCTTATCTCATCATATTTTCCTTTTATTACCCAGGTCATTAATTTTAGTTGATTCTGAATTCATTCTAACAGCTCTATGCTTACTTTGTTTCCTTGAATGCTTTTCCGTACATTGTCATCTAATAGAAAATTATCTAAAATGCAATGGCCAGAAGTTCAAAATAATTATAGGAAGTACAGTAATGGGTCTGGAATTTGACTGACAGTTATAAGAAGTGAAACACATGCCATAATTGATGTCAAGCAAACAATTTTTCTGCATATGCAGTTTTGAAGAATGCCTATTTTCCATCACAGTGATTGCTAAAATCTCCCCATTTGCCATCTAAAACATTAATAACAATACTATGATTCGCAGCTCTGTGTCTAAACTTCCAACTCTTCCATCAATAACTTTCCCTCCATCGAGAAAAGAGAAAATTGCACACTATACCACTTTTTTAACCTTAATTTTTAAAAATGCAGCCATCTCCTAAACATGTTTAAAAATACATTTTTTTAATTTTTTATTTTTAAAAATGCCGCTTCCTCATTTTAAGCCCTCTGTATATACCTATCCTCACCTTCAGCTTTCTTTCAACAAGCAACGTAGCATTGCTTAAAGAAACAAAGAGTTTTACTAGGTACAGAGAGAGAAATATAGAGTTTTAGAGAGAGGGAGGGAGAAATGGAGTTCCCAGTAATCAACATAGAGAAGCTTAATGGTGAGGAGAGAGCTTCCACCATGGCTAAGATCAATGATGCTTGCGAAAATTGGGGTTTCTTTGAAATATTCTTATTATTAATTTCGAAATACAATTTCTTCTTCGAATAAAATGAGGTTTCCTCTGTTTTAATTCATTTTTGTGAAATTTAAGGTGCTTAACCGTGGAATCCCAACTGAGTTCATGGACAAAGTGGAGAGAATGATGAAAGAACATTATAGGAAATGTATGGAGCAGAGGTTTAAGGAAATCGTTGAAAGCAAAGAACTTGAGGCTGTCAAATCTGAAATCAAAGATTTGAATTGGGAAAATACTTTCTATATATGCCATCTTCCCACCTCTAATATCTTTGAAAATCATCCTAGAAATAGCCAAGGGGCTGGCATATCTACATGATGATTGCAGGCAAAGAATTGTCCATTTGGATATCAAACCCCAAAACATATTGTTGGATGCGGACCTATGTGCAAAGATATCAGATTTTGGGTTGTCAAGGTTTATTGAGAGGGATCAAAGCAGAGTGGTGACCACAATGAGAGGAACTCCTGGTTATATGGCTCCTGAATTGTTAAGCTCAGTCATAACAGAGAAGGCAGATGTTTATAGCTTTGGCATAGTTATGGTGAAAGTAGTTTGCGAAAGAAAAAATTTGGATAGATCTCAGCCAGAGAAATTTAAGCATCTGCTCCCAATTTTCATGAAAAAAGCAAAGGAGGGTCAATTGCTTGAAATAGTTGAAGCAAGCATTGAGGATAAGTCAGAAGCTATGGAGATGATGAGAGTAGCAATTTGGTGCTTGCAAAGTGATTACACAAGAAGACCTTCCATGTCAATGGTTGTCGATGTTTTGGAGGGTAAGATGGAAATGGAAATATACCTAGACTATATATCAAATTCAGAGTCCAGCAATGATTGCAGCAATAAGAAGAAAGGAAGAGTTGGTAACCACAGCTCCATTATCGCCTTCTCTTCTATCAGGACCCAAATGAAATTCTGAATAAAGATCTTCGAGCAAGAATTCATTAATAATGTCTTGTGTTTGCTATTTAGTCTTTTAATATATGTGGTTGAATGCTCCAATTTGCTTATTCAGTTTGCTTTTTTAGTTTTGTTATTGTAAAGCCATGTAGTTTTGTCAACCAAAAGAAAAGAAAGAATAAAATCTCGATGACTGAAGGATTTGTGAGTTTATGGTGATTGACATCTTATTTTCATTTTTTTGGTCAAATTTTTAAATTTTGCTGTTCGAATTTGATCTAATTTTTAAGGGGTATATAGTGAATTCTCGAGTATATCCAACCCGAACTGAATTTTTAAAGACATATATATAGTGGATTCTCAAATCGGATCTGATAACCCTACTAGCCAGCAAGGCTGGGAGACCATGAATTTTTATTTTGGATATTTATAGGAAAATCATTGGGTGATCCCACGAATGGTATGAATTTATCATAATGGCATCCATAGTTAAGGAGAAATGGACCCACCAATGGTATGGATTTACTACAATTGGTAGCATCCATAGTTAAGGAGAATTGGAATAATTGATCAATATGTTGGAACTATTTCTATATTGCATTTGATCCCTAGCCATCTAAAGTTCAACATTGAAACTTTTTATTTAAACCATTAAATTAAAGTAGTAACCAACCTCATGCTTAAATCAAAATGATGTGATAGAATGGAAGATATGGTAGCTAGAGAGTGGAGGTTTATTTGTTATTTATACTTTTTATGAATGATAATCAAAATTAAATTTTATTCTTGATTTTGGTATACCGGCGGTATACCAAAATTCAGAAATGAGATTGTATTCTGGATTTTGGTATACCAACGATATACTAGGTATACTTGTGGTATACCGAAATCCAGAATTAAAAATGGTATTCTGAATTTTGGTATACCACCTGTATACCAGGTGGTATACCAGGTATACCACATGTATACCAGGTGGTATACCAGGTATACCACTGATATACCTAAATCTAGAATTGAAGGTATACCGGGTATACCTTCTGGTATATCAGGTATACCACCGGTATACCAGTGTAAAAAAATTAAAATTATGTTATACATTTGAAAATGCTAAATTAAATATTAATAATAAACTTTTTTAACTATTAAATAAAGATAAAAAAGTGGATTACATTTCATGATAAGTGAATAAAAAAAGAGAACTTTTATTGTTTTTTAGAATGGTCTATATATTTCAGGTGTACCATTTCGCATTTTATGTAAAATAACAATAATGTATAACTGACAGTATACCCAGTATACCAATTATGTATTAAAAAAATAGTCTATTTTGCAGCAGGTCTTCCTATTATTTTATATATGTATATGAAGTCTTTGTATTTAGTAGGATTCAATCTCCTCTTCAAAAATTAGAATTTAGATTTGTTGCATATTTTGGAGTTTTAAGCCATCTTAAATTTTAGTGAGTCATAACTTTAAGTGGATCGTGTATATGAGCATGTGCATTTTGTGGTTTTCTCCAATTACATTTATAAGAAAATAATATGTAAGAAGGAGATCCCTGCCGAGATGGACATCGCCCTTGGAGTTGACAGTTATAATGTGTTAATATTCCTATTCACTCTAAAACCGTATATCAGAAGGGGAGTTCATGTGGCATAAAGCATTTCTTTGCTATGCGAAGTAGGCATTTTTGGTTTATCAATCGGTACAAGTAGTTCAAATCTAAGATCTTAACTAAGGAAAATGAATCCAGCCGCCAGACACCAATCCTTACCATACCATGGTATGTTCAAAGGAAAAAGCACAGAAAAAATTTCAATACTTAATGAAAATGAATAAGTAGATTATTTTTTTGCCTTACGTACTAAATTTCTTACATTCATGTGCAATCTTATTCCCAAGATCAAAGCTACAAAACAACATAAAATCATGCTAATGCAAACATAGTGCCTTCAAGTCACATCTTTAATAGCCTTGATTGACAATGACTAACAGGACCCAAAAAGTTCAAAAGTAACATGAGGTTAACAAAAATTATTAAAAACTGAAACAAAAAAGCCAAAGTTGTTTTGTTGTTTTGGGTGTTCTTCCAGAAGCATCATGGGTAGCTTATATTTAGGTGTTCTATATAAGTGGCTTTCACAGGATCTTTAAGATTTTTATTTTATATCTTAATTCAACATTCAAGATAATCCTTTGAACTGGATTATCTTAATTACTTTACAAGCACAACAGGCTTATGCACCAGTAAACAAGTGTAAAACCACACAATTGAAAAACCATGGGGTGGAAGCATTTTAGCTTATAGGTTGCCTACATGATACATCAGTTTATGCTGGCTATAAAAGGCTAAAATATTGTATAGCCTGGTACAACTGAACAAATAGGCAGAATTTCGAGAAATGCAATCAAATTACATACTTTAATACTTGTTGAACCCATGCACCTCCTGAGAAATCCATGTAATACAGTAAGTAAATTTGGAAAGACAGGTGCCAAGCACTAAAAATCAAGTTCCCCGCCACATATTCTCTCATTAATCAACTTCAGCGCATCACTTAAAAAGACCAAGCATCACTTTCTTATCATTCCAAAACAGCAAGGCAAGAATGCTAAAATCCAATAATTAATATAATCATCACTCTATCAAAAGTAAGACAATAGTCACTCTTGAATCTTTTTATATATAATAATTACTACATATACATATCATGAATTACAATGTGCCCACAACTCAACAATCAAACAGCATGACACATCATTATCAGCCAAGCTCAAGCTGCTTAGCCATTCAACAAATTCTTCATTATGTTTATTAACCAATTCAACCACAGGTGAGAGAAAGACAAAATCAAAAGAGTCTGCTTTGTAGTTTATATCTACCCTAATCAGCTCACTGTATCTCAGACATCCCTAACTAAAAACAACAAACTTTTGAGTAATTTGATTTCTTATATTTGGAAAATGATACAAAACTGACCCCATGCATTATCCTTATTGATGCTCTCTTATCCGAACATAACGAGCCAAGACAAAAAAAAAAGAAAAAGACAAAGAAAAGAAACATTTTGTACCACCCAATTCTAACCAGTTTATAATCCTCACTAATCGAATCACAACCAAAACCGTAAAACACATATCCAAGTCTCGAGGAAGTGTCGGGTGGTTCAATCTCTAAAACCGGTAATCTTTTGAACTTTCTCGTTGATGGGTTGTAAAATACGAGATCTCGTTCCAAATTTCACAACTCAACCAACCCATTACAGGAACCCAAAGCTTTTGTCACCATCAATGCGTGAAGGGTTGTTGAAATTTGCAGCGAAAGGGGCACCAGAAGAAATTAAGAGAATCGAAATCAAGAGTGTAGAGATTTCAATGCCTGAGAATAATGTCTAGATTGGATATGGTTTTGAGAGAATGAAGAAGAACGAAAGAATATAGAGACTTTGTGTTGGATTAAAAAAGTGGTATTTTTAAAAATAAAAATTTTAAAAAAGGTAATGTTAAAAAGGAAATAAAGGTAGAGGTATTTTTAACCAGGAGTTCTATTTTTTTAGATAGTTTTGTAAAACTCCCTTGAGAAAAGGGTTGTAATTTAGGCCCAACTTTGAGAAAACAGCCCAGGTTCAATTGGACTCAGACTATAGCCCAAATCTGTTGAATATGTTAAAATATATATATTGATTATACTATGGGAGCAGCCCTTTCACTTGAGATTATTATATAAATAAATTATCAATTAATAATAACAAGTTTAATTTCATTTATTTTTTAGATGAATAATAATAATAATGTCACGCTAACGAAATGGTGAACAAAGCCAAGCCAAAATAATCCTAATTATTTGATTAACATGGTTAATTCAAATTTGGTTTTCCAGAAGATGGATAATACCTCTTCAAAAGGCGACAAGATTTGTAGATAAATACCATTATTATCTACTCTCTAATCCTTGTAGGTCCAAAATTGATAGAAATTCCCCAGCAACCCCATTTTCTAATTTTAAATTCAGGAAGGTTCTCACTCACTAAACCATATAGTTATATTTTCAGATAGCAATTTATTTATTTATTTTTATTTCTTACATAGTTTTTTGGTGCATTTTTTTAACAAAAAACATCTAAATGTAGAAAAATCCAAAAAATCCTTCGCTTTCTCAAAACCAAATCAGGCATTGTTGATTTCAAAATAATAATAATGAGGCATTGTTTAAGGATAGTTTGCTCTTTCATGATATTCTTTATATATAATATATATAACCATACAATATTTACAGTCGCGATTCAATATGCCTTGCATATCGTCCGATCATGTATAAATAGTGGCATGTGCGATGATGAAATAGTACATTGGCGTGCGCCGAACATGATTATCCCAAATGGCACCCTGATATTTGAGGTTTATTGTTTTGAAGTTTCAATTAACCTAAATTCACTTCAAATAGGTCCGTTGGATAAAATATTTCCTATTTAAAAATATTTTATATTTAAAATTTTAACCCTAAATTTCTTAAATAAATGGAAATAAATAACCATATTTATCTATATAGAGAGTTCGATTGATTATGATTTACTGCCGTCCATTTAATATCATGGAGGGAAATAAATATTCTTTCACACTAATTAATTAAGATAACGAAAGTGAAGCATACAATCACTTTCAAAGCAACTAATCTGAATTCTCCAATTTTCTTAACAAGTTGGCGTGCGTTCAAATATAATAGGGTACTTCAAAAAAATTACAATAAAAAATTAAAAATTAGAATTGAAATCCAATCAAAAAATATAATTAATTGGTTTATATTGTGAAATATTTCTATTTGGATGAATTTCCCTATTGGTTATTTTTTTATTACTCAGATTTATTTGCTTCCTAAATTTATTTCTTTCCTATATGGACCAAGATTTTTGTCTATAAATACTTGCAGTGTCATTGTTTTAGATAGATAATAATAGAACAGAAAAATCATACTTCTTATTCTTATTTATATTTTGTTCTGATTTTATTTTTATTTATAACATGTTATCAGCACGATAACCTCTATTAATTATTGAAAGTCGATGATTTACGATAACCCGGTTCGAAGGAATCAAGAATTATAATTTACAAGATTAAATGGTAAGTAGATTTAATTTTTAAATTTTGAATAATCTTAATTCTCATGAGTTAATGAGATTAATTAAGGATTGAATAATTGTACCCCATAATAAATTTTATGAGATTCAATATACGAAATTATTAAGAAAAAAATGAGAATATCATTTTTCATTGCTGTGGACATTAACATGATTTTAGTAATTTATTTTGCATAATTACAAATTGGTCCTTCCTTAATTATATTTTAATTCTTATATTATATATATGATGAATATATTTTATATAAAGCCATATTTTAATTTTCAATTTACTATATGTATATTTTTGTTATGTATAATATAATTATTTGAAGGTTCTTGAAGAATTAGAATACAATTATTCGCATATAATTTATTATAAAATATACTATTTTTTCAATATGTCTCGTAAAAATTTATTTTTAAAACATATTCGCTAAAATAGATATTATTTTGAGATTGAAAGAGAAATACTCGAGATTCATTTTGTATAAGATAAGTAATATATTTTTTAAAGATAATTTGATTTTATTTTGATACAAATATTACTAAATTTGAAGTTTACTAATAGATACAAATATTAGTAGCATAAAGTTTACTAAATGTTGTACAAATATTAGTAACTTGCCGTTGACTAATTATTCTAATATTAATAAATCAGAAGTTTGTTGATTAATTGATACTAATATCAGTAAACTTTAAGTTTATTGATTATAATAAACTTAAAAATTGATACAAATACTAATAAATATATAGTTTATTGACTGTCACAAATATTAGTAAACCTGAAGTTTACTAATTATTTGATATTAATAGTAAGAAATTTGATATTTATCAATTGATATAAATATTGATATAATAAAAATAGTAAACCTGAAGTTTATTATTTAATAATTGATTATTTGGGATGACCAGTCCAGATCAATTATAATGCATAGATTATTGAGAATTCATACATACATATTTATTAAAAAACCAAAAATTTATTTTAGTTCAATTTAAGGAATTATCATAACCTATTTGTTCTCAAAAAATATTACTAAATTATCACTAGCCAATAAAAGAATTGAATTTCCTTCATTCTAGAATGAATAAAGATAATATATATGGATCCACTATTCACCATGTGAAATACTCAAATATTTTTGAAAGATGCATCAATAGAATATATGTTCACATGTATGTTTATTATCAACTCACAACCTGTAGTTTGTGAGATTATTCAAATTAAGTGCATAACTTCCAGATTATGCAATCAAGATAGTTTTCTTGATAATACCAGTGATCATATGTTGTGGCTAAAAGATTATTATAAGCCCCTTATACATGTTCATACTCCAAAGTCTAGCAAATTTTTTTACTAAATGCCTTCGATTAATTGCTAGATATTTTTATGAGAATAATAGTATCATTTTTATATATATGGATGTATAATTGATGTAAGCAATACTTACATGCATTATGCAAATAAAGATCACAAAATTGCTCAATTGCAATTTTAGTTGAAAATTATATTTTGATTAATAGCTTTTCAAATATCAGGGGAAGAAAAACAGCTAAGATAAATAAATACATTATGTATATTTTAGATCCTCATATCGTGAACCTGAGTTTAAAAGATCAGTTAATTATGATACAAATGTATTTATTAGTGTGTGGAGATTTATTAAATTTCATATGTATTAGCTACAAATGCTGCAATTAAGAACAATATCCCAGTAGAACAATTTGCCTTGTAGGGTAAATTATTCGGTTCCAAATAAGAATAAAATTTTTGAATGACAATGAGCAAATAAATTCATATGATCAAATTATGGAGGCTGGTACTCTTAAAGATACCTATGACATAATTAATTTTTAAATTTCAAAAGTGGTTAAAGTAACTGAAATTAAATAAGAGATTTCAATATGTCATTTGTCATTAAAAGGAATAAAAAATGATAAAGTTATCGATAATATTTTTGTATAAAAATATAGATGTTGATATTTTCAATATAGTGATGATATTAAAATTAAATCTGTTGAAAAATACAGATACCAATTGCATTCAATATAAATTTTTGGATCTGCAGGTCAAAATATTGAAAAATATGATACTAAAACAATACAATTGATATTCATGCAATAAACAATAAAGTCATAAAATATAATTTATTTTATGAAATTTATTGCAATGGATTAGCATTAATTGTAAATATACATATTTTCTTATTATGAATGCAATAAATTTTTACTATTTGTCAATTTGATAATATATTAGTATGTAGCTAATTGATATTATTTGCCTATTTGATAATAATTTCTACGTATATAATTTTGAAGTATTATAGTTTACCTATTGTCATGATTTATTTATGATTTTAATTATTGAAACTCTTAAAGAGTTTAAAATGCTTTAATAAATTTTGTAAATTAAATTTTATCTTGAATTAAATATCGAGTACTATTTGATTGAAAAAAATTTATAATATGATTATATGTTTATATATTATTTTTCATTGAGTACTCCAACAGTTGTAAAGTTATTAAATACAACATATTTCATGATCATATATTATTGCTATTGATACATTATATAATCATGCATTACATGATAATTATCAAATTGTTACTTAAAATCACATATTTCTTTAAAGATTTTAGTTTTCTATATAATCATATATATTTTATTTGGATAATTTTATTATCTTTAAGTAATTTTTTAGAAATATTTGAATTAAATTATTAAATAAATTCATTTGTTATAACTATTATATGATTATGTTGTATACATGTCATAAAATTATTCTATTACATTTGTTTCATTCATTGAAATGATAGAGCCAATATAGAATTATGGTCATGAAAATAACATGTTCAAGAAATGATAATTATTACTATTCTATGATTAATTTTCACCATCAGAAGTGGTTGATAATTAAGAGAAAGAATAAGAATGGTTAAGAAAATAATTTGAGAATGGATAACTTATTTATGATATGGTATAAAAATACATTGATCATGTACCCGTTTTACGTATGACCACATTATTAGATTTTATAAAATTTTTCATTTTAAAAAAATGAAAAATATATAGATGAATTTGTACATACTTATGTACAACATGTAATTTTATAAAATATTTTAGTTGTTATTTTTCAATTCATGCATAATATAACTAGAAGACATATGGTAAGCATATCTAGAATACATGTGGCTTATTATAGAAAAAAAAATTATAATATCATGTATCAGAACTCTATATGTACAAATTTAAAGTTGTGTGTCGATATTATTATAAGGAAAAGAAAAATACACGTTGTACTTTTTTTCTTAACTAAGGTTTTTTTTCATTGAATTTTCCTATTAAGATTTTTAATGAGACAACTTATGATGTGTATTAAAGAGTGCACTTTTTTCCCTTTATTGGATTTTTATCTGGCAAGATTTTTTTCAAAAGGATTTTAATGAGTCACAATACATATTAATAGATATTCAAGGGGAAGTATTTACTATAAATTTTATGATTATAAATGTCCATAACCCCTTAAAAATAATTATTGTCCATGCAGAACGTTCTGTAATATTATCAATAATTTTAAAATCCATCAGAAGTGTGACAGATATTTATACTCGATTAAACTACAAAGATCTTTATATGATTTAAAGCAATATGGACACATGTGGTACAATCGCCTAAGTGAATACTTGTGAAAAATAGGTATGAGAATAATTCATTTTGTCCATACATTTTTATCAATAATTTGCTCTAGTTGCGATTTATATTGATGATTTAAATATAGCAGAAACTCCAGAAAAGATCTCTATTATTGCAGAATATTTGAAAAAAGGAATTTAAAATGAAAATCTTGGAAAAAAAATTTATATTGGATTTCAAGTTGAATATTTGCCAAAAGGAATTCTTGTACATTAGTCATCTTATATATAGAAAATCTTAAAATAATTTTATATGGATAAGTTTTATCCATTGAGTATTCCAATAGTTGTTCGCTCTTTTGATGTCAAAAAAGATAATTTTCATCAACAAGAAGATAACGAAAAGATTATTGATCATGTATTATCATATCTTAATGCAATATGTGCATTTTTATATTTTGCAAATAGTACTAGACCGGATATTGTAACTCCCTTATCTAAACAGTCCTTTACGATACAGAGATAACCGGTAAGCTGTAAATTTTTTTTTACCCAAAATACATTGATTGCCAAAACTAATCCTATTCAAATTAACACATTTAGCTCGTCAACTTATAACTTTCTATAGCACTATTCATTTATTAAAAATTTCAGCAGTATAACGGTTATATACTTAATAGCCTCCTGAAAAAAATCAACAAAATACAGTATCGCAGAGGCACAACAGACTATTACAGTCAACCATATACATTTCAAACACTCATTTACAGATATAATAATATTTGCTATCACATTAACAATAATTCAAATACAATCCAATATTTTACTTTGAATAACTAAGTATATATACATGCCAAAATACAACCTTAATTCACGACTATCTTTACTCTTCAGATCTTGCTCCGCTGTATACTATGCTTCCACAATTCTTCAAAATGTACACGCAGTAAACACTATATGCTAAGCACTAAATATGCTCAATAGTGACTAATAATCCAAAAATTTTTCAATAAAGCATAATTACATAATTTATGCAAAACATTATATTTGTCTTATCAAAAATCATTTTTAATTGTTTGACAGTATTTTCAGTTCATTACAAACAATTTGGTAATTTTTTTTATTTTGATTCTCAACTTTTCAATTTATTTCAAAATACTTTCTTTTGCAATTCAATTACAAAATTGACATTACTTTCCTTACTTTTACCTTTTTACTCAACTTTTAACGTATAACTTTTTAAGGGCTTGACTTTGACCTTTTATGAAAAATTATTTATTCAATCAATTCAGTACAATTATTTTTTGTTTAACGATCCACATTTTTAATTGCCACTATAATGGCAAATTCCCAATTCGATACTAAATTTCTCTATTCATTATAAAATTACTCTTTTAATACCATAACCCCAATTTTGCTATCTATTCTTTGGTTTCACTTTGACTTTTTATCTATTTATCAAATTACAATTATCGATGCTTTTAGCATTTAATGCAAAGTGTATAATTATTTGGAATACTCTGCAAATAACTCTTTATTTTCTTTCTTTTTCTATAAAAGGTTCTTTTTACACATTTATTACGAAATTGCTACTTTTCCATTTTCAATTGCACAAATTGTCATTCATTTGCTTGTTTTTACTTTTCAGTTAACTTTGATTTACATAATTTTATTTTCAGTCTTTAATTTCTCTATTAGTTATGATATTACTATTTTTAAACTTTAATTATCAAATTAGTACCATTTTTCAAACTTTTACTTTTTGAATCAATAATTGGTATACAAAATACCATTTGATCCTTATTTTGATTTTTTCTTGTAAAATTTCGTTTTAATCTTTTTTCTTTACATAAGCTCATTTTTTGGGCTATTTAACCGTTAATTTACCATTTTACCCTTATAAAATATTTTCTTTTCACTGTTACTTGTTAAATACAAAATTTTGGAGAAAATTACAGTTTTACCCCAAAACTTTTCATTTATTTCAATTAAGTCATTTTTCATCTTTAACTTATACCCTTAGCTTACTTTTAAAATTATGATTTATTCTTTTCAATATGTCCCTAGTACAATATGACAGAAACTCTCAGATAGAATATACGAGATGTGAACCCCACAGGACCACATACAGATAAATTGAGAAATGATCTCAAGGATCAAGTCTCATAGAGCATATATCAGATCGGATAAATACAGATACTATGGAGATCAAAGATCTTACCATAGTAAAGTAAATCGTTACGACTTACACCGCGGTATAGGGTGTCTCTATGGCTAGCCAATTATATTATGTGCAAGAGTTTTATTGCCTAACTATTGCTAAGGACAAAGCAATCATTTTTTTTTATTATTATTCTGACAATCATTTCCATTCATTTTTTTTGCTTTTCAATCACTTTTTATGAATTATTCTACAATAATTCACTGTGAACACTTTACATTTAATACTTTTCATTGGTTTGTACACAGTTTATGAATTATGACATCATAATTCACCATTATTACTTTGCATATTACCCTTTTTCAATATTTTTTTATACAGTTCGGGAACTATTTCAGCATAATTCACTACGGTTACCATATACATTATCTTTTCAAAGTCTTTTTAATTCATTAATTTAGCTAATTTTTCTTTCAGTACTTTTTACACACTCTGTGAATTATATCGCTATAATTCACCGTTCCTTGGCACTTTGTGAATTATTTCTTTAATAATTCAATATTTGGCCTTTACATTTTTTATTTTACCTTTTGACTTTTAGCTATTTTTTTACTTTTTTTGTCCGAAATTTCAGTTGTTCGGAATCTACAATACTTTTATATATTTTGTGAATTATTTTATAATAATTCACCATTTTATTTTTGAATTATGAATTATTTCGTAATAATTCAATACAGTTGTTTTACTGACTATACTTTTTATGGTCTAATTTATTCCAACAAATTAGCCAGTCACCTTCTTCATTAATTTTGACAGTTTATGAGTTATTTCAATATAATTCATTATTTTTCACTTACATTAAATATTATAACTCAATAATTTAATTTTTTTTCTTTTCAGAAAATTTATCAATTGGTTTTTTCACTTCCTTTACACGAACTATAAATTAATTCATATTAATTTATCATCTTCTACTTATTTATTGAATTGTCTCTTAATAATTCAATATTTTCAATTAAACATATTCAATGTTTTATCTCAAAAATATTCTAGTAATTCATATAAATTGTATAAAAATTTATATGCACATTATTTTATAATTATTATTATTTTTCACTCATTTTATGAATTATTTCATAATAATTCTTCATGAACACTTGATACATACACATTTACCCAACTTAAAAATTCTCAAATAAATTTCATAAATTTCCTAAAAATTCATGAACATTTTATTTTATACTTATTATCATTTTATGATATAATTAACAAAAATTCACTATTTTTATTAATTATATCATGCAATAAATATTTAAATAATTTTTATAAATTCCATAAAAATTTATGGATACATTATTTCATGTTTACTATTAAATTAAGACTTAATTTCACTAAAATACATAAACCTACATATCATTTCCTTTAGAAGTGAATTTTGGCCAACCATGGAGATTCACTTTACAATTTTCTTTAAATCAAATTAAGCATATACTTAGGCTTAATTAAGGTTTAATTAAATTATTATAGCATCAATTTCAATTATACTCAAATATATTAAATTTTTCCTTAATAAACCTAAAGAAAAATCATGAAATTCAAAGGAAAATACTAAGATTTAATAGCCACTAACCATTTCTCTATGCTTAACCTTCATTGGGCTTCCTTTTTGCTTGCTTGAAATCATGAAAATCATTTTTCTTCAAAGACACCTAACCTTGGCCGAATTCTTCACCAAAGAAACCACCAAGATAACTACATTTTTAGTTCAATTTAACCTCAAAAATGAACTCTATACACCTAAAACTAAAAGTAGGTACCCTAAAACGAATTTAAAACCAAGAAATTAACTTACCTCAAATTGACCCCCCAAGCTTTTATCACTTGTTTTTCTTGGCTTTTCTCCCTCTAATCATTGGTTTGAGCCCAGATCCAACAACTAGAGAGGCTAAAAAATATTGCTTGTGTTTGGAACAAGAGAAAAAAATGAAGTAAATATGAAGAATTTTTAGAAGAGAAAGAAGAAATGAAGTTCGGCCAACAAGAGGATAAAGAAGAAGCTGAGAATTCTGGAAGTCTCAAAAAAATTACTGTGCAATTCTCCTTTATATAGCTTTCTCCATGGGCTTGGGCTTGGACTTGAATTAATTAACCAAAGCCCATTAACTATCCAATAATGATTCTAATTAATTTCTTCCACTTTTCAACTCTAAATCACTTTTAAAATAATTTTATGATTCTTATCACATTAAATATAGGTTGTACACAAATTTTTGGCTCAATTGGAGTCTATTTCCTGTCCGGTTCAATTAAATCTGTCCGATTCAAAAATATCGGTGTTATCGAAAAATTTACTTTTCATTACCAAAATATTATACATGAAATTTAAGGAAGGTCTGCAAATTTTGGCAATTTTAGAAGTTCGTTTGCGATCTTTAAAAATTTATGCAAATTTAAGTCAGTTTTCCTATAATGAAAATTAACTCGCTATCTTTTTCGTATTTTTGATTTTGGAAGCCTATTTGACTTCGATTTCATTTCAAATTTCAACCCCGGACTCATCATAACAATTATTTTTTGATTGTTAAATAAAATATTTTTCACTTTTCGGATGTACTTTTCAGCCCGAAAAATACTATTCACTATCGAAAAATATTGTTTACGGCTAATTCAGTGTTCAAGCCATTACAGATATAGCTTTTGCAGTTAATGTATTAGCAAAATTTAATTCTGTACCAACTCGATGGTACTGAAATTATGTAAAATATGTTATACGTTATCTTCGTCCCTCTTCTGACATGGATTTATTTTTTTCAAAAGGAGTAAATTCATAATTAGCAGGGTATGCTGATGTTGGCTACTTATCAGATCCTCATAAAGCTTGGTCACAAATTGTATGAGGATAATGTAGCATATATTTCATAACTCAAAGTTGGTTATATCAAAAGAGATAAAATCAAATATATCTCACCAAAATTCTTTTATACTTATGAACTTATGAAAGAAAGACAGATCGATATTTGCAAAGTTTGCTCAAGTGATAATCCAGTAAATTTATTCACAAAGGCCCCACCAAGTTCAATTTTCAATAAGCATATGCACAATATTGAAATGCGTCAATGAAAGAATTTAGCATGATTTGTTGTTGAGGGGAAATAGATATAAATATTGTACTTTTTTTCCTTTTTCTAAGTTTTTATCCTACCGAATTTTTTTAGCAAGATTTTAACGGGATATGTTCATAATATATAGTTATCCAAGGGGAAGTGTTGTGAAATATTCCTATTTGGATGACTTTCCCTATTGATTATTTCCTTTATTACTTTATTTATTTCTTAGATTTATTTGCTTCTTAAGTTTATTTGTTTCCTATATGAATCAAGATTTTTGTCTATAAATACTCGTAGTGTTATTGTTTTAGATAGATAATAATAGAATAGAGAAACCATACTTCTCATTTTTCTCTATATTTTGTTTTGATTTTACTTTTATTTATAACGGTTTAATTTTTTTAGTTTTAGTATTTATTATTTTATTTTCTGTTCAAAAAAAGTATTGATTTAAACTAATCCATTAATTATATATGTGTGTGGTGTGGGTGTGTGTTGAGAATTAATTAGTATTGAATTAGAGAATTGAAAAAGGTTGTGGGTAAAGGTGGTAAAATTGACCCAAACCCAAAATTCAACCCAAATCCGTCCAAAAAAAAAGATCCAAATCCAACTTAAACCAAACAAATACCGATTGGATCAATCCAAAATTGACCTATCATATTCTTCAACCCAATCCAATCCAATACCCAATAGATCAATTCAAAATTGATCAATTTTATTTTTTAACCCATTGAATTTGTACCCAATGAATTTTTTTCAAAATCCCTCTTATACCCAACTTAACCAAGCCAAACAGAGGTTTTCAAAGCTGCCTTTCCGTTGGTCGATAATCGTTGCACACATTAGCTAGCTCATCCATCATGTGATACCCGCCGTCAAAACACAGTTTCGGTTGAACTCTACCTTTGTAAGCTATTTTTTTTCTCTTTGCAGTTTCAATGCTAAAACTTATTAATCGATGATTTTATTTGCTTGTTTTGTAAGAATGCTTTTATAACATCCTTACTATTACAAACCTACGGATTTAAGTGAATGGCCAGAATATTTTTTTTTCTTTTCTTATCTTAAAAATCATATACTTAACCCCATAATTTCTTAATTACTAATGCTTATCCATTAATCAAGTTCATAAGTTAAACTCATCACTGACCTATAACTGTCTATTTTTACTATTTATTTTATAAAAATTCGACAATATAACGGCTATAAACTTAACTAGCTCTCTGAAAAATAAACAATTACACAGCCTCTCAGAGGCACAACAATTTATAAATAATATGTTCTTCTCATCCACACATTTTCAATTTCATATCAATATACACAATCAATCCACTACCCGGCAAACACATAATTACATATATACAAATACTGTACTAATACAGATCAATTCTTTTACTTCATTATTTACAATGATATTTTTTACCTTAAGATGTATTTTTTAGTCTGAAAGCACTATTTACTATCAAAAATACTATTCACTGCTGATCTGACGTTCAGATCATTACAGCTTTGGTTTAATGGGATATGCATCCATGGGAAAGAGATGTCTGTTTGATATACGACGCATTGAAGGAAGGTCAACAATTTTATGGTGTGATTATGGAGATTGCTTGCATAAGATCATTAGAAACGCAATCAGGAGCAAGGAAAGCTTACCATTCCCTCTGTGATCACTCCATTGAAGATGTCATAATTTATGTTGCTGGCAATGAGCGAAAGGTAACATTAGCACGGATTGAAAAGCGATATATTGACATGAAAAGGGTCTGATTTCTTTCTTTCTTTTATGTTGTGAGCAGCGGCCACAAAGAGCAGGTCTTCATTCCACGATGGGTTACCATTGTTGGAGACTATAGCTTTAAACATTTGAGTGTATTTGTTAGCTTAATTTCATTTTGGCTTTTGATCTTTGGCTTGAACTTTTTTTTTTCTTTTACCATTTGTTTTTCAACTCTAAAATCATCAATACTTTAGTTAGTTTTAATATTGAATTTTATGAAAATGAAAAAACAAGAATGCAGTTCAAATATTTGATAAAATGACACAAAAGAATTTTACTAGATCTTTGTCTATTTATATATCAACTTATTATTTATATTATGTTTTCAATTGAATATTATTATTATCTTATCCGTTCATTAATTAATAAAAAATTTTATAATAATTTACATTAAATCCATAGATCAATTCAAATTCATCCAATCCATTTGGATATTGATCCATTTATAATTAATATTTTTTGACCTATTAATAATTCAACCCATTAGTGATCCGTCCATTAATGATTCAATTCAAATTCGTTCAATTCGCTTATTTACCACCTATAGTTGTGACTCTTATTTTATTTTATTTTTTAATTTGTATTTTAAAATGGTAGCTTATACCATGAAATTATGTTCTTATATTTTTATATTTTAGGGAAATTTATATTAATATAACAATGAATAGCATATGAATGAACTCATGAAGCATAACGTATTGATGAACTCACAATGACTCTTCCAAGAAATAGTGAGCAAACTACCAAGTGAAGGGTCACAATCCAAGTGAAATCTATACTCGAACAATCCAAATTGCATTCCTTCAATTCAATAAATGGTAAATATCGATAGATTAAATCATGTTGTGATGTATCGGATCACTAATTAATTTTTATATTTATATTATATAAAAAATTATAAACTATTGATAATATATATACAAATTGAGTCATACAAATTACTTAACGGATCATTTAAATTGAATTATTTTAAGGATTAAATAAATTAAATCATAAATATATTATTAATATATGAAATCAAATTTAAATACACTTTTATTAATAAATTGGTGGTATCAAAATTAGTCACGTCTATCTATCAAATCCAAACTAGATTATCATTTAAATAAAATTAATTTAATAGATTGATTAAAAATATTATACATTATAAATCCTAATAACACTATAAAATACTAATAGACTCCTTTCCACTTAGCCCAAATGGACTGCCATCAAATCATGTGCGAATTAGAGCAAACAAATCCCACTTGAGGAGACTCCAAAACCAATCATTACCATCTGTTTAAGACCTCAATGGAACGATCTGCTTAAAGGTCAGTTTCTTCAACTTTCTCCCTTATCTTTTTCACTTGTTTCGCTCTTTAATATCTCAAAATCAACGTCATTCCCAATATCATACAAACGCACAAGCAATTAATTACTGATAGATCAGCCATTTTCTAATGCCTTTAAATTGCTTCAGTTTAGCTTCCAAAGTCCCAAGCTTTTTGGGACAAAAGGCAACACACACCTCTAACCATGTTGCTAATTTCCTCTATTTTCTCCATTACGGTAGAATTTACCCAAGTAAGTATCTAAAGATTGCGTCTTTCTCTAAGCTAAACCAAACCCAGAATTGCTCTTCTTCTTCAATAATGGAGGATCCAAAAAGTTTGGAGCTTTGTAATTCTGAACCAGAAAAATACTCCAATGAAATAGATATTGCTGTCAGAGCTGTGCAGATGGCTTGTTCTCTATGCCAGAAAGTGCAGGAGAGTATGATTTCGAAAACCGATAGTCTTGTCCAGGCTAAGGATGATAATTCTCCTGTCACCGTTGCAGGTATATGATTAAAGGAACTGAATTTGATTGATTGATTTATTATTTATTATATCTGTTCTGTAACGGGTTTTGTCTATTTTGTTATTTTCTTATTCAACTTGTTTTGGGCACTAATTTTGTTGAAAGTTCACAACTTTAATTTAGGTTCAGAATAAGGCTTCTTATTTCATTGTTCTTCAATTCATTCCCTGATGATTTTGGAATTAAAGTTAACCATCATTATTTCCCATTAAACTTCATCTAATTACGTCGACTAGCAATTTTGACATTGGAGGTGGAAGTGAACCCTTAGCATATATGGCTATTCCTTTGTTTTTCTCTGTGATTTTGAGTGGGAAGAACTGTAGCTATCACAGTTATGATAGAGGATAATAATGCATTCAGCAGCTCATGTTGCTGCTTAAATGAGGATAGCTTCATCCAACATTTTTGCAAATATAACATGGGTCTGTTGTCCCATTTAGGGAAAAATAAGGACAAGTGAGCAGTCATGATTTTTATTACTAACTGGCTAGTGTACAACAAATTGTATCTATAGGATGTTATTAATTTATTTCTACTTGTTCTTACCTAGCTTAAGAAATATTCTAAACCATAAAAATATAATGAAGTAAGGACTTAAGCATCAAGTTCAGCTTAATTTTGCTACTCTACAGCCTTAGCCTTGAGTTTCACATAAGCTCTGCTGATGAACTGTTCGTCCGTGCATGATTTTGTTGCTCAGTATGTGTCAATTTAGCCTGCTGTTATTGAATTTGGGTGCTCAGCTGCATAATGAAATTAATGGTAATCACCAATAACTTAACGAGTCTGTATAAAAACTTTAGCTAATAAGTATGTTTATTGTCTGAAGAAAGTTCAGTTTGCCTTGATGCGAAAACAATGGAAGATTTACTATGCATCTAAACAGGTTGAATTAGCAGACTTTTTTCTATCAGTATTTTTCCAGGACATTAGACATTTACAGCATGCCTTTTGGAGATGAGGATTGCCTGTTAATCTCTTAAAAAAACCAACAAGGTGATTTGAACGTAAAGTCCTATGTCAATGTTTGTTCTTGATATTTTTCTTTTTTCAAGCTCTCTTGCAGATTTTATTGTTTTCTGTACTAACGAGTGATAATATCTGAAACTTTGGCTTGTCTTCTTGATCTAGTTATTTCCTATTTTGGTTAGGCTCTAGAGAAGGTTTCTGAAAAATTGTTATTATCTTTGCTGTTAATGTAATCCAGTTCGATAGGTTTGGTAAAAACTAAAAAGCACAGAAAAATTTCAAGTGGTGAAAAATGATCAAACGCCTAATTCAGTTGTTGTGTCTGTTAGTTTTTCAAGTTTATGTTTAAACATTTATACATCTGATGTTTGTGGTTCACTAGTTCCCTATTAACAACTTCATATTATACTCAGTTTATCTATTATAGCTGAGAAAAAATTATATGCCTTGTAAACAGATTGGAGCGTCCAAGCCGCTATCAGCTGGATACTATCCGAGTCCTTAGGGACTAGGAATGTCTCAATAGTTGCCGAGGAAGATGTCCAAACCCTTTTCAGGGCTGATAAATTGGGCCTTTTAGACGTTGTAGTTCGAACTGTAAATGAATCACTGGCTGAAGCACCTCGTTTTGGCCTTAAAGCTCCAGAAAAAGCCCTCAGCAATTCAGAGGTCCTCAAAGCAATTGGTCATTGCAACTCAAGTGGAGGTCCCAGAGAAAGATTTTGGGCGCTTGATCCTGTTGATGGTACATTAGGTTTTGTACGTGGAGATCAGTATGCTGTTGCTTTAGCACTGATAGAGGACGGAGAGGTTGTGCTTGGTGTTCTTGGCTGCCCCAATTATCCAATGAGAAAAGAATGGTTAAATTATCATCACCGCTACCATAGGATCATATCAAAGCTAACCCCACCAACATCTGAATCATGGGACAAAGGTTGTGTGATTTATGCGAGGAAAGGTAGCGGAGAGGCTTGGATGCAACCTCTACTCCAGGGGCATAAGAAGCTGCTGTGGCCAAACTCTGCAGTACGGGTCAAAGTATCTTCCATTGACAATCCAGCATTAGCCACCTTTTGTGAGCCGGTTGAGAAAGCAAATTCAAGCCATTCCTTCACAGCAGGACTAGCACACAGCGTAGGGCTTAGGTAAACACATTTTCTATGCATCCTTTGTTAATTTGGTGTAATGAGAAGATAAAAGCGCTTTTATTTGCTGCAGAATGCATCCTTTGCGGATGTACAGCATGGTGAAGTATGCTGCCATAGCTCGAGGGGATGCTGAGATATTTATGAAGTTTGCAAGGGCTGGCTATAAGGAGAAGATTTGGGATCATGCAGCTGGTGTTGTTATCATACAAGAGGCAGGTGGTGTGGTTACTGATGCCGGAGGGAATCGGCTCAACTTCTCGAGGGGCGTATACTTAGAAGGTCTTGACCGAGGGATAATTGCTTGCGCTGGACCTAAATTACACGACAAGATTATCAAAGCTGTTGATGCTAGCTGGAACTCCTCTAGTTTGTAAGCTTTTTCTCACTCAACATCTATAACTGCAAACATGTTTTCCTCTTATATGCACAGCAGCAGGCAAGGCTTGGCTTATGAAATATGAATTTTATGTATAGCTAAAGCTAAACTCTATAAGTTGTAAAGCATAGTTTTTGCAAATCAATGCTACATTAAAGCAATTTGCAAGAGAACATATCTCACAATCTGCAACTAAATAATCTCTGAGCCATTCATATAATAAATTTCAAGAATTTTTGTGTCCATAAGCTCCCATATGAGTTATTGATACAATCAAATTTCAACTTCTTTATCTTTCAAGTCTATGCTGCTAGCTTTGGATTGTTCATGGAGACCATTACCCCTTTGAAAGTATGTAGCCCCTAAGAGTTATAATACTAAATTTTGAAGAGATATTGTACTTGCAATTTGACCAACATGATTTTTCTTTCAAAAGGTTTGAGATGTTGAAAATGAGTTGTATTAAATCAAATTCTGGCATTATATGTGGCAGTATTAATATTTATGAGAACAACAAGCACTTCCTTAGTGTATCTACCATCATGCTAAAGTCTATCTGTAACTTAAATATGCTCACTCACTATCCTAGCTCAGGTTTTAGTATGGTGCATGTCCAATTCGACGGTACAGATATGCATGCTTTATATTTTTCTGTATATCAGTGTATCTTCGTATAAAAAAAATATTTTTTATTTATTTATTCGTGTTGAAGTGTACTGTATACGGCACGTTAGATGCACCAAAATATCACTCGAAAAAGTAATTAATGAGATTTTTTTGAAAAAACAAAAATAATATAAGAGTTGATGCCAACACATACTTGTACCTCAGAAAAATGAAAAATCATTTGAAGAGTAATTATTTATTATCCAATATCTGCAATATATATATATATATATATAAACCATCGTCAAAGCAAAGCATTAAAGAAGGTGAGTAGGGGTCTGAAATTGAATTTCTGATTCGCATATCATTTTTCAACTCGTAATGAAGGTGGTGGGGCAGAAGCAGGGCCCCTCTGGAAATAAATGTATTATTTCATAGATCAAAAAACAATCAAGCAAAATCCAATAAAACAACAACCAATGTAATATCAATGTAATTATAGTGAGCTTTATTGTCCTAAATGCAGAAACATGTCATCGCAATTAAGGCTGCGAGGTAGTGCTTATTAAAGGATTAAGCACTAATACGAGTTTGCTTGAACATGGCCAAGAAATAAAATATTTTTTTCGTTCTTTTTTATCAGTTATTTTTATTATTTTCACTAAAATTAAGAAATAATAAATAAATTTAAATTTAATATTAAATTACGTGATTAAAACTAAATTATCAAATTTAATTGATTCTAACTTTATCGGGAAAGAAAAATAAATTGAAAAAGTAAATTAAATTACATTAAAATTTTAAAAGTGACAGATAAATAAAATTTAAATTTTACTCAAAAATAATAAATAAAAAAAAAGAGAGAGTATTAAATATCATTTATATCTTCATTCTTCTTGTTGTTTTCAATTAATTCACTTTGATGCTGATTAATTAGGTGCTTAGGTAATTCTTCTAGAATTGAGCCTAAAATTAAAGACATAGGGATATTATTAATTATCTCCCACCAAATTCACTTCAACATCATTAATTATAGGCATGACAGATGGAATAGTTTTTTTTTCATTAATTATATATTCGGTGCATTACATGTGCACTATGTTAGTGAATATATATTATTAGAGTAAAAATATCATTCTATATTTTTTGTATGATGATTTATATTTAATATATTTGGTTCAATGATGTAACTCATCAAATTATTTCCTTTTCTGTCAAGGATAACAAATTCGATTATATATATATATATATAAACTTAAAATATATATACATTTGAATTTGACTTTATAATTCATTTTGGATAATTAAATTTTAACAAAAAATCTATTAAGCAACTATATTTGTCAATTTTATAAATAATAAATATAAATTCATAATATTTTAAAAAATTCAAACGCTTAATGTTTAATCATACTAATATGACATTTGAATTATTGTGATAGATACATATATTCCACATGCACAGTGAAACTGATTGGAATTAAAAACAAAACAGTTGATTTTTTTTTTATTGATTTTGATGTTATGGGATGTAAAATCAATTGGTTAAGTATCATTTATTTAATTTTTCAAATGTGGTATAAATTTATATTCATTATTTATAAAATTGACAAATAAAAATGCTTAATAATTAGATCTTTATTAGAATTTAAGCACTTAAATAAATTATGAAATCAAATTTAAATTTTTATAGATAAAAATCAGTTATTCAATTATGCATACACCACCAGCATTGAAAAATATCCATATAGAAACCTCTTTAGTCAAAGTTTTTCTTTAATTGCCACGGTTAGAAGCAACCCAAGTGAGCAAGTATTTACTGATTAAGGTTTAGTGGAGCACTTCCTCCATTCGGCTTGTAGCCATAAATTTTTAAAAATCTTTTAATTTAGTTAAAGTGATAATTTTTAAATTTAAAAAATATTAAATATTTATTTTTTATTTTTTGTGTAGAAAAAGAATTAATTAATAAATGAGAGTATATAATCATACAGAATTAATAAAAAATATTTTAAAAAATCATAACTAATATTTTATAAAGCAATAGTATTCCTTCGGTTTTTTTATTTATCACTTTTATTGTTGTCATTAAGATTAAAAGATAATAAATAAACTTAAATTTAATATTAAATTACGAAATTAAGATTAAATTATAAAATTTAATTAATTTTAACTTTATTGAAAAAATAAATTAAATTATATTAAAAATTTAAAAATTACAGAAAAATATAATTTAAATTTTATTAAAAAATAACAGATAAAAAATAATTAATAATTTTTTATTGGTATAAATAATTAAAAATTATCACGCGCAAGACGTAGGAAAATAGCAATCTCATGTCCTAATCAAATAGAAATGAAAATCAAAATCTCCTGAGTAATTAATGGTCCTCTTTGATAGACTTGAGAAAAAGAAATCAAAATGTCAAAAGTTAATTAAATCAGTGGTCGGTCTCTCCCAATTAATTACTACTGCTTTTTATGACCGAAACATTACTCTTCCAATGATCGTGGCAATTTTTTTTCATTTCACCTGTTGCCATTAATTTAAATTTCAAAAATATTAATTATATATTTTTTATTTTATTATTATTTATGCAACAAAAAAACTAACAGAGTAAAATTATGTAATTATAAAAAATTAATAAAAAAATATTTTAGTAATTCATAATGAATATTAGTTGAATGTAATGTTAATTATGTATAAAAGTTGGAGGAAATCGCAATAAATGAAATAGAGAGAATATTAATGTGAAAATTTAATGACCATAAATATAATTAATCTTATTATCCTTACATAAAATTAATTAAGGTTTAATTTTCTTATTTACACTCAATTCATATCATCATATGTGAATAGATTAATAATTTAATACCATTTTCTAGCATGATTAGTCCTAATATATATATATATATATATATATATATTACTGACTTAATTGTGAATAAATATATTTGGTATCGGATCCATACGATTATATTTTTATTTTTCAATTAATGTATCCAATACCCACTTGCATACCAAAAATTGAAAAGAGAAGTGTATGTGGGGCATTGGTCACATTCGGTATAAAGATTCAATCTGAAAATTAAAATGAATTACAAGAGTTTGATGATATATATATATATATATATATGCACGCAGACAACTACAACTCTTTTGCTTTATTGCTGACAACAAACGGGTCAGTACTTGATTTTACTAAACATAATTATTAAAATCGGATCGAATCAGTTTAATTACAAACTAACAGATTAATTGATTGATTCAATTATTGAAAATCGAATTGACAAAAAATTGAATTAAACCGAAAAAAAATCGGATAGAACCGAAGAATTGAATAGAACCAGATTTTTTGCTAAAAAATTATTATTTTTTTAATTTTTTCACCCATCCACCCACACACACACACACACACACACATATATATATATGATTATAATGAATTAAAAAAATTAAAAATATTAATTTTTTCAAATATATATATATATATATATATATATATATATATATATATATATATAATTTGAAAAAATTAGTATTTTAAATTCTAAATATATGTCACTTAATAATTTAATATACTTATTATCAATTTGTTCATATATAATGAATTAAAAAAATTAAAAATATTAATTTTTTCAAATATATATATATATATATATATATATATTATTTGAAAAAATTAGTATTTTAAATTCTAAATATATGTCACTTAATAATTTAATATACTTATTATCTATTTGAATCATTGTAATAGTATATTAAATTATTAAGTAATATCTTTAAAATTTAAAATATTAATTTTTTTCAAATAAATAAATAATAAAAATTTAAAATATACATATATATATATATATTAAATTTTTATTATTTATTTATTTGAAAAATTAGTATTTTAAATTCTAAAAATATCACTTAATAATTTAATATACTTATTATCTATTTGAATTTATTGTAATTAAATATAATTATATTCATATATGCAAGGTTAATATTTTTTATGTTTACTTTATTAATACTCCATCTAAACATGAAATTATTTTCATGATATGATTGTAGTTTTATATTTCTAACATATGATATTCAATAATCCATAATTAATCACTTGTAATAATAAAATTAAAATTATAGTTTGTAACTTATTATTAAAATATTTGTGACATATATTTAATATTTGATGAATATTTTTTTTAATTTTTATAATTCAAAAAATTATAATATTTATAATATTTTAAAAATAGAAAAAAATCCGATTGAACCAGTCAAACCATGAACTCCAGTCTTGCTGGTTCTTTATCCGTTCTGGTTTTAATAACATTGGTACTAAATTTCAGGCTCTGATCCAATTTTATTTACTTACCAACTTAAAATAATAAATTTATCTTGTCAAAATAATAATAATAATAAATTTATTTTTCTGTACAGATACGTAAAAATACAATTAATACTACCATTTATCCAGTATATACCTGTTTCGAATATCAAATACAAATAATATATTTATCTTCTTTCATTTTGCTTATAAAAAAAAATTCACTATTTGAATTTTTAAATATTTATCTAAAAAATTATGGATAGGAGCGTAAACGAAGCATACACACATACAGTAAACGAAACATACATTAACCTTTTATTGGATGGAAATTTAAAATAAAAAATTATTTTATAACAAATTGATGATGTATACTGTTGATTGGATGGAAATTTAAAATAAAAACTTATTTTATAACAATTTGAGGATGTATATTGTTACACATGCGTTTTGTCGTAATATTTGTCTAGCTAGATAGGCATAATAAGTAGTATGTGTATAAATAAATAAATATAAATTGCATCTTATATTGAAAGAATGAATATAGTTAGGGATGAGAATAAATCGATTAACCACGTTCATGAAAAAAATAATCAATCAATTAATATTAATTTTTTAATATTATTAATTATTAATCAGTCCGTTACATTCGATACTAATTTCAATTTGGTTAACCAATAAAATTTATATTATAAAATTATAAAAAAAATTAGATTAAATTCAATTCAATTTTAAATGTATAAAGTAATTTAATATAGAAATTACAAAATAAATATAATTTACTAGCCAAAATTCATGTTATATAAATTAATAGCTAATATTATAAAATAGATTTGATATTTGTTGAAAATTATAATATGCTTGATTCTAAATCAAATAAAATTTTGGATAATATTAAATATTATAATATAAACTGTAAAATATAAGAAAATATAATTAAATTTTGTTAAGTAAAATATTAATACCAATATATGATAAAAAATAATATATATAAACATTAATCGGATATTATATATAAATATTACTATATAATTAAATAGAATGATATAATATAAATTTAGTTTAAAGTATTATATAAATTTTATAGAAAAAGATAAAAAAGTAAGTTATAAAAAATGTAATTTAAAATATTATTTTATATAAATTTTACTTAGAAATAGAAAAAAAATTGAATATATATATATATATGAACTGGTTAATCGTGAATTAACGGTTAATCGGTATTTAAAAATTTAAATCGCAATTATTAATCAAAAAAATAAAAAATAAAAATTATAATCGAGTATATCGAATCGATTAATCGTAAAAATTGATTCGATTTCGAATGAATTTTATAATTAATTATTTTTTTTTTATTTTTTACTCATACCGAGTATAGTGGAGCACTAGAGATTGAAGATTATATGTTGGGACAGGTAAGCAGATGGAAGTCTGCATAAAAAGATGATGACCAAACTACTGCCTTTTTCAATTTCCACTTCTAAACACACATAGGCCTCACATTTTGCATTTTAAAACAAAATTTCACTTTATTCATTATAACATTTGGCATCAATCTCATGTTACCTTTTAAGCTATGCAACTTTCTTACTTCACATCTTCCATCCTCCATCATAATGCCTAAATCCTAATCCAATACTTATCCAAAATATTACTCCAAAATATTATTCACTAGATTTCATTTTAAAAGGTAATTTTTTATTATTTACAAAAATCAAAGTGACATAATTGCAACCCAACCACCCAACCAACTGTCCTCCATTGCTCACCCCATAAATACATGTTTTTCCCTTTCCCGACATTTACACCATTTTCTCTCCCCTTCGCGTTCTCAAAGACCTATCTCTCAAAATTGAAACTTGCAAACAAAAATGAAGATCTTCACTTGCTTCTTGTTCATAGCCATTTTGCTTCTTTCCGGATCACTATCCATTGCAACCCGTCCTGAACCCAACACATCCATAGGCAAACCCACTAGCCCCAAGAACAAAGGTGCTGGCGGTGGAAATGATGCTGGGATGGGCGGTTTCTTTGGTCCTGGATCCGGGTTTGGAATACCCGGATTTGGAAAAGATTGGGGAAATGGGGTTATGGGAGGCGGGTATGGAGCTGGATTCGGAGGTCCGAATGGAGGGTACTCAAAAGGTGGCGTTATAAGGCCTACAGTTGTTTGCAAAGAGAGAGGCCCATGTTACAAAAAGAAGCTTACCTGTCCTGCTAAGTGCTTCACCTCCTATAGCCGGTCAGGGAAAGGCTATGGAGGCGGAGGTGGCAGTGGCGGATGCACTATGGATTGCAAGAAAAAATGTATTGCTTATTGTTAGATGAAGAGGTTTGGATTCTGACAGCCGGTTGCCGGAAATAGTTTCTTATAATATATAATAATAATAATAATAATAATAATAATAATATTAATATCTATTAGTTCTTGTACGTGATCATGTTTTAATCTTCTTGGGCGCTATTTATAGATATGTATATGCTATGAGTTTTTATATATTAAAAAACTCTTTCTTGAGTCAATTAGATTTAGATCCTTGGTTAAAATAAATTATTTTTTTTACTAATTTTCACTTTTTACATTCAATCAATGTTAAAGTAATAATTATTATTTTTATTTATAATAATTTTTAATGATATATATATATATATATATATATATATATATATATATATATATATATATATATATATATATATATATATATATATATTCAACCAAAAAATTCAAATTGAGAAAAATATTTATAAATCAAGTTAATAATACATCATAATAAAAAAGAATTACTGTAAAATAAATCTAAAATCATTTATAGAATTAATTTCAATAAGTTCATGTTTGGTTAAATTTGTTTTTTTTTTTAATATGAGAACGGTAATTCTTAATGCAGTTTTGCATCTAAATTTGTTTTCTTTTCTTTTGTTTTCTTTTCTGTTGGTTTCTGCATTGGATATATTTTGATTTGAAGTCCCAAAACACTGTCGTATTAGCCATTAAATTACGTGGGAGGCTTGGATTTAGCCGTTTAGGGTTCATGAGTTGTGGTTGGAATTGAAGGCAAGCACCTACTCTCGTAAATTGGTCTGACACTACTATTTAATGGCCTGTAAGCTGCTATTAATATTCTGTTTTATCCATTGAGTTTAGTTTAATTTTGGATTTATTAAAGTAATAAACTAGTTAAATGAGTTGATAAACATCTAGTATTATCTAGTGAACAATCAAGTTAGGAAGAAGGTTGTTGAAATAATAAATGAACAGTGGCTAAGTAAACTTTTTTTTTTAATCATGTAACTTTTTATCATTTTAGTTTAATTCACGTAAAATTTATTACGTTTTGTTTTATATTTTCAGGTTCTTCTTAGATTTTTTTGAAAATGGAGTAGTTTTCTAATAATTTAGAAATATGGTGTTAAAACAAAATTATTTAGAAAAATAATATATCAGACACTGCCGGTTTTTAGGTGAGGCTGTTGGAAGGGCAAATAGAAATCGGCATACATGGTGGTTATTTCTGTCATAGAGCAAAATACCGGTTTCTATATAAAAACTTATATTTGATGAGTTTAGTTTAGATTGTTGGCCACCTGCATTTGGGGATATAGCTTTGTCACGTTCCTCTGTTGGGAATTCAAACTTGCAAAATCTTGGATTGCTATTTTATTATTCGAGACCATGCACTTGCTAGACTCAGTCTTCGCTGAGCGTGTTTTCTTACTAAATTTAAACATTAATATAATGACAATTAAATTGATATATACTCTTTTCGTTTCAAATTATCTGTCCATTTAACCCAAAAAATGTTAAAAAAAATTCAATTTAAGTGTCATTTGATAAAAAAAATAAAATTATAATAAATATTTTATAAAATTAATATTAATTAATGATTTTTTTTATCAGTTTAAACATCTAAAAAGAAATTTACGCTTGAGAGTAGAACCAATTCAAAAATTTTCTCAATGGTATAGCAACTAGTGGACTACAATTCGATTACACTTTAGGCCTTGAAAAATACAAATGGAATCAACGGAGGCCTAATCCACATTACAATCAAACACAATACCCAAATCCACTTGCTCGATTCCAATAATATGAGGTTTTTTTTTTTTTTACTTATAACGCATTTTTCGAGCCAAAGTATTAGAACTGAACTCTAATCAAAATAGAAAAATAACCAAATTTTTAATGGTTTAGTCTACGTATAATTTATGAGTTTTTTAATTTTTACTTTTTCAATTTAGCGTGCAATTATTTTAATATTTAACTCGATTTGTAAATTTAATTCATATGATTCTACTCTTCGATACAGGTAAATTTCGAGAATGAAATTTCTTTTAGTATGAGAGAATTATAATAGCCTCAATACCGGATCAGCCGTGAATAATATTTTTCGATAGTAAATAGTATTTCAGAAGTGAAAAAGTATATTTGAAGGTAAAAAAATATTTTATTTGATTATCGAAAAATATTAATCACAATTAGTTCAGTGTTAAAATTTGGAGTGAAATCGAGATCATATAGGCCTCCAAACTCAGAAATATGAAAAAGGATGTGGTTTGGCTCAAATAGCAATTAGGTTAACTAAAGTTTGACCGAACCCTTAAAAATAGTAAATAAGCTCTCAAAATCACCAAAAATTGTAAACGACTTCAGCACAACACTTTACTCTCAGATAGATCAGTCAGAGCGGGTGATTCAGATACTTGAACATATGTTACGATACTGTGTATTAAAATTTGGTAGCAATCGAGAGAAATACTTGTCTTTGATGGAGTTCGCTTATAATAACAACTACCAGTCTAGCATTAAGATAGTACCTTACGAGACACTTTATGGAAGAAAGTTTAGAACTCCTTTGTGCTGGACAAATTTGAGTGAAAAGAAGTCAGTAACGTCTGATTTGATTCGTGACATGAAAGAAAAAGTGCGAGTCATCAAAGACAAATTGAAAAAAGCTATGGATTGCCATAATTTTTATGCAAATTTGAAGAGAAAAGATATAGAATTTCAAGTCAGGGACAAAGTGTTTATGAAGTTATTTCCTTGGAAGAAAGTTCTGAGATTCGGCAAAAAGAGCAAGCTAAGTCCGAGATTTATCGACCCTTATGAGATACTTCAACGAGTAGGTCTTGTAGCTTACCGGTTGAAGTTGCCAACAAAGTTAGAGAAGATTCATGATGTGTTCCATGTATCAATTTTCCGAAGGTACAGATCTGATTCTAGTCATGTGATGACTCCAGAAGAGATTCAAGTACAGATTGATATGATCTATAAAGAAAAGTTAGTGAAAATCCTAACCAGAGAGATCAAATAGCTTAGGAACAATCAGATTCCACCGGTGAAGGTACTTTGTAACCATCACAATGTGGAGGAGGCTACATGAAAGCCAAAAAATACAGTGAGGCAACATTATCCTCTACTTTTAAATACAAGTAAATTTCAACGATGAAATTTCTTTTAGTAGGGAAGAATTGTAATGATCTCAATATCGGATTAACCGTGAATAGTATTTTCTGATAGTGAATAGTCATTTTTGAGGTGAAAAAATATATCCGAAAGTGAAAAATATTTTATTTAATTATCAAAAAATATTAATCACGATTAGTTCGAGATTAAAATTTGAAATAAAATTGAGATTATATAGACCTCCAAAAATCGAAAATATGAAAAATGATACAGTTCGGCTCAAATAGCAATCAGGTTGACTAAAATTTGACCAAGCCCTTAAAAATAGTAAATAAGCTCTAAAAATCACCAAAATTTACAAAATTTACCTAAAATGATATTTAGAATTTTTTGGCTATAAAAAGGTAATTTTTCAGTGATACCAATAATTATCGAATCGTACAGATCTGATTTAATCTGATCGAAAATGAACTCCGATTGAGTTAAAATTTTGTGTGCATTTTAGTTTATACATGTTATAAATTATGAAATCAAATTTGAGATGGATTGAATTGAAAAAGTGAGAAAACCATAAAGAAATTGCAAGTTGGACTTAGCAAGGGTATTGGGCTTATGAGATGGGGCCTAACCCATTTGAGTCACTATATAAGCCAAGATGAGACAGATTTTTTTGATGTGATCCTTATCTCCTCAGCCCTCCTCTCTCCCTTAGCTTGGCCGAATACTCCATTCTTCTCTCTTTCTCAAATTTCTTCAACTATCCTCTTAATTCCATACCTAATCCAAACATCCCAAGTGTAATTCAACCTCCCTATAAGGTTCTCAAGGTCCCTAACTTTTGATTTGACTAAGAGTAGATGAAATCAAGGGACAAAGTGAAAAACTTAAAATTGGATAAGTTAAATTTAAGTTTTAAATTTTGTTTAAGGATGCCTAGAGATGATTTTGGATACCTAAAATTCATCTATGATTTATTTTAAGCAAAAGAGATCAAGATATTAGTGTCTTATTGATGAGTAAATTCGGCCCATGTAGAAAATCAAAGTGGTGCTCAAGTTTCCAAGAAGAAAGGCAAGAAAAAAAATCTAGAAAAGCTTAAGCAAGTGTATAAGATTTGTAACTATAAAATCTTTCAATTTCCTTTAAATTTGAATGTGTTTACATTAGGTAACCTAGGTGGAATTGTGTTAAATGCATGCTTAATTGAATATAATCTTAGAAAAGTGATTAAGAGTCTTTAAAATGACATTTAAAATGCTTAAAGAAAATTAAAAGTAATGGTAAGGTGTGAAACCTACCTTGACTGAATGGACCCTTGATGTATATTAGAGTATATTTTATATGTATATGATATATAATAGCATAAAATGAATTTAGACATGAAAAGAAGTGCCCATGAATTTATTTGAAATTTATGGACTGTATGAATATTTTAAAGTGTAAAATTACATTATGTTCAAAATAAAAATAATGAATTATGATAAAATAATTCATGAAATGTGCAAAAATGATGAATATGTCAAGTGACGTGTATTGAAACAACGTAAATGTAAGTAAAAGTGTTAAAATGTGAAAATTGAATGAAAGATATTTAAATAATTTTGTCCTTAATAGTAGTCAGACGGTCTAAATCTAATTCATAATATATTTCACTATCCGTATGAATACCCATACCGCGATGCAAATCATGACAACTTTTTTTACTATAGCAGATTCCCAATGGCCTCCCATAGTTCACTGAAAGAGTTGGAGTGATCCTTTGGGATCATTTCATAGTGTAGTGCCATAGATGCCGTAGATCTATGGGATCCACATTTTATATATTCGATCTGAAAATTTCTGCCAAAATTATACTAAATATATAATAGTAAAAATGAGTTAATAGTGCCAAAAGTCAAGTAAAATGAGAATTTAAGTGAAAAATATAACTTATATGAAAGAAAATGTAAAATTTAGAATCAAAATGATAATTTACCTAAATAATAAATTTAATAAGTAAAAATAATAAAATAGTGAATAAACGAATTAAAAATGAACTTTTGGATTTTGAATGATTAAAATGAAATTTACCATGAAAATAATAAAATAAAAACTTAGTAATTTGTATGACAAATAATGAATTTAAAGTAAAAATAAATGAATACAACTACTCATGCAGAAAAGCGAAATATTCTCTCAACTCAACCAAAGCATCTAAATTAGCGGACAAAATTGACTCATCTAACAAATTAATTATGCAGTTATAGCAACGAATTTAAATGAAAATGTGTGGTTTTCTAATTTTGTGAAAATCTAAATGTCACGATCTGATACATAGATCATCTCATTTTCTTGCGCAAGTTTTCAAGGCCAAACACTTCACACATAAAATCCCGTTTCGATAGAAATGCAAAGGAGCAGCATCTCATATCCAAATATAACCAGAGTATTGACACAGGCTGAAGCAAAATACCAGATACAGCACTCCTTTACTAACACAGATGAACACCTATCCTATGGAACCTTCGAACCAAGATTAAAAAAACATTGCATAACATTAACACCTGATCCAAGATAGCACAGCCATTGATTAGTTCTTTTAGCAGAGAGAGATCAAAACATAAAAAGATAACACCCATAATTTTTTTCCTCTACGGACTAGGGGCCAGAATCAGGATCAAAAGAGAAAACAGTGGAAGCAAGAACCAAGGAAAAGCAGGGATAAAAATAATAACATTCTTAAAATAGTTCTCAACAAAAACAATAGTAGAGATAAAAGATACCCAGCTGATATTTTTCACCCAATCACGATATTTTAAACAATCCAGAATGAGTTTTTACTTCCAAAATGATAGTTATCAAATGGGTTGAAGCATATTAAATACTATTTCACAAACACAACCATAATTAATTGAATATGCTTGAAACTTCAAACCACTCTTACACAGGAGGAGGTGGACCTGCTCCTTTTATATTGTGACCACCAGGAGGAGATCCCCGTGGCTGCCCTCCAATAAGCTCCTCATTGAGCGTGTCTTTTTTTACCCCTGTATACATACATACATAGATATAATGACATATCAATTTACTACTAGTAAAAGAATAGATATCATATCATACTAATAGGATGAAATTCGTTCCAAACAGCAAATTAACTATTGCAATATCATGTCATACCATCCCCAAATGTGATCCAAACAAATTTATATCAAATGCCCGCATTATTATCCTCAAATTACCATTTTTTCTCAAAAAATTTATTGAATTCCCCATTTTCCTCCTATGTAGTTGGTACTAGTAAAGGCTAAATTACTTGAGTGTGTCTTTTTTTTACCCCTGTATATATACATAGATAGATATGATGACATATCAATTCCCTATTAGTAACAGAATAGATATCATATCATACTAATAGGATGAAAATCTTTCCAAACAACAAATTAACTATTGCAATATCATGTCATACCATCCCCAAACGAGATCCAAACAAATTTATATCAAATGCCCATATTATTATCCTCAAATTACCATTTTTTCTGTAAAAATTTATTGAATTCTCCATTTTCCTCCTATGTTATGTAGTTGGTACTTGTAAAGGCTAAATTAGTCGCCAATGGAATTCCTATCAATCCTAATAACTAATAAGTAATTTGACAAAAGCCAGAAAAATCCAGAAATTTGAATCATTCAGCTAATTAAAATTACAGAAAACATGAAAAAAAAAATGAAAAGCAACACGAAATCAAAATCTTTGGATGCAAAAAGGGAAAAGCAGATGTCATGAAAGAATAAGAAGGCACGAGGAGAGAAAAAGAGAAACATAAGTGTTTTTAATTTTTATTTTTTTATATTTTGCCAGATCAGGATTGAAAACACACTATTAAACTGATTTCAAGGGCAATAGGGGCAATTTTCATACAGTTCAGCATACAAAAATTAAGAAATCAAGAAAAAGGGTACCTTAGAGAAACAAAGAGACGACGAGCAGAGAGCATATTAAAGAGAAGAAAGATGGGAAACAAAGAACAGATCTGCAAAGCGCTGTGGAGGCTGCGTTTCACAGTCTAGGGTTTCTAATGCGTCGACTCGTGGTAAAATATTTTTGTATATGTAGTATTTATGTAAAATATTTTCAATTTGCCTCTTTTAAAGAATTGTCAGAATTTGAATTCTTTTCTTAATTATTTTATTGCATAATATAGAATTGTCAGAAACACGCACAAAAAGGGTCAGTAAGAGAAGCTCTGGCCTTTTCATCACAGATTCTGTTGGTTCCATGATATAAATAAGAAGTCAATAAAGGACCGAGAAATTTCAGAAGCTAATTTGAAAAAACTTTCAAGTATCATTTTAGAAGAAAACTTTCTATAACCCTTTGATTTCTGCTCAAGCTCAATATTCGTAACACGGAAAGTGCTTTTAATTGGTAGAAACATAAGATTATAATTTAGCAAGAAAGGTCCAAACCGGTCATTACTATAATACTATAAAAATGGCGATACACTTTTAATTCAAAAAAAAAATTCTTGGTTTTGGAATCAAACCAAAACAGAAATTATTAATGATAGAATACCTTTATCATCTGGATCTCCAGACCCCTTCGGAGCAGGATGTGTAATGGCCTCAATACCGGTCTGGCCGTGAACAGTAAATTCCGATGGTGAATAGTGTACCCGGACCATAAAACGAACCCGAAAGTGAAAAATATTTTATTTGACCATCGGGAAATATTGGTCATGGTGAGTCCGGGGTTGAAATTTGAAGTGAAATCGAGGTCAAATAGACCTCCGAAAGTCGAAAATACAAAAAAAGTAGCGAGTCAATTTCCCTGATAGGGAAGGTGACTTGATTTTGCATAAATTGTTAAAAATAGCAAATGAACTCCAAAAATTGCCATATTTTGTAGATCTTCATGAAATTTCATGTAGAATATTTTCGTATAAAGAAATGAATTTTTCGGCGATGTCGACAGTTGTCGAATCGAATCAGTTCGGTTGAATCGGACCAGTAACGGACTCCGATTGAGCCGAAATTTTGTGTGCTACCTAATTTGGATGTGATAAGAATTATGGAATTGAAATTGGAGTGATTTGGAGTGAAAAAATGAGAGAAATAATTTTGGACTTTAAATTAGGTGTTAATGGGCTTTAACTAATTAACTAAGCCCATTAACCCAATTCAAGCCCACAAAGCCCAAAATCCAGCCTATATAAAGAGGAAAATTTCTGGAACCAGCCAGCACAGCCTCTTCTTCCTCCTCTCTTCCTCTTGGCCGACTCCTCTCCACCATTTTTGTTGGAATTTTTCTTCATTTTTCTCTCCATTTCACACCAAATCAAGCCACCTAATAATAATTTCTGCCTCTCTAGTTAAGTGTTGTGACCTCCTCTCTTCAAATCAAAGAAGGAAATCAAGAAAAATTTGGAGAGAGAGTTTAGGGTTTCATTTGAGGTAAGTGAAACCAATGGGTTAAAAATTTATCTAAGGTGCCTACTTATGTTTTTGGGTGCCTAGAGTTCAATTATGATGTTATTTTTAGCATTTGAGGTTGAAAAACTAGAGTTATAATGGCTTGAAAATTCGGTTCACTTAGGGAATCAAGGAGACTTGCAAGCTTCCAAGGCTAAAGGCAAGGAAAAGGAAGCTTAGGCATCCTAAAACAAGAAAGAAAGGTTAGTGGCTAATAAATCTTAGTAATTTCTTTGATTTTAATTAAGTACCCTTTATGTAAGTTAGGGTTTATGTGATAAAATGATGATTTAATTGAAATTATTGATGAAATAGTGTAACTAGACCTTGAATAAGCATGTTTAAATGTCTAAATGAATTATTGAATAATTATATAGTATACTTACCTTGATGGCCGAATTGCATTCTAAAGAAAACCTAAGTATATTTTGTGAATTTTGATGAATTTAAGCTTTTAAATGATACTAGAAATGAAATAATATGCTTAGGAATTTTTATGGAATTTATTGAAATTAAATGAATATTTTAGAGAATATTTTCAATTATGTAAGTAATGAAAAAAATGGCATTTATATGAAATAAAATGCAATTTGATGAGAAAGTGAATGATTTTAGTGAATTATGGTAGAATAATTCACAATCTATGTGAAAGAATGGAAAGAAATGAATATGAGTAATTTCGAGTAATGAAATAATGAAAAAAAATTAAGTTTGATTGAAATTTTGACGAAATTGTGCCTTAGAATTAGTCTGACAGTAAAAGCCTAGCTCAGGATATAATTGGCTAGCCATAGGGACATTTGTACAGCGGTGCAAGTCACGGCGACTTGCTTAGTTATGGTAGGATCACTGATCGCCATAACTTCTGTTTGTACTTGGTATCTGCTACGTGAAAAAATGGTCGCTGAGATCATTTTTCAGTTTATATGTGGCCCATGGGAGTCCACGTCTCGAGTATCCAGTCTGAGAATTTCTGTCGGTACTGTACTAGGGGCATAAAATGAAATTAAATAAAAGTGAAAATAAGTTAAAAGAAATGAAAAGAGTGATAAAAATGAAGTTTAAAATGAAAAAGGGACCTAAATGAAAGAAATGAAAGTTTAGGGGCAAAATGGTAATTTTGCCAAAATTGGGTAATTAATAAGTAAAAATACATGAGAAATGATTAACAAGGGCAAAATAGTAATTTTGGAGACTTAACAGTGCCAAAAGATGAAATTTTATAGTACAGGGACTAAACCGTAATTTTACCCAAAAGTAGTGAAATAAGGAATAAATGATGAATAATGATGAAACTAATGTAAAGGAAATGAAAGTAAATGACTATAATGGCAAAATCGTAAATATTAAGGAAAAAAGACATTTTTGGAATTTAGCACAATTTTGAGGACTAAAAGGAAAATTAATCAACCGTTATGAAATAAATGAGAATAAGTGTAAATAATGTGAAAAACTACTGTTTTCACTAAAATGTACTTATTTTGAAATTAATTGATTAAATAAAGTATATTAAAGAAATAAATATTGCAAAGAAAGTATTAGGATTGTTAGACACCACTGGGCATAGTTTATTGTCAGCATGTAGTTTTTACTGCATGCAGGTACAGCGCTGGAGGAGCAGTGATGCACAGAATGAAGGACAAGAAATTTTGTTATTTAGTACATTATGTAAACTTCGGCATGTATATAAATGACTGATACGTATAAATATTTGGATATGTAAAGATATGTAAACATATATGTGTATGATTGTGATGATGAAATGTTTTGATTTATTGGATGCTTGATGGAGATTTTGGAGTAAGGGAATGATTGTTATAGAAGTGTTGTGCCTCTGAGAGGTTGTGTGTTGTCTGATTTTTCAGGAGGCTAGCCAAATACAGCCGTTATACTGCCGAAATTTTATTAAGTAAATAGTAACCCGGGACAGTTATAGGTCATTGAGTACCTAAATAATCGGTAATATCAAATTTTGATATTAGGTAAATGGTAATTAAAAAAAAATTTTCGGTTTACGTGCACTGTTCCGTATAATCGGAGTGATAAGGGTGTTACAATTTTATTGGTATCAGAGCAAAGGTTTAGACGGTTCTAAGATCAGAGTGAGTATTAATTGATTTGTTTGTATATACATGCCAATTATGTTTAGGAAGTGAATGTTTTGGAACTAATGTGCATCTGCTCCTTTTTGTTTATAGTTAAAAGATGTCTACTGACCGAGGACAACAGTCAGCTGACAGCAGGAGTGAGGCATCGAGTAATATTGGGCGACAAGAGGCCCCACAACAGAACCCTCCTCCTGTAGCACCACCTCCTTTCCCTCAGCCAGACTTCCTTGATTTGATGGCTGACTACATCCAGCAGAAACTGCAGGCAGCTCCAGCTCCGGCACCGCCTCAGCCGACAGTAGTACAGATTCAGCCAGCGCCGCCTAGACGAAGACCTATCCTGGAACAATTAAAGAGATTGGGGGCAGAAGACTTTTCTGGCAGAGAACCTTTGACACCTGCAGTGGCTGAAGAATGGATATACAAGATAAAGAGATTGTTTGAGATAACCCACAGTCCACTGAAAGAAAAATTTGAAGGTGTTGTAGCCTTACTTCAGGGTCCTGCATTCATTTGGTGGGATTCTGTCAGAAGACATACTCCTGCAGATCAGTTGAGTTGGGAGTACTTTGTGGACCGGTTTGAGAAGAAATACATTGGATCCGAGTATAAGGCCACTATGCAAGAGGCTTTCTGGAGATTAAAGCAGGGGAACAAGACAGTGGCAGAGTATGAGAGAGAATTTGAGCGGTTGAGTGCTTACCTGGATGAAGGCCAGGCTACAGAGGAGAAATTATGTTATAGATTTGAGAGAGGCCTACATACTGAGCTTAAACAGATTATTGGAGCTCAGAAGTATCCTACTTTGCGTGCTATGGTGGAGGCAACTATAAAGTTAGAGACGACTCAGGCTGAGCAGACTGAGAGACAGTCCCGATTTCAGCAAAAGAGAAAGCAGGGACAGTTCAGTGGTAAAGGGAAGAAAGCAAAGGGATCTCAGGCATTTCAGGGACAGTCACCTGTAGCAGCAGGCCGAGGTCAGGGTAGTGCATCTAGAGGCAGAGCTCCGACTGCTAGTGCTCCTCGGGACCGAGATAGTGATTCTGCAGTGGCTTGTGAGCACTGTGGTAAGTTTCACTCTGGAGAGTGCAGATTTCTGACAGGAGCCTGTTTCAGATGTGGATCCAGAGATCATCGGATCAGAGACTGTCCTGCCATGCAGAATACCTCAGTTAATTCACCAGCATCAGGTACAGGATCCTCAGCTCCTAGAGGTCGTGGTAGGGGAGTCGCCCCTCACACTTTAGCCTCCAGACCTGTTGGACAGACATCACAGGGTCAGAGGAGAGTATCGGGTCAGACCTATGCTGTCAGAGCACGTGAGGATGAGGATGCCCCAGATGTGATAGTTGGTACGTTTCTTTTGTTATCTAATTCAGTGCATGCTTTGATTGATCCGGGTTCCACGCATTCTTACATTAGCACTGCCTTAGCACGGGATAGAGGGATGAAAGAGGAATGCTTGGACCAGGATGTTTTGGTGAGCAATCCTCTGGGGCATAGTGTAGTGGTAGATAAAGTATACAGACAGTGTCCTATTAGTGCTCAGGGACACATCTTTTTGGCAAATCTGATCGCTTTGCCTTTCCATGAGTTCGACGTGATTCTGGGGATGGATTGGTTATCCGCCCACCAAGCGACTGTCGATTGCAGAAAGAAGAGAGTCACTTTAAAGCTTAGCGATGATCGAGAGGTGACGGTGGTAGGTGTGAGAACTGATTTTCTGTCCGATGTGATATCCGCCACTGCTGCAAAAAGGTTGATTAGAAAAGGATGTGTGGCTTACATGTGTTATGCAGTGGAATCAAAGAAAGTCAGTCCAAAGATGTCAGAAGTACCTACTGTCAGGGAGTTTCAGGATGTTTTTCCTGATGAATTGCCTGGTTTACCACCTGACAGGGAGGTAGAATTTTCTATTGATGTTACTCCAGGTACTGTACCTATTTCCATTGCTCCCTATAGGATGGCACCTGCAGAGTTAAAAGAATTGAAAATTCAGTTGCAAGAATTGTTAGATAAGGGGTTTATTAGGCCCGGTGTTTCTCCCTGGGGTGCGCCAGTTCTGTTTGTCAAGAAGAAAGATGGTACACTCAGGTTGTGCATTGACTATAGGCAACTGAATAAAGTTACCATTAAGAACAAGTATCCTCTCCCTCGCATTGAAGACTTGTTTGATCAGCTTAAGGGAGCCGGGGTTTTCTCGAAGATTGACTTGAGATCTGGCTATTATCAAATGGGAGTGAAAGAAGTAGATGTGTCGAAGACTGCTTTTCGTACCAGGTATGGCCACTATGAATTTCTGGTTATGCCTTTTGGGCTTACGAATGCTCCAGCCGCTTTTATGGACTTGATGAATAGGGTTTTTCATCCCTATTTGGACCAGTTTGTAGTAGTTTTTATTGATGATATTCTGGTCTACTCCAAGATGCCGGAAGAACATGATAAGCATCTGAAGCTTGTTCTGCAAGTCCTAAGGGAAAAACAGTTATATGCTAAGTTTAGTAAATGTGACTTCTGGTTAAATGAGGTGTCTTTTCTGGGTCATGTGATCTCGGCGGAAGGTATTAAAGTAGATCCTTCAAAGATTGATGCGATTATTCAATGGAAACCACCCAAGAATGTTACTGAAGTGAGGAGTTTTCTGGGTTTAGCCGGGTACTATAGGAGATTTATTAAAGGTTCTACTATTGCAATACCTTTAACCCGGTTATTACAGAAGAATGTTAGATTTGTGTGGACTGATGCTTGTCAGCAATGTTTTGAAAGACTTAAAAGCATGTTGACTGAAGCTCCAATTCTTACTCAACCTGAATCGGGTAAGGATTTTGTGGTTTATAGTGATGCATCCAGGAATGGATTAGGGTGTGTTTTGATGCAGGAAGGCAGGGCGATTGCATATGCCTCCCGACAGTTGAAAACACATGAGAAGAACTACCCTACCCATGATCTGGAGTTAGCAGCCATTGTTCTTGCGCTGAAAATTTGAAGACATTATTTATATGGCGAGAGATGCTACATCTACTCTGATCATAAGAGTTTAAAATACCTTCTCACTCAGAAAGAGCTTAACCTTAGACAAAGGCGATGGTTGGAATTGATCAAGGATTATGATTGCTATATCGATTACCACCCAGGAAAAGCTAATGTAGTAGCTGATGCACTTAGCAGAAAATTTATGTCAGGTGATGTGAATACCCTTAAGTAATTAGTACAAGTGATTGTTTTGCTTTAGTAATTGATTGTTTTGTTTGCAGCTCTCCGAGCTATGAATGTCCATCTAAGTTTAGCTTCAGATGGAGCCCTGGTAGCTGAATTACAAGTAAAGCCTGACTTTGTGCATCAAGTTAAGACTGCTTAGAAAGAAGATCGGTTGATGAGCATTAAGAATAGACTTCAGAATGGCAGTGTAGAGAATTACTCCTTGAGTGATGATGGGAGCCTTTATTTTAAGCAAAGGCTTTGTGTTCCAAACCAGGAAGAGTTGAAGAAAGGTATTCTAACTGAAGCACATCATAGCAGTTATGCAATGCATCCTGGAGGCAATAAAATGTATCAAGATTTGAAAGCTTTCTATTGGTGGTCAGGTATGAAGCGAGATGTGACAGAATTTGTAAGTAAATGTCTGATGTGTCAGCAAGTAAAAGCTGAGCATCAAGTTCCTTCAGGGTTGTTGCATCCTTTGTTAGTACCAGAGTGAAAATGGGACCGAGTGACCATGGATTGTGACGGGCTTGCCACTGACTCAAAAGAAGCATGACGCCATTTGGGTGATTATAGATCGACTCACTAAGTCAGCTCACTTTTTGCCAATACGGATGGACTATCCTTTGTCTAAACTGGCAGAATTGTATATTAATGAGATCATAAGATTGCATGGAGTGCCATCTTCTATTGTTTCTAACAGGGATCCGAGGTTTACTTCTCGATTCTGGCACAGTTTTCAAGATGCTTTGGGTACGAGGCTTCACTTTAGTACAGCCTTTCACCCTCAGATAGATGGCCAGTCCGAGAGAGTGATCCAGGTTTTGGAGGATATGCTCAGATGTTGCATCCTAGAGTTTGGATCCAGTTGGGAAAAGCATTTACCTTTGGTAGAGTTTGCATACAATAATAGTCACCAATCCAGCTTGAAAATGGCTCCTTTTGAAGCCCTATATGGTAGGAAGTGCAGAACTCCTCTATGTTGGACTGAATTAAGTGAAAGGAAGTTAGTAGGTTCTGATTTGATCCGTGATTCTGAAGAGAAAGTTCGAGTTATTAAAGGTAGATTGAAAGAAGCTGCGGATCGTCAGAAGTCCTATGCTGATTTGAAAAGGAAAGACATAGAGTTTCAGGTGGGGGATCGAGTTTTTCTGAAAGTATCTCCATGGAGAAAGATTTTAAGATTTGGAAAGAAGGGCAAGTTAAGTCCTAGATTTATTGGCCCTTATGAGATACTTCAGCGAGTGGGTCCCGTAGCGTATCGATTAAAGTTACCTTCTGAACTAGAAAAGATACATGACGTGTTCCACGTGTCTATGCTCCGTAGATACAGATCGGATCCTAGTCACGTGATTACACAGGAAGAGATTCAAGTGGCTGATGACATGACTTATGAAGAGGAACCAGTGAAAATCTTAGCAAGAGAAGTTCGTCAACTCAGAAACAAGCAGGTTCCATTAGTGAAGGTACTGTGCCACCATCACAATGTAGAAGAAGCTACGTGGGAACTGGAAGCCACTATGAGATATCAGTATCCCCATCTCTTCAATACAGGTAAATTTCGAGGACGAAATTTATTTTAGTAGGAGAGAATTGTAATGGCCTCAACACCGGTCTGGCCGTGAACAGTAAATTCCGATGGTGAATAGTGCACCCGGACCGTAAAACGGACCCGAAAGTGAAAAATATTTTATTTGACCATCGGGAAGTATTGGTCATGGTGAGTCCGGGGTTGAAATTTGAAGTGAAATCGAGGTCAAATAGACCTCCGAAAGTCGAAAATACGAAAAAGGTAGCGAGTCAATTTCCCTGGTAGGGAAGGTGACTTGATTTTGCATAAATTGTTAAAAATAGCAAATGAACTCCAAAAATTTCCATATTTTGCAGATCTTCATGAAATTTCATGTAGAATATTTTGGTATAAAGAAATGAATTTTTCGGCGATGTCGACAGTTGTCGAATCGAACCAGTTCGGTTGAATCGGACCAGTAACGGACTCCGATTGAGCCGAAATTTTGTGTGCTACCTAATTTGGATGTGATAAGAATTATGGAATTGAAATTAGAGTGATTTGGAGTGAGAAAATGGGAGAAATAATTTTGGGCTTTAAATTAGGTGTTAATGGGCTTTAACTAATTAACTAAGCCCATTAACCCAATTCAAGCCCACAAAGCCCAAAACCCGGCCTATATAAAGAGGAAAATTTCTGGAACCAGCCAGCACAGCCTCTTCTTCCTCCTCTCTTCCTCTTGGCCGACTCCTCTCCACCATTTTTGTTGGAATTTTTCTTCATTTTTCTCTCCATTTCACACCAAATCAAGCCACCTAATAATAATTTCTGCCTCTCTAGTTAAGTGTTGTGACCTCCTCTCTTCAAATCAAGGAAGGAAATCAAGAAAAATTTGGAGAGAGAGTTTAGGGTTTCATTTGAGGTAAGTGAAACCAATGGGTTAAAAATTTATCTAAGGTGCCTACTTATGTTTTTGGGTGCCTAGAGTTCAATTATGATGTTATTTTTAGCATTTGAGGTTGAAAAACTAGAGTTCTAATGGCTTGAAAATTCGGTTCACTTAGGGAATCAAGGAGACTTGCAAGCTTCCAAGGCTAAAGGCAAGGAAAAGGAAGCTTAGGCATCCTAGAACAAGAAAGAAAGGTTAGTGGCTAATAAATCTTAGTAATTTCTTTGATTTTAATTAAGTACCCTTTATGTAAGTTAGGGTTTATGTGATAAAATGATGATTTAATTGAAATTATTGATGAAATAGTGTAACTAGACCTTGAATAAGCATGTTTAAATGTCTAAATGAATTATTGAATAATTATATAGTATACTTACCTTGATGGCCGAATTGCATCCTAAAGAAAACCTAAGTATATTTTGTGAATTTTGATGAATTTAAGCTTTTAAATGATACTAGAAATGAAATAATATGCTTAGGAATTTTTATGAAATTTATTGAAATTAAATGAATATTTTAGAGAATATTTTCAATTATGTAAGTAATGAAAAAAATGGCATTTATATGAAATAAAATGCAATTTGATGAGAAAGTGAATGATTTTAGTGAATTATGGTAGAATAATTCACAATCTATGTGAAAGAATGGAAAGAAATGAATATGAGTAATTTCGAGTAATGAAATAATGAAAAAAAATTAAGTTTGATTGAAATTTTGATGAAATTGTGCCCTTAGAATTAGTCTGGCAGTAAAAGCCTAGCTCAGGATATAATTGGCTAGCCATAGGGACATTTGTACCGCGGTGCAAGTCACGGCGACTTGCTTAGTTATGGTAGGATCACTGATCGCCATAGCTTCTGTTTGTACCTGGTATCTGCTACGTGGAAAAATGATCGCTGAGATCATTTTTCAGTTTATATGTGGCCCATGGGGGTCCACGTCCCGAGTATCCAGTCTGAGAATTTCTGTCGGTACTGTACTAGGGGCATAAAATGAAATGAAATAAAAGTGAAAATAAGTTAAAAGAAATGAAAAGAGTGATAAAAATGAAGTTTAAAATGAAAAAGGGACCTAAATGAAAGAAATGAAAGTTTAGGGACAAAATGATAATTTTGCCAAAATTGGGTAATTAATAAGTAAAAATAAATGAGAAATGATTAACAAGGGCAAAATAGTAATTTTGGAGACTTAACAGTGCCAAAAGATGAAATTTTATAGTACAAAGACTAAACCGTAATTTTACCCAAAAGTAGTGAAATAAGGAATAAATGATGAATAATGATGAAACTAATGTAAAGGAAATGAAAGTAAATGACTATAATGGCAAAATCGTAAATATTAAGGAAAAAGGACATTTGAAATTTAGCATAATTTTGAGGACTAAAAGGAAAATTAGTCAACCGTTATGAAATAAATGAGAATAAGTGTAAATAATGTGAAAAACCATTGTTTTCACTAAAATGTACTTATTTTGAAATTAATTGATTAAATAAAGTATATTAAAGAAATAAATATTGCAAAAAAAGTATTAGGATTGTTAGACACCACTGGGCATAGTTTATGCTCAGCATGTAGTTTTTACTGCATGCAGGTACAACGCTGGAGGAGCAGTGATGCACAAAATGAAGGACAAGAAATTTTGTTATTTAGTACATTATGTAAACTTCGGCATGTATATAAATGACTGATACGTATAAATATTTGGATATGTAAAGATATGTAAACATATATGTGTATGATTGTGATGATAAGATGTTTTAATTTATTGGATGCTTGATGGAGATTTTGGAGTAAGGGAATGATTGTTATAGAAGTGTTGTGCCTCTGAGAGGCTGTGTGTTGTCTGATTTTTCAGGAAGCTAGCCAAATACAGCCGTTATACTGCCGAAATTTTATAAAGTAAATAATAACCCGGGACAGTTATAGGTCATTGAGTACCTAAATAATCGGTAATATCGAATTTTGATATTAGGTAAATGGTAATTAAAAAAAAAATTTTCAATTTACGTGCACTGTTCCGTATAATCGGAGTGATAAGGGTGTTACAGGATGTTTGAACGAGCTTGCCTTTCCTCCAGTTTTCAAATCAGATTTAATGTGCCGCCCATCTTCTTTTCACCAACGAAACAAAAAGATTTAAACTTTTGACTAAGAAATCCCATATCAAGAAACCAAGAATAACAGAAAATAACAAAAATATCTTGGATTTGGAATCAAACCAAAAACAGAAATTATTAATGATAGAATACCTTTATCATCTGGATCTCCAGACCCCTTCGCAGCTGGATGTTTGAACGAGCTTGCCTTTCCTCCACTTTTCAAATCAGATTTAATGTGCCGCCCATCTTCTTTTCACCAACGAAACAAAAAGATTTAAACTTTTGACTAAGAAATCCCATATCAAGAAAAAAAAAGGGTAAATCATATATATATATGTAAAATGTAAGTAAACTCATTTTTAAGGCCAGGTGTTGGACCTGCTCCTTTTATATTGTGACCGCCAGGAGGAGATCCCCGTGGCTGCCCTCCAATAAGCTCCTCATTGAGCGTGTCTTTTTTTACCCCTGTATATATACATACACACATACATAGATATAATGACATATCAATTTACTACTAGTAAAAGAATAGATATCATATCATACTAATAGGATGAAATTCGTTCCAAACAGCAAATTAACTATTGCAATATCATGTCATACCATCCCCAAATGTGATCCAAACAAATTTATATCAAATGCCCGCATTATTATCCTCAAATTACCATTTTTTCTCAAAAAATTTATTGAATTCCCCATTTTCCTCCTATGTAGTTGGTACTAGTAAAGGCTAAATTACTTGAGTGTGTCTTTTTTTACCCCTGTATATATACATAGATAGATATGATGACATATCAATTCCCTATTAGTAACAGAATAGATATCATATCACACTAATAGGATGAAAATCTTTCCAAACAACAAATTAACTATTGCAATATCATGTCATACCATCCCCAAACGAGATCCAAACAAATTTATATCAAATGCCCATATTATTATCCTCAAATTACCATTTTTTCTGTAAAAATTTATTGAATTCTCCATTTTCCTCCTATGTTATGTAGTTGGTACTTGTAAAGGCTAAATTAGTCGCCAATGGAATTCCTATCAATCCTAATAACTAATAAGTAATTTGACAAAAGCCAGAAAAATCCAGAAATTTGAATCATTCAGCTAATTAAAATTACAGAAAACATGAAAAAAAAATGAAAAGCAACACGAAATCAAAATCTTTGGATGCAAAAAGGGAAAAGCAGATGTCATGGAAGAATAAGAAGGCACGAGGAGAGAAAAAGAGAAATATAATTGGTTTTTAATTTTTATTTTTTTTATATTTTGCCAGATCAGGATTGAAAACACACTATTAAATTTCAAGGGCAATAGGGGCAATTTTCATACAGTTCAGCATACAAAAATTAAGAAATCAAGAAAAAGGGTACCTTAGAGAAACAAAGAGACGACGAGCAGAGAGCATATTAAAGAGAAGAAAGATGGGAAACAAAGAACAGATCTGCAAAGCGCTGTGGAGGCTGCGTTTCACAGTCTACGGTTTCTAATGCGTCGACTCGTGGTAAAATATTTTTGTATATTTAGTATTTATGTAAAATATTTTCAATTTGCCTCTTTTAAAGAATTGTCAGAATTTGAATTCTTTTCTTAATTATTTTATTGCATAATATAGAATTGTCAGAAACACGCACAAAAAGGGTCAGTCAGAGAAGCTCTGGCCTTTTCATCACAGATTCTGTTGGTTTCATGATATAAATAAGAAGTCAATAAAGGACCGAGAAATTTCAGAAGCTAATTTGAAAAAACTTTCCAAGTATCATTTTAGAAGAAAACTTTCTATAACCCTTTGGTGTCTGCTCAAGCTCAATATTCGTAACACAGAAAGTGCTTTTAAGTGGTAGAAACATAAGATTATAATTTAGCAAGAAAGGTCCAAACCGGTCATTACTATAATACTATAAAAATGGCGATACAGTTTTAATTCAAAAAAAAAAATCTTCGTTTTGGAATCAAACCAAAAACAGAAATTATTAATGATAGAATACCTTTATCATCTGGATCTCCAGACCCCTTCGGAGCTGGATGTTTGAACGAGCTTGCCTTTCCTCCACTTTTCAAATCAGATTTAATTTGCCGCCCATCTTCTTTTCACCAACGAAACAAAAAGATTTAAACTTTTGACTAAGAAATCCCATATCAAGAAACCAAGAATAACAGAAAATAACAAAAATATCTTGGATTTGGAATCAAACCAAAAACAGAAATTGTTAATGATAGAATACCTTTATCATCTGGATCTCCAGACCCCTTCGCAGCTGGATGTTTGAACGAGCTTGCCTTTCCTCCACTTTTCAAATCAGATTTAATGTGCCGCCCATCTTCTTTTCACCAACGAAACAAAAAGATTTAAACTTTTGACTAAGAAATCCCATATCAAGAAAAAAAAAAGGGTAAATCATATATATATATGTAAAATGTAAGTAAACTCATTTTTAGGGCCAGGCGTTGGACCTGCTCCTTTTATATTGTGACCGCCAGGAGGAGATCCCCGTGGCTGCCCTCCAATAAGCTCCTCATTGAGCGTGTCTTTTTTTACCCCTGTATATATACATACACACATACATAGATATAATGACATATCAATTTACTACTAGTAAAAGAATAGATATCATATCATATTCATAGGATGAAATTCGTTCCAAACAGCAAATTAACTATTGCAATATCATGTCATACCATCCCCAAATGTGATCCAAACAAATTTATATCAAATGCCCGCATTATTATCCTCAAATTACCATTTTTTCTCAAAAAATTTATTGAATTCCCCATTTTCCTCCTATGTAGTTGGTACTAGTAAAGGCTAAATTACTTGAGTGTGTCTTTTTTTACCCTTGTATATATACATACATAGATATGATGGCATATCAATTCACTATTAGTAACAGGATAGATATCATATCATACTAATAGAATGAAAATCTTTCCACACAACAAATTAACTATTGCAATATCATGTCATACCATGCCCAAACGAGATCCAAACAAATTTATATCAAATGCCCGTATTATTATCCTCAAATTACCATTTTTTTCTCTAAAAATTTATTGAATTCTCCATTTTCCTCCTATGTTATGCAGTTGGTACTTGTAAAGGCTAAATTAGTCGACAATGGAATTCCTATCAATCCTAATAATTAATAAGTAATTTGACAAAAGCCAACAAAATCCAGAAATTTGAAGCATTCAGCTAATTAAAATTACATAAAACATAAAAAAGCTCAACATTCTTAACACAGAAAGTGTTTTTAAGTGGTTGAAACATAAGATTATAATTTAGCAAGAAAGGTCCAAACCGATCATCACTATAATACTATAAAAATGGCGATACATTTTTATTTTTTTTGTGTTCTTTTCAATTCACGAGTTTAAGATTTGGGGTTGAAAATAAGCGTACTTCTAATAATTTTATGGTTGAATGTCATATTTGAAATTAGTAAGTGCTTCTAAGAGCTAAAATGATTTTTGAGGTAAGTAAATTACAACTTAGTTAAACTTAATATGGATTTATGATTCGAGTTGTTTTCATTGTTTGAATGAGAATTTGATCTTAGTTGCTTGATGTTTCAAGAACTTAAGAGATAATTATTCATTTGCTAAAGAAAAGAGTGGACTTGATATGTAATTCAACTGGTTTGTGAGTTTGCATATTTCTTTAGACTTAATATAGCATGATTAATTGAGCCTTAAGAGAATTAAGTTGGCTTAATTGAGGAAAAGGTATATTTGAGTGAGCATGCATCATGTTTTAGTCTAATTTGTGTTATAACTCGTTTGCATATCCCGGAAATCTAGTTGGCAAAGTTATCGCTCAATAAATTTAAGTGCAATTCTATGTTGAGCTTAGTGAAAAAAATTCATTTAACTAAGTGAGTTTTTAAATTTCGTGCTTTCCATCTAAACATTTGTTTCTTTTGTGGTGCAGGAATTAAAATGCCTTGGGTGAGTGTTTTTATGCTCTCCAGAGCATATTTATGCTCTACCGAGTAGATTGGTGCTCTCCCAGACAGCTTTAGACTCGTATAGTTCAGTGGTGTTGTGCTCTACCGAGCAGTTTTTCTGCTCCGCCGAGCTGTCCGCACGTAGGCCCCTGCTCGCCCCGCGCAAACAGCCCTACTCTCCCGCGTATCGCGCGCCTGCCCAGCAGTCTACCACCGCTCACCTACGCACGTTGGCCACTCTCCCGCGCACTGCACCTTGTCCCTTGCGCGCACTAAGTACAAATTCTGGGCAGAACCAAAGCACTTCACTCACCTCTCTTATATATCACTTCACTTCATTCTACTCCACACACTAGCTCACTTCCTCACAAATCCTCTCTAGCTCTACCAAGTAAGCCAGTCTAAAATCCCATTCTCTTTAATTTTTTTTTGTGATTTCCAACACAAGTAATTAAAATTCATCTCTTTATTTTTGTTTTAAACATTATAAATTGATGAAATGGCTTTATTTTTGGGTTTTTGCTCTTACATACTTGGATAACTTTTCACCTTCTCTTAAGTTCAAATAATTATTCTTTTTACATTATGTTGTCCTTGAGCTTAGAGAATGCATGTTATTGTTGAGTTGAGAAGACTCTGGTTTAAATTAGAGTTCAAATTGATCTAAATTTTGCTTTGGAAAAATATGCACACAAATTGTTCGATGAAATGACTAGGTGAATAAATTTAACTTTTTGCCTTAAATTTTCTTAGCTTAAGCTATACTTAACTGTTCTTATCTTTCAATAGCTCATTTTCAATTGTCATTTATGTTTATTGATACATCTATTGTATGCTTTGATTATGATGCTAAAGTGAATATATTCTTGTAGCCATTACTCGACAATTTTGATACATCAATTTTTATACATTTAGTTGAGCATGATCTGGGTTGATTTGATTTTCATTGATTTTTTTTATGATGTACATGGCATGGTTAACCAAGACTCTTGTGATGGAAGCATGATGTACTGCATTGCTCACTCAATTCCCACACTTCCTCACCAAAGACACTCACATTAAGCTATAATCTCTCCTAAATTTCTATCCTCGTTCTCATCAAGTAATATATTTTGCATTGCACAATTTTTCAATTGACATTCTTAGATTACTTGGTTTGAGTTGGATTAGTTATTTTATATTCTTGAACATAAGTTTGATAAGAGCTGAATTCTAAGTTAAGTATGTTCCCTTTGCATTCCATTTTATCTTAGCTACTTATTAGGATTGAACTTTATTTTTGGCTTGATAATAGTTGTGATTGTATTTAAATTGGCTTTGTTATTTTGTGCTTATCATGACCAATTAACAATATTTCTCTTCATTTTGTTAAGTCAAACCATCATCAATCACCCTTAGACTTGAGATTAGGCATTCACGTATCTAATGTCAATCTTGCAAAATAGTGATATTGTGCATTGAGCATTCCAACATTTGTTTTCAAACTAGGTGCATTTCTTCAATTGCCCTCATGATTATTAATGCTTTCACTTATTTCATACACACTTGATGACATGATTTTATGCATACCATGATTTTTAGGCCTTGATTTTTGCACTATTTTGGTTCTAGAGGCATGATTAACTTGTTCGCTCAATTCTTTTGATCTCATGTCTCCTTTTGGCTTGATTATGATTCTTTGCCTATGCTATCACTTTGAGTAAAATATGCAATTGCTCTAGTCACCATTTATTTTGAGTGTTGATTTGTTTATCAGCATTTATGCAATAAGGTGATATTTTTTCAACGTTGCTGAGGACAACAAAATTTTAAATAGGAGGATAGAGCTCAGCTGAGCTAGATTTTGAAGATCAAACCCAAGGGAGTTCTCATACCTTACTAATTTTCTTACTCATGAATTGTGTTAGTTATTATGTTTTAGTCATTTTGTTTTTGCTTTAATTTTTTTTTTTTTGGTTTACTTGTTTAGTTTTATTTTACATATTAATAGAATATAGTTAATTCATTTATCATATATTATACACAAAGCTTAGTTTGCCCTAATTTTTCTCAGAATTTGAGCAAATTAAACCTAAATTTAGATTATGTATTAGTCAAGACCTTAGTTTAACAGTAAGACAAGTAGGTTGTTCAATGAAGTTTTATGCTAGCTTATCACTCAACTTGGTTTATAATTCTTGGTTTCCACATTTAAAGCACAAAAGATCAATTTTTAAACTTTAAAAACACCAGTGTATTGAAATAGTTGAGCAAGAAATTTTAGGACACTAGAACCTTCCTCATTACCCTTCAAAGTATAAAAGCAACTCAAGCAATTTAGAAAGTGACATAGGCAAAATTTTTCTTGTTGAGCTAATTAAAAGACTGTTTTTCTACCTTTTTGATTTAATTAATATTTATTAGCCAATTTAAGCTTAATGAAGTATGCTTAAAGCGTATTATATGTTTATTGTTTTTATTACACTCATTATTAACCATATAGCCTAAAAACTTCTATTTACCCTCTAGAATTGGTCACTCTAGATTTGGATAGATTTACAATTATTGGATATTTTAATCAAATGTAATGAGAATAATTGCATCATTGAGGGAAAGAAGTGGTTAAATGAAGTCAGGTGCTTGTATAATGTCCTTGTTTTATCCATTTTTTTACTATAAATTGCCAGCAAAAGAAGCTAGTGAAAAAAAAGAGAAAAATAAAAATAAAAAGAAAAAGAAAAGAAAAGACAACGAAAAAGAAATAAAGCTAGCATATATGGAAAAATCTTAAGTGTAGGGTATTTACAAGGAAAATAAAGGGTAACTTCTCTAAAATCAGAAATTGAGCAAAGTAAGAGGGATTTCAATTTTATAGTTTGTATTTTGGGAATGTTTAATTCTTGAAAGGAATTGAGTAAGTAAGCTTGGTAAGAGAATTGTGCTTCATAATTTGAAGATTTAGAAATGTGATTTATTCAAGTATAGAGTGGCTAGTTCTATTTGATTATCTTTTGACCATTTTTTGATAGCCAATACCTTAACCTCATTCCAACCCAATTAAGACCTAAGTGATTTTATGCTTTGCTTTGAGTTGTTTAGCGAAGATGACCTTCGGATTCCGGTACTAAAGGAGAGGCCTATGGTGTTTCTAGAATTTCAAACGCGAAACCTTAAGTGTACTTAGTATACTTCAATTCTAAAGCTTGATTATGAGACGCATTGGTATTTTATTTTGAAAATTGCTTAAATCATTTTGGTCTTGCACACACACATGGAAACTGATTATTATTTCTTTGTTTGAGTTTATTCTAGTCATTATTTTATTGAGTGCTCTTGTAACTTAGTTTTGAATTGTTTAAATCTAATTTTGAGTCTGATTATTCTGAGAGGTTGGTTTGTTCAAATTTGCTCGAAGGCGAGCAAAGGCTAAGTGCGGCGTATTTGATAACTGTGAATTAAACTATATTTTCAGTATATTTTTAGATGTTTAATTTAGTTAATTTGGTTTTAATTTAGTTAATTTTACGATTAATTTGTTAAATTAGTTGTTTGTGGGCTTAATTAAAAGTTTTGATATTTTCAGGGACTTAATTGAAACAAAGAAGGATTAAATTGCAAATAAGAAGATTTGAGGCAAAAGTGCAAAATTGGAAAAGTTGTTTAAAAGAAGTAACGTGAAGTACAGAATGCTTGTGCTCTCCTGAGCATAATTTCTACTCTCCCAAGCACAGTTTTACTCTTCCTACCAGGAAACGTGCTTTTCCAAGCATTTTGACCACTCTCCCCAGCAAAAATACTGCTCTCCCAAGCAATAACGAAAAGTTGTCAATAAAAGTCTTCCTATTCAAGAGAAACTCCAACTCAACCTCAGAAAAGGAAGTCTTAGCAAAACTTCTTCTTTGGCAGTGATTTCACTCTATAAAAAGGGCACCCAAGATATCAAAGTGAGGAGAGCTAATTAGATAGATAGAGAATATTAAATTACAAATTTTCTTTAGCTTTCTTTTTAGTTTTTTTAGTTAATTTGTACAGTAGTTTCAGCTTAATTTTTCTTTTATTCTTATTTTGCAAATCTTTTATTTTAGTTGTTCTTTTATTTTAATCCTTGTTTAGTGAGTAGTTTTTTTTTACTTTTGCTAATGGATACTTGAATCTTTCTATTTTTGATCGGGGGTGATGACTTAAGTTGAGTTTTATATTCAAATACTAGTTGATTATTTCTTAGTTTTAAACGTATTCTTATATTTGATTGTATTAAGATTAATTGTTAGTTTATTGAATCAATAACTAAATGTTAGTTTAGATACTGTCACTGATTTGCATGTTCTTGGATTAATTTTTATTGTCTATGCATGATTATTTTCTGACTTTGAGGTAGTTATGTGTTGATAATATTGGTTAAGACTGAGAGAGTAGGAACTAAGAATAAATTAGAGTTGAATTTACTTGCAAAAAAGTTCAATGAATATTTAGGAAGTTAAAACTAAATTTTCATGCTAAATATTAAATTTGTCTATGAGTTTAATCCTAAGAATGATATTCTTGAATAAAAATATCTGATTTTATTACTAGTTTTTTCATAATCACTAGTATTCCTATTGAAATTAAGTCATTACAATGAAAGTTAAGGTGGATAGTACCTTTAGCAAGAGAATTTAAGTTATTGTTTTGTTTTTAATTCGTGTTAGTTTAATTTTAGTTTTTGTTTTGTTTAATTGTTTATTTAGTTTAATTTTTACCTTTAAATCAAAAACATTTGGGAATAATCTCAGATTAATTTAATTCATACATAGATATTTTTCTTAACAATCTATATTTCCTTGGATACGATATTTGAAATTTTAATCTATATTTCCCTATATTATTAACCGATCTAGTACTGAAGATTTTGTGAACTCAAGAATTTCTATTATCTCGAACTAACCTAAAATAATGATACAAGGGTATATTTATAGGTATACAAGTAGTAAAAGAAAAATTACTATTCTACCCTTAATTACAATCTATTATCTAACAAAATACATTAACCAATACTCCCCCTCAAGTTGGTGCAAATATATTACACATGCACAACTTGCAAACTATGTCATCGAAAACTCGACTACCGAGTCCTTTTGTAAAAATATCAGCTAATTATATGTCCGACGTTACATGAAATAAGCTTAAAACACCATCAGATAATTTTTCTTTGATGAAGTGTCGATCAATTTCAATATGTTTTGTCCTGTCATGTTGAACTGGATTATATGAGTAATACTGATTGCAGCTTTGTTGTAACAATATAAAAATAGTCGGACTTTTTTAGCCAAATTTAACTCTGCTAATAACTTCTGCAAACAACTCACAACCACCTTGAGCCATAGCTCCATATTTCGCTTCTGCACTTGATCTTGCAACTACACTATGTTTCTTGCTTCTCCAAGTGACTAAGTTACCTCCCACAAATGTACAATAACCAGAGGTAGATCTTCTATCATCTAAAGATCCAGCCCAATCTGCATCTGTAAAGGCTTCAATTCTTAGATGACCATTTTTTGAAAAAAGAATACCTCTTCCTGGAGCTGATTTTAAATATCTCAAAATGCGAAAAACAGCCTGTTGATGAGATTCTCTTGAATCATGCATAAACTGACTCACCAAGCTAATTGCATAAGCAATATCTGGTCTAGTGTGGGATAGATAGATAAGTCCACCGACCAATCTTT